>CM038216.1:204051194-204144519 GCA_021442155.1 Cymbidium sinense
CTTTCATGTTAAAAGTATTCTTTTAGAGTCACCATGATGTATTTTATGGTAGTGTAAGGAACCCGAGCTATCTTATCCTTCATCGACATAAACACAAACACAAACTATACACAAACATATAAAATAAACACATATATTTTCTCTTCTCCTAGTTGAGATAACCCAACCTGACACTCACTCAAGAAGGTTGGGCTAAGCTACCCCGCTAGTCACCCTCAATGGTCTTCTTGGTTTGGAAGATGATATGCTTTTCCTGGCCACATACCACACACCCTTGTTAGTTTTGGTAGGCCTTATCGCGGTCATAAGCTCATGTTGGCTTTTTAGAGGATGTGAGTCTGCCACGCTTTCTTCTTGGATTAACTTTTGTGCACCGACCAGTCAAGTATATTTGAGGTTTAGATAAGTCCCCTAGTGGCTCCCCTCCTAACCTTCAAGTCTAGGTCCAGTCCTTCCTGGCTCCCACTTAGTAGTTTCTCTAGGTCAGATAGCATATGTCCCATCGATGATAGACTATCCCGATGATCAATTCTGCTTGGAAAGTTGTAAGCCTACAAGCTTTCTTTCCAGGTTGATCATTGCACACCAACGGGCACCTTAGGTTTGTTGGTTCTCACTATGTTGACGCATACACCACTCATGCTAATGGATACACCTTATGTTGGTTAGTTCTCACACCTTAGAATACATCACTCAAGGAAGATGTAAGTCTGCTATGCGTTCTCCTTGAGTTGGCCACCATGCACCTATAGGCTATCTTTTCCAAGGCTTAGGATAATTCCCCTAGAAGCACCTCTAATGTGGGCACTGTATTTGGATCACATCCTTTGTGACACCATTTAGACACTACCGGTTACTATCACATTGACAGCCCTTTTCAAGTAACCACTCTATTGGAGAATCCATCCTATGGATGTGCAGATTTACCATTGGTCCAAATCTAAGATAGGTCAAGGCTGACATAGCCCCTTCTTAGTGTGGTCTCTTGCACACAAACAGGGTCCACACAAACATATAAACAAAATATATATTCACTCATAGATTAGGAGGACACCCCTAATGGTACCATTTCCTAAGTAGGTATCCTCTTTAGGGAAGTGTCAGCCAAACTCCCTATAGGAATCTCTACTCTTGAGTTGATATAAGTCCCAGTGGCATTCACTCAGTACTCACCCCTAAGTCGTTGATTTGTTGTGCTACCAAGAGATCACCCCAGTTGTTCCTCACTCAAAGATGTAAGTTTGCTATGCCTTCGCAGCACATTGCACAAAGGCATCCCATTAGGTTGGCTAGCTCTACCCCGCAATTGGTGGACTATCCTTTGGATTTGTAACCTTAGTAATATGCTCTTTCTCATGGGTCCATCACACCAATAGGGACTATACATTAACTCATTAAATTAAACCCTCTGATTTTCCCTGGAGTTAAATCATACCTTCTCACCTGGAGCCTAATCATATATAAATAAGTCAAGAAAATAAATCAAATTCAAAACCAACCTCCTAGTGGAGCCAAATTAAACCAACTCCCCCAATAGAGTCTAAATCAAAGAAATCCAACCAAACTCTTATCCCCAGTGGATACATCCCCAAATAAATCTATGAAATCAAACTCAAATCCCAATCCCCAGCTGATAGCCCAAACCCGCTTCTCTAGTGGAAGGTTCATATACCCGATCCCTAGCAGACTCGAGCCCATATCTCTAGCAGATATGCCTCCACATCAATTAAAATAGAACAAATTAAAGATGATTCAATCTTAATCATCAATGGATTATAGATTCTTATCCCAACCGATCTTCTTTCCACAAATCATATAATCAAATCAAAATCAAACCTTATCCCCAATAGATTTTCTTCTTCTTTTCCCTCAACATAGACCACTCACATGTCATGTCCAATGCATGTGTGACCCCCTTGCGGATCTCCCTCCACGTCCTTGGTAAGGAATTCTCATCAAATTCTATTTCTTTTTTATGCACACCTTTAATACTTCAACCAAATGCCTAACAATGTATTCATTCAAATTACATCATCTTAATATTATAATCAACATTTTATGATTTGTGATGGTGCAAGCTCAAACTAACTATACAATATCATGCTAAAGATATTATAGTGAATTAACACACTATATTATAATATAATATATGATGTTATATTATAATTTGCTATAATATAATATATTGTCTAACATTACTCCTCATTAGAATCACTTAATTGGAACAATAACAATGTTTTCTCAAAATTTGAATAATGTTCATTTTAGATGAACAATTATTATTTTTCTATTAAAAATGGTACAAAATAGCATAATTTTAATGTTGCTTCTTGATGTGTGCCGTGAATTTGGCCAAATTCTTCCATCTCAACCTTTAAATTAACATTTTTGTGAGTTTTGACCCAATGTATTATAACAAAAGAAAACATGCTAAAATGTACAATAAACATAAGAACACACCACCACATTCATATATATATGAAGTATTTTTATGTACATTATATTTTAATATGCTTTCATATAATATATTATCTTACATTACACCTTAAAATGAATCACTTTAAGCAAAAAAAATTTATAAAATTTGGTTGAAAAGTGAACATTTATTTTGGATGCAAAATTAAATTCTTTTGATTAAATGACACACCATAGCACACCCCAATGATGTTCCCTAAAGCTTACCTTAAATTTGGCCAAATCCCATCATCTCAACCTATTAATCAGTACTTTTATGAATTATACTAGTACAAACTCTACTACATCATATTATAACAAACTAAAATATGCTAAACAACAAGTAGTAATGCACAATAGTATGCTATAATGCATGATGCTACACTATGTTATGTCATCCTATATTATAATACATATGACATATATATATTATATTATATTGCATATCACATCACAATGGATTGCTTAAGATAAAAAATCATAAAATTAGTCTAAATAATAAAAAAACTATAGATTTTAGTTATATCACTTACATATTTTAAGTTGAAATAATATATTATGTTGCCATGTTTCTACCTATTATGAATTTGGCCAAATTCCACCATTTTAAAGTCTCGCTATGATGCTACAACATATAATATTTATTTTGAACATAAAATCTTACTTTTTAGACTACAGGTGGCATAGCACACCTTTGGTACTACAACCTAATTCCCAATTCAAAGTTAACAAACTTCATCATCTGATTTATTAAATCAATATTTTTATGATTTATATTAATATATGTAGCACAACACCATAATATACTAAAACATTTCAAAACATCTTATAACATCCAAAACACATCACTACATGCTCAAATATATGATGATACATTATACCATAATATATGGTATTATAATATGATTTAGGTTAGTGGGTATTCAAATCTCTAATAGTCAAGAGAAGTCTCTTGAAGACATTTTCTTTAGCTACCATAACTATGTTAGATTAGGTCATTCTTAGATCTACCCTAATGACATCTTTATTCAAGGTTTAAGGTTAGTTTAGGATTTAGGTTTAGGGTTTGTTTAGGATTAGGGTTTAGGGTTTAGGTTTGGGGTTTTAGTTTGTAGGTTTAGTTGTGGTTTATGGTTTGTGGTTTAGGGTTTAGTGTTTGGGGTTTTAATGTTTAGTGTTTAGGGTTTAGGTTTAGGGTTTAGTGTTTAGGTTTAGGTTTTGTTTAGGTTTGTTTTTGTGGTTTAAGGTTTTTTTTAATAAAGAACAAATTCATATTCAATATTTATTCTTTTTGATTTAATCAACCAAGTAGCACCCCTAAGTTTTCTAAGACATATGCGATGACATTGATAAAAAATGAGCACCCATAGAGCAAATCAAAAACCCTAGATAAATAGAATCGTCTTTACTATAAATACATTATTCCATAAGCAGCAGATCAGATTGGCCGTTCTTCATTTTTTCCAGTTTCCATTAAAACTAACCCCACCTCTCAAGAAGCGGGATCTGCCATCATATCCCTAATCTCTTCTTCCTCCACCACCATGACTATAATCTCGATCACTTCTCCTGCCTCCATAACCACCACCTCCATATCCACCAAGACCTCCAGATCCCCACCACCATTATGATAACCATCGCCTTTGTCTTCACCTCCACTACTAGATCTAGATAGAGCCTAGTTGACAGTGATGTTCCTGCCATCAAGGTTCTTCCCATTCTGTGGTTTAGTTTGGGGTTTAGTGTTTAGGTTAGTTTAGGGCTTAGGATTTAGGTTTAGATTTTGGGGTTTAAGTTAGGGTTGGTTTGTGGGTTTTGGGGTTAGGAGGATTGTGGTTATGGTTGTGTAAGGTTTAAGGGGCTTAGGGTTTGTGGTTTAGGTTTAGGTTTAGGATTTAGTGTGGTTTGGGGTTTAGGGTTTAGTTTAGGGTTTAGGTTTGGGTTTGTAGGTTTGGGTTTTTGTGGCTTTGGGTTTTAGGTTTAGTCTTTAGGGTTTTATTTAGGTTTACAATATTTTCTTATTTTAAAGTAAACTATTTTTATTTTTTTTATTTATTTGACTTTATTTTAATTTTATTTAGTTTATTTTATATTTTCTTATTTATTTATTTATTTTAGTTTTATTTTATTTGGGTTTTTATTTATTTTATTTTATTTTTAGTTTTATTTTATTTAAAGTTTCTTTTTTTATATAGTTTTTATTTTTTAGTTTAGTTATTTATTATTTTTATTTATTTTAGTTTGTTTTAGTTTATTTGTTTATTTTATATTTTATTTTAATTTAGGTTTATTTTATTTTATTTATTTTATTTTATTTTAGTTTAGATTTTTTTTGGTTTAGGGTTTATTTATTTATTATTTTATGTTTAGGTTTATTTTAGTTTAGTTTTTTATTTAGTTTTATTTTATTTTATTTTAAGTTTAGTTTTTTATTTAATTTAGGTTTTATTTTAAGTTTATTTTAAGTTTTCATCTATTTTATTTTAGTTTAGTTTTATTTTTTTATTTTCTTTCTTTAAGTTTAGGTTTAGGTTTTAGTTTTAGTTTTATTTTATTTGATTTTATTTTTTTTGTATTTTGTTTAGGTTTTTTTTTTCTTTTATTTTCAATTATTTAGCTTAGGTTTAGGTTTTATCTTTAGGATTTACTAGTTAGTTTAGGTTTGGTTTAGGTTTAGAGTTTGTGGTTTAGGTTTTAGTTTAGTTTAGGGTTTAAGTTTTAGTTTAGTGGTTTCGGTTTTTTTTAACAGAGAACAAATTAGATTCAATATTTTTCTTTCAATTTCATCTACCAAGTAGCATCCCAAGTTTTCTAAGACACAAGCGATGACAAAGATAAAAAATGAGCACCCATAGAGCAAATCAAAATCACTAGATAAGTAGAACCATCTCTAGTATAGCTTCATAAGCAGATAGATCAATCGCTCTTCAGCTTAGTTCCCATCGTAACCACCCCCCTCCTTCGATTCCACCGCTAGATCTAACCAGCCTAGTTGACTGTGATGTTCCTGCCAAGGTTCTCACCATTCTAAGGGTTTTAGTTTCTTTTAATTTATTTAGTAACTTTGGTTTAGTTTAGTTTGGGTTTTTAGGTTTAGGTTTAGGCTTAGGTTTTAGGTTTTATGCTTTAGGATTTAGGTTTAGGGTTAGGTTTACATTTTGTGGTTTATTTGTGGCAGATTTGTGGTCTGTGATTTGAGTTTATTGTGCTAGTTGTGTTTTGAGGTGTTTTGTTTTTAGTGATTAAGGATTTTGGTTAGGTTTAGTTTAGTTTTATGTGGATTAGATTTGTTTTATGGTTTAGTTTAGGATATTTTTTTTAAAATTAAGTAAACCAAAGGTTTAAGTTTATTTAGTTTATTTATTTTATTTATTTTTTTATTTTATTTATTTTATTATTTTATTTATTTAATTTTATATTTTATTTATTTAGGTTTTATCTTATTTATTTTAGTTTAGTAGTTTGCTATATTTAGTTTAGTTTTATTTTATTTTATTTTATGTGTTTTATTTTATTTAGTTTAGTTTTTTATTTTTTTTTATTTTGGTTTTATTTTATTTAGGTTTATTTTAGTTTATTTTATTTTAATTAGTTTAGGGTATTTTAGTTTATTTTTAGGTTTTATTTATTTTATAGTTTATTATTTTTAAGGTTTATTTTATTTGTTTATTTAGTTTAGATTTTAGTATTAGGTTTATTTTAGGTTTTTTTAGTTGGTTTTATTATTTTATTTTATTTTATTTAGTATTTATTTTTTATTACATTAGTTTTTATTTATTTATCTTTTTATATTTTTATTTGCTTAGGTTTTATTTAATTTTATTTTGGTTTGGTTTTATTTATTTATTTTATTTACATCAGTTTTATTTTTAGTTTAGAGTTTTATTTATCATTTTATTTATTATAGTTTAGTATAGTCATGCAGGTTTTTGGTTTCAGGCTCAGTGGAGGTCAAGAGCCCAGGGTAGGGCCCAGGTCAGGAGGTGTTTTACTGGTGGCCTAAGTTTGGGGTTTAGGGTTTTATAAATTAAACAACCAGGTTTAGTTTATTTAGTTTATTTTTTATTATTTTAATTTATTTTATTTTTATTTAGGTTTTATTTTTTGTTTAATATATTTATTTTAGTTTATTTATTTAGTTTATTTTATTTTATTTTTGGTAGTTTAGTTCTATTTTAGTTTATTTTATTTTATTTTTCCTTTATGTTTAAGATTTATTTTTTATTTTGGTTTATTTATTTTTATTTTTTAAGTTAGGTTTTATTTTAGGTTAATTTTAGGTTTTATTTTTAGATTATTTTATTTTATTTAGTTTAGTTTTGGTTTAGTTTATTTTAGGTTTAGGTTTAGGTTTTATTTATTTTAGTTTATTTTATTTAGCAAGGTTTATTTTATTTTATTTATTTTTATTTTTTAGTAGTTTTAGATTTTATTTTGATTTATTTTAAGTTTTATTTTAGGTTTATTTTAGGTTAAGTTTTATTTAGTTTTATTTTATTATTTTAGGTTTATTTTATTTTTTATTTACATTTAGTATTTTATATTTTTTTTTAATTTTTATTTTCTTTATTTAGTTTTTATTTATCTTATTTATTAGTTTTTATTTTATTTTTCTATTAGGTTTAGGTTTAGTTTAGGCTTTTTTAGTTTAGGTTTATTTTATTTTATTTTATTTTATTTATTTTTTATTTTTTTCATTTTATTTAGGTCTTATTTTAGTTTGTGCTCCTGCCTTTAGGTTTTGTGGTAGTGGTTGGTCTGGCCTGGGCTTATGATTTGGCTAGAGGTTTGTGGCCTGGGTTAGGGCTCATTTAGGATCTAGTGGCTCAATAGTGGTCAGCTTTTTTAGTTTGGGTAGGGTCTAGGTTTTTGTGGTTTGTGGTTTGTGGCTTTTTTTTTCAATTTTTTTATTTTTTTTTATTTTAAGTTAAACCATAGGTTTAAGTTTATTTAATTTATTTAGTTTATTTTTATTTATTTCATATTTTATTTTTATTTTGTTTAGGTTTATTTTATTTTATTTAGTTTAATTTATTTCTTTATGTTTATTTATTTTAGTTTATGTTTTTATTTTATTTTTAATTTTTTTAGGTTTAGGTTTAGATTATTTTTTTAGTTTAGTTTTATTTTTTATTTTATTTTTTGGTTTAGGTCTATTTTATTTCTAAGTTTAGGTTGTTTGTTTTTTTTTAACGTTTAGGTTTTAGTTTTTTATTTCAAGTTTTATTTTTTATTTTAGGTTTTCTTTTATGTTCAAGTTTAGGTTTATTTTTAGTCTATCTTATTTTATTTAGGGTTTAGATTTAGGCTTAGGTTTAGGTTTATATTTTTTTTATTTTTTTTTATTTTTTTAGGTTTATTTTATTTTATTTTAGGTTTAGTTTTTTATTTATGGTGGTTATTTTGTATTTATTTATTTTATGTTTATATTTTTTATTTAGTTTTATTTATTTTATTTTAATTTATTTTATTTTCTTTAGGTTTAGTTTTATTTATTGAGGTTTTTATTTTTAGTTTAGTTCAAGATTTTATTTATTTTATTTTAGTTTAGTTTTAATTTTATTTTATCTTCTTTAGGTTTTGGTTTAGTTAGTTTATGTTTATTTTATTTTATTATTTTATTTTATTTTAGTTTAGTTTTTTTTTTATTTATTTTGTTATTTAGTTTAGTTTATTTTGATTTTAAGGGGTCTGGAGGCTTCCATGACTCCAGGGCCCAGTGGTCAAAAGCCAAGTGGCCTGTGTATTCAGGCTCGCTTAGGCCTAGGGTTAGTGGCTCAGGTGTGGGGCCTTTAGGCTTTTGGTCCAAAGGTTCGTGCTTTTGTTATGATTTAGTGTTTTTATTTTTTAATAGAGAAACAAATTCAAATTCAACATTTCTTATTTTGATTTACTCATTAACTAACGAAGTTTTAAGATCACGTTTATGGACATAGATCATAAAATGAGCATGCATAGAGCAAATCAAAAGCCATAGATAACTAAAGGTGTCTCTACTGTAAAGAGATAGTTCAATAAGTAGCTGATCGAATCTAGCATTCTTCCATTTCTCCAGTTCCCATCTAGCCTCTCGAAAGTAGCTGATTCACCATCATATCCCCTGATCTCCCTCACCACCACCAATAACACATTCATTCAACCTTCATAACAACCATTGCTCCGACCACCACCTCAATATCCACTAGCACCTCTAGATCTGCCACCACCACTATGATAAGCGTCGCCTCTACCTTCACTTCCGTCGCCAGATCTAGATTGAGCCTAGTTGATGGTGATGTTCTCATCGTAAAGATTCTGCCCATTCTTAGGGTTTAAGTTTATGTTTATTTTTTAATTTATTTAGTTATTTTAGATTTAAGCAGTGGTTCTGGGGCCGTGGGTTAGAAGAGATAGTGGTCCTCAGGGCCCAGTGCCCAGAGTTGGCTCAGTGGTCTTGGGGTCTTAGGGCCTAGGGTCTTGGGGCCGAGGTCAGGCCCAGTGTGGCCCAGGGCCCAGGGCCCAGGTTTCAGGGCCCCAGTGGCCTGTGGATCTGGAGCCTGAGGGCTCATTCTCCAAGGCCTTTATCTCTGTGCTTGCCCAAGGCCCAGGTATCATTGGCCCAGGGCCCAAAACCCAGGGTACCCAGTGGCCCAGTCCTGCTGGGCCCAGTGGCCTCCGGGCCCAGGTCAACTCAGGGCCCAGGGCTGTCCTCCAGGTATTCAGAGCCCAGTATCTAGGGCCCAGGGCTCACCCCTCAGGGGCCCACATCCCAGTGGCCTGGGCTGGCCCAGCCTCAGCCCAGTCTCTCTGGCCCAGTAGGGCCCAAGATCTCAGATTGTCAGTAGCCCATGGCCCATCGGCCCAGTGGCCCAGGCAGTTCAGGCCTCAGTGGCCCAGGGGCCCAGAACTGCTCAGGGTCTCAGGGCTCACAGCTGGCCCAGTCTAGTGGCTCAGTCACCCAGGGCCCAGTGGCTCCAGGGCCCAGTGGTCTCTTTGTGGCCTAGTAATCCACCCATGGCCCAAGGCCCAGATCTGGGGCCCATGACCTGGCCCAGACGCTTGGTTTCTCTAGCTCTATTCATGGCTTTTCTTCCAGATCAAGCAAACCAAGAGTTCAGTTTATTTAGCCCATCTTTACTTATCTTCATCTTATCTATTTCATTCTTTACTTTAGCTCATTTTTTATCTTTTATTTAACGTAGCCATTTATCTTAGTTTATCTATCTTTAGCTTTATTCTTTAAATTAGTTTATTCTTTATGTTTAATCCAGGTTTTTTTTATCTTTAGTTTTAGTTTTTATTTTATCTTTTAGTTTAGGTTATCTTTATCTTTAACCTTAAGTTTTAGGTCTTTATTTTATTTTGAGGTCAGTGTTATCTTTATCTTTGTGCCTTATTTTTATTCTTTTAGTTTAGGTTTATTTTAGTTTATTTTATCTTATTTTAGCCTAGTTTAGTTTCTTTTATCTTTAGTTTAGTCTCGTGTTTATTTTATCTTTTGCCAGGCTCTTTAGCCCAGGGCATAAGTTTTATTTTAACCTTCGTCCATCTGTGCCTATTTTATGTGCCTAGGTTTTCTTTATTTTATTTTATCTTTATTTTCATTTTAGGACTTTATCTTTTATCTTTGAATCTTTATCTAATCACAAGTCTTTATCCTTTACCTTTATCTTTAATCCATATCTACTCCCACAGGCTTTTATTATCTTATCTTTATCTTTATCTTCACTCTTTTAATTTTATCTTATCTTTGTGCATTTCCATGCTCTCACTCTTTACCAAACCAGCCTCAAGGTCTTTTAGGCTTCATGGCTCAGGGCCCAGGATCAGGGCTCAGTGCCTAGGGTCCTATAAGTCTTAGCGTTTAGGGCCCACTGTCCGCTTTTACCATTCTCTTCCTTTTAAATCCAAGAACCCAGATAGTATTATTTTATCTATCTTTATCTTATCTATTTTGGTTGACCTTATTTAATCTTCATTTTAGTATTTATCTTTAATTTAGTCTTAGGTTGCTTTTATCTTTGTTTAGTTTTATTTCTATTTTATTTTAAGTTCTTTTTATTCTCCTTGCCTAGATTTTTATTATTCTCGTGCCTAGGGCTTTAGGTTTTATCTAGGTTTATTTTAGATCTTACTTTTAACCCAGGCTCAGGGTTCTTTTAGTCATCTTATTATTTATCTGTGGTCTTTGGCTTCAGCTTTAGTTTATTCTTAGGTAGGGTTTTATTTCATTTTAGTTTATATTATCTTAGCTCAGTTCATGTTATTCACTTTTATTATGTTTATGCCTTTTAGTTAGGGTTTTATGTTTTTATATATTTTAAGCCTGTTCTTTTAGTTTAGGATCTTATTTTATTTTATTTATTCTTTGGTTCCTCTATCTTAGATCATTCTATCTTATTTTAGGTATTTAGTTTTACCTTTAGCCTTTAAATCCTTTATCTTATCTTCATTTTATTTTATTTATTTTATTTTTCTTCCTAGTAGGCTTAGGTTTTAGCCCAGTTTTATTTTATTTTATCTTTTCATTTTATCCTGGTTTAAATTATTTATTTTATTTTTGGATTTTAGTTTAGTTTAGGGTTTAGGGTTTGAGAGCCCAGATGCCCAGGGCTTGTGGCCTGAGGGTTTGGTTGGATGGAGGTAGGGCTCAGAGTATAGCTTTAGGGATCAGGCTTAAGGCGTCAAGAGTTTATGGTTTTTAGGGTTTAGGTTTTAAGGTTTAGGGTTTATGTTTTTGGTCTAGGGTTCAGGTTTTAGTTTAGTGCTTAAGGTTTTTAGTTTTTCATTTTTTTTAACAGAGTACAAATTCAGATTCAACATTTCTTCTTTTTGATTTCATCAACCAAGTAACATACCAAGTTTTCTAGGACACAAGCGATGACAGAGATAAAAATGAGCACACATAGAACTAATTAAAGACCCTATATAATTAGAACCGTCTCTGCTATAAAAACACAGTTCCATACACAGTAGATCGGATCGGACGTTCTTTGGTTTCTCCAATTCCCATCAAACCACCCCAGCCTCTTAAGTAGCGGGATCCACCATCATATCCCTGATCTCTCTATCCACCACCACCATGGCTATAATCCCCATCGCTTGTCTTCCATAACCTCCTCCATCAAGCTCACCACCACCTCCATATACTACAAGACTATCTCCTGCACACCAACATTATGATAACCGCCCACTTCTTCTACGCCTGATCTGATCTGAGTCGATCTGCGTGATGTTCCCAACGCAATGTTCCCACCCATTCTGTGGTTTAGGCTCAGGTTAAGTTATTATGCTAGGGTTTATGTTTATTTTTAATTTATTTAATCACTTTAGGCTCAGGCCAGATTTGGGGTTTAGTGGTAGGGTTTAGTGGCTCAAGCCTGGCTAGTATTTAGAGTAGGCAAGGCCTAGGGTGCCTAGTTAGATTTAGGATTTCAGTGTCAGGGCTATGGCTCAGGGTTTAGGTTTGTGGTCGTGGTCTTAGTCAGATTTGTGTGTGGCAGGAGTGGCCTAGGTTAGTCTTTAGTGGTGGGGTCAGGGCTCTAGTTTTGTTTTCTTTAAAAAATTAAGTAAACCCATGTCTGGGTTTATTTATTTTATTTAATTATTATTTATTTTAGTTTATTTTAATTTAGTTTTTTATTTATCTATTTAGTTAGGTTTTATTTTAGCTTTATTTTACATTTAAGTTTTCAGTTTAGTCCATTTTTATCGAGTCTTATTCTGTAAGTTTAGATTGATTTATTTATTTTTAACCTTTAGGTTTAGGTTTTTTATCTTTTTAGGTGTCTTAGGTTTTATATATTTTTTATTTTTATCTTTGTTCTATTTTTCTTTAGCTGTTATATCATCTTAGTTTAGCTAGTCATTTTAGGCCTAAGTTTAGGCTTTATTTATCTTTAGCTTTAGTTTATTTTATCTTAGGTTTTATGTTTATTTTATTTTATTTATTTATTTTTATTTTTTAGATTTTACCTAGGGGTCTTTATTATCTTTAGTGCCTAGATTTATTTAGTCATTATTTTATTTTATCTTATTTTAGTAGTTTAGGTTATTCTTATCCCATCTTTTGATCATTATTTTTTATTTGATCTCACGCCTGGGCCTAGTTGGGCCTAGATCTCATTCTTTATCATCTTTACTATCTTCCAGCCTTTTACATTATCTTTATGCCTCATCTAGCTTTTAGCTCCTGTGCCTCTAGAGCCAGGGCCCAGCGGTCCCACTGGCTGGCCTCTGGCCTAGGGCCCAGGGTCACTGCCCAAGATCTAGTGGCCCATGGCCTAGGCCTCAGCCTTGTGGCAGGATCCCAGGATTCAGTATCACCCCCCCAGGGCCTCAGTGGCTATGGTCTCCATGCCTCACCCGGGCAGCCTCAGCCTTTGGTCTCTCCTCATGGTCATGGCCCAGTGTCAGCTAGGTAGGCAGTACAGGGTCATACGATCAGTGCCAAGACTCCAGTATTCAGGCTCAGTGACCGCCGCCTTTTGGGTCAGGCCCATGTCACTTCAGTGGCTCAGGGCCCTGGAATCAGCCTTGGTCATGGGTCTTTTTAAACAAAACCGACAAGCCCAGTCTATCTAGTCTATTTATTATTCCATCTAGGTTTATTTTATCTTTATCTTTATCTTTATTTAGCTATCTCTCAGTTTGCCCTTAATCTCAGCCTCAGCCTTACTTTCATCTTCAGGCTCAGTTTAGGTTTTATCTTATCTTTAGATTTAGGCTCTTGGCCTTCATCTTAGGCCCATTTTTAGATCTTTATCTTTAGCTCAGCTCAGGATCATTCTTAGTCTATCTTATCTTTATTTAGCTAGTGGCCTAGGGCTCACTATTTTGGTCTAGTTCTAGCTCATTCATTTATCTATCCATTTCCAGTTATCTTTAGCTCAGGGTTTGTCACATCTTTTATTTATTCTTTAGGTTTATTTTAGGTCGAGGCTCTTTATTTAGTTTTATATATCTAGCTTCTTTATTTCCATTTATCTTTATGTTATCTTTATAGCTTCATTATCCCAGAGGTTTATCTTATTCTTAGCCTAGTCAGGCCTTTTCTTTATCTTATCTTAATTCCTTAGCTCTTACTTTTCCGGCTCACACTCTAGGCTCAGGGCTCTAGGGTCTGGCAAAATCCCTTTAGCCTTATCTTATCTTTTATCCCATCTCTATTCATGAATCCTTTGTCTTACTCCCATCTTTGTCTAAGCCTAAGCCTCCAGGTGCCCAGTGGCCTGGCCCAGTGGCCCATGGTCTGGGGCCTAGGGCTAGGGCTATGGACGCAGACCCCAGTGATCAGGGCTCTCATTGGCCCAGGGCCTAGGCAGTGGCCTTTATTCTTTATCTTTTATTTCTTTCTTTCATCTAAATTCAAGCAACAGTAGATCTTGGGCTCCATTTTAGCTCACTCAGATCTATCTTTAATCATCTTAGTTTATTTTATTTTTATCTTTATTTAGGTCATTTTTATCTTCCATTTCCTTTAGTTAATTCCATCTGTGCCTATTTATCTTAGTTTATCTTTTTAGGTTTAGATCTATTTTATCTTTAGTTTAACCTTTATCTTTATCTTTAGAGCCTTTATCTTTAATCTTAGGTGCTCAGGGTCATCTCTTCTGAGGTCAGGGCTCACTTATCTTAGGTTTATTTTGCAGTCTCATTTTAGTAGGCTCTAGTTATCTATTTAGCCCAGTCAGCTGAAGTCCATTTAGGTCAGTAGTTTAATTTATTTTATTTAGCCCATCCTTATCTAGGCTTTAGTTTATTTTATTTTATTTTAGCTCAGAGATTTTTGATATTAGTTTTATATTTTATATTTTAGGATTATTTTTTTTAGGTTTATGTTTCTTATTTAGTTTCTAATCATATTCTGTGTTTATTTGATTTTATTTTGCTTTATTTATTTTTAGGTTTTAATTTTATTTAGTTTAGATTTTATTTATTTTATTTAATTTAGTTTTATTTTATTTTATTTTATTTAGGCCTAGGTTAGTTTATGTTTTATTTTATTTTATCTTTCCATCTTATTTTGTCAGGTTTTATTAATTTAAATTAGGCTCAGTTTTTTACTAGGTTTAGGGCTTAGGCCTTTTATTTTGTGTCCATTTTAGGCCTTTATTTTAAGCCCAGTTTAAGTTTTTAGTTTATCCCCATCTTACATAGCTTCGGCTTTAGCTCACGCTTAGTTTTATTTATTTTAGCTTAGCTTCATTTTATCTTGGTTTAGTCCATCTATTTTGTATTTATTTATCTTTGGCCTAGTTTCATTCTCTTAGCTTATTCTTTGGTCTTTCCTTTCATTATCTTTATTTCATTTATCTTTGTGTCCATGTTTTATCTTTATTTTATCTTTTATATTTATCTTTATGTCAAGCTTTTATTTAGGTCTTTATCCAGGTTCATTATCTTTAGCCTAGCCTAGGCCTTTTATTTATCTAATCTTAGCCATCTTTATTAGCCTATCTTTATCTTTATTTTAGGGCTCATGCCTAAGCCTCAGTGCAGGTCTTTATCTTTATCTTTAACTTATCTAGGGCCCAAGCCTCCCAATCATCTTTATCAGGTCACCTTGCCCAGGCCTAGCCTTGGCTGCCTTAGTGGCCCAGTGGCTCAGTGGCCCAATGCCCAGGGCCCCAGAGCCCAGAGGCCCAATGCCTGGTGGCCCAGTGGCCCAGGACTCATGGCGCATGGCCCATATGATCTGGGGCCTGCAGTGTCAGTGTGTGGGGTCAGCCAGGTCTCTGCTCAGCCCAGGATCAAGGGTTTAAGACTAGTGCCCAGTTAGTTTAGGGTTTAGGATTTAGGATTTAGAGTTTATGGTTTAGGGTTATTTAGGGATTAGGGTTTAGGGTTCAAGGTTTAGGGTTTAGGTTTTAGTTTAGGGTTTAAAGTTTTTGGTTTATTTTTTTAATAGAGAACAAATTCATTTTCAACATTTCTTCTTTTTGATTTCATCAACCAAGTTACACACCAAGTTTTCTATGACACAAGCAATGACATAGATAAAAAATGAGCACGCCTAAAGAAAATCAAATGCTCTAGATAACTGAATCGCTCTACAAGAAAGACATAGTTCCATATGTAGTATCGGATTAATCGTTTAGTTTCTCCATCCATCGAACTCTCGAGTATCAGGATCTACCATCATATCCCTGATCTCTCTCTCCGCCACCACCACGACTATAACCTCTATTGCTCCTCCCGGCTCCATAATAACCATGGCTCCGACCACCACTTCCATATCAACTAGCAGCTCCAGATCCCCCACCACCACTATGATAACCGCAGCCTCTGCCTTCTCCTCCATCACTAGATCTAGACGAGCCCACTGATGTCGCCCGTGTTTTGAAACATTCTTAAGTGCTTAGGTTTATGATTATTAGGTTTTAGGGTTTAGGTTTATTATTTAATCTATTTAGTTACTTTATGTTTAGATTTAGGGTTTGGGGTTTATAATTTAGTATTTAGGGTTATGGTTTAAGGTTTAGGGTTTAGGGTTGTAGGTTTAGGGTTTAGGATTTAGCATTTCGGTTTGGGGTTAAGGACTTAGGGTTATGTTTTTTTTAAATTTAGTGAACCTGTAGGTTTAGGTTTATTTATTTTATTTAGTTTATGTTTAATTTATTTTAATTTATTTTTTATTTTATTTAGGTTTATTTTTATTTTTTATTTAGTTTAGTTTATTTATTTTAGCTTATTTATTTTAGTTTAGGTTTTTTTATTTTTTTAAGTTTAGGATTAAGATTATTTTTTTAGTTGAGTTTTATTTTTATTTTATTTTAGGTTTATGTTTATTTTTATTTTAGGTTTAGGTTGGGTTTTATTTTATTTTTTTAAGTTTAGGTTTTGTTTTATTTTAGTTTTACTTTGGTTTAGTTTAGGTTTATGTTTATTTATAGTTTATTTTATTTTATTAAGTTTAATTTTAAGTTTAGGTTTAGTTTTTTTTTTGGATTAGGTTTAAGTTTTATTTATTTTATTTTAGGTTTACCTTTATTTTATTATGTTTATTTTATATATTACTTTTAGGTTTAGGTTTATTACTTTAGGGTTTAGGTTTTATTTTTATTTTATTTTAGTTTTATTTTATTTATCTTTTAGGTTTATTTAATTTAGTTTTTTATTTTATTTTATTATAGTTTATTTTTTACTTTAGGTTTAATTTTATATTTTTTTAATCTTAGGTTTATTTTTTTTTATTTAGGTTTTATTTATTTTATTTTATTTTTTATTAGTTTTATTTTATTTTTAGGTTTAAAGGTTTAGGTTTAGTTTATGTTTTATTTTATTTTATTATTTTATTTATTTAGATTTAGGTTTTATTTATTTATTGTTTATGTTTCTTTAAGTTTTAAGTTAGGGTTTAGGCCTGGATAACAGGGTAGGGTGTAGAGTGGGTTTAGGGCCCAAGATTTAGGTAGTTTAGGATTTAGGGCCTAGGGCTCTGGGTTAAGGGCCCAGGGTAGGCCTGGGCCTGGATTTAGGTTTAGTGTGGGTGTTAGGGTGGCCAGGATTTAGGGTCAGGGTTTGCCTAGTCTTTGGGGTCAGTGGTTTATTTTAGGGTTAGGATTTTAGGTTTTTTTTCAAATTAAGCAAACCCATAGGTTTAAGTTTATTTAGTTTATTTTTATTTTATTTAATTTAATTTATTTATTTATTTAGTTTAGGTTTATTATTTAGTTTATTTTTTTTATGTTTTATGTTTTATTTTATTTTATTATTTTTTATTATATTTTATGTTTAGGTTTTTTTTTATTTTTTTTTTTTTTTTTACATTATTTTAGTTTAGGTTTTAGGTTTTATATTTTAGTTTAGGTTTAGGTTTATTTTTATTTTATTTAGTTTATGGTTTAGATTTAGTTTATTTTAGGTTTAGGTTTAGGTTTTATTTATTTTAGTTTAGTTTATTTTAGTTTAGGTTTATATTTATTTTATTTTATTTATTTTAGGTTTAGGCTTTTTTTGTAGTTTAGGGCTTAGGTTTGATTATTTATTTATTTTTAGGTTTATTTTTTAGGTTTAGGTGTTTATTTAATTTTATTTTATTTAGATTTTTTGCCACCATCTTTCAAGATCTTTGATGGCATTGGAAGCCCACGATAACACATTGCACACTTTAAAGCCAGCTATTGCAACACCAGTGGTAGCAACGCCTCCTCTTCCGCCTTTCATTAGTAATCTGTTAGTTGTATCATTTGATTGGTACGTCGAACTGTCCAATAGTTCGATGAAGACTTTTATCGAGTTGGAGCACCTCTTCATAAAGAGGTTTGCTAGAGCTCAGCAGAGGGTGACTGTACGCGACCTTATTGTAGGGAAACTAAACTCAATGAGTCCCTTGTTGATTAAATTCTTAGGTGGCGCATCCTGAACATGAAATGCAAACTATAGCCATCTGAACATCATGCCATTGAGATTCTTCTCAAGAATATCCATGGCCCGATCACCTTCATTCTTTAGGGCTTTACCATCATAACATTTGAGAAATTAATCAAGGTGGCTACAAGAGAAAGCCAAAGAGTTTTCTTTTCCTGACCAATCATCTAGGTCCAAGCCACAGAAGATGTTTGAGAAGAATCAGGATTGTGGGTGGATAGAGGGGCCAGTTCAATAGGAGGAGATTACGAGCTCAGTGACCTCCTTTGACACTCCTCTTCCACCACCTTGGACATCCGCCATCGCAACCACCATAATGACCATTTCCACCACCTGTAGCTACCCGGTAGTGGTATTCATATCGATCACCGGTGGTAGCTACCACCTACTCATCGATAGATTGAATAAGCCATATTCATTCAAGAGGGAGGTAGTTAGAAAAATCTTTAAGAATCTCTTAAAGATACTTGACTTTTAGTTACCAGAAGCCTAATAAGCTGGAGGAAGTGGGCAAGAGCGATGATCTTAGATATTGCCCCTACCACTGCATGTTAGGCCATGTCTTAGAGGATTGTATCACTTTTACGGACTAGCTTGAGTGCAGCTACAAGTTGAGAGCCATAGTTATCCTTAAAGAATACTTATTAGAGCAACCATCTAGTTATGTTAGAGTAATCCTTGGGGATACTTGCAATCCTCTTAAGACCAAAGAAGTTTAGGATATCTTCCTATCCAAAACCTCTAAGAAGATCATTTTTAAGATCAAAAAGCTTTCCTTGCAGGTGCCTGAGGTATGTCAAACCTTCAACACCAAGGTTTCCTAGTTGCAAAGGACAATCGGGGAAGGTGACATCCCAACAGCAGCTGTAACTCACCATACTTGCTCAGGAAAGTCCAGTAGCACAGCCGCCATCCGAGCCTAGTACTCCCTCCACCGTTACAGCTAACACCTCTTCTACTAGCTCCTCTTCTACTGGTAGGAGCGTAGTATATGCTGATAAAGGCACTAAATCCCTTACTCCGCTTACTTTATTCGATTTCTATCATGTACCTCCACCCAAAAAGAAATTAATGAAAAAAAGTTGATTCTACTTATATGTTGTCTACTTCTGGTGCTCTTGATTTTATTCTTATTGAAAGCTCTCTGAGTATAAATAAAAATAATGGCTCTAGTAGTTTCAATCATTTCCTTTTTGATTCAGAGTCGGACTATCCTTCTCTTAATCAATTGGGTTCACCTCTTGAGATTGACTTGGAGTCAACTAACTCTGAGAATCCCATAAGAAAAGCTGTAGGTATGCTTGATGAGAAGGTAGAATTTTCCACAAGCTCATCATTCCAAGAAGTCATTGAAGTATACACTACCCGGGTTACTATCAAATTAGATAGTTTCCCTTTCCTAGTAACCACCCCTATGGTTGGAGAATCTATCCTATGAATGTATAGATTCTCACTTGGTCCAGTAAATCTGAGATAGGTCAAAGCCGACATAGCCCCTTTCAGTGTGGTCCCTTGCACACCAACATGGTCCACGCTAATATATAAACAAAATATATATTCACTTGTAGATTAGTAGGACACCCCTAGTAGTACCTTTTCCCAAGTAGGGATCCTATCTTTTAAGGTAGTGTCAGGAAAACTCCTTATAGGAATTGCCTGATTACTCTTGAGTTGATATAAGTTCCCTACAACATTCACTCAGTAGTCTCCCCTAAGTCGAGTTCTATTTGTTGTGCTACCAATTGGTCACCCTAGGGGCTATTCCCTACTTTAGAAGATGGAAGTGTGCTACACCTTCTTCCTAGCACAACTGTGGCACACCAAAAGGCAACCCCTCAGGTTTGCTAGCTTTACGCCATGGCTAGTGGACTATCCCTTTGGATTTATGAGATAGGACAAGTCTGATATAGCCCCATCTCAGTGGGTCCATCGCACACCAATATAGTCCATAAATTAAATCTATGAAATTTGACTGAGCTCACATCCCCAATGGATATGCCCTCAATTCAAAATCAAACTAAACCAAAGAAACCATATCAAATAACTTAAAATTAAGATAAATTTAATCCTGACTACTTTATAGTTGATATAAGTCCCCAACAGTATTCACTTAGTAGTCGTCCTAAGCCAGGTTTGATTTGTTGTGCATCCAACAGGTCACCCCAGTGGTTGTTCCTCACTTTGGAAGATATAATTCTGCTATGCCTTCTTCCTAGCACAGCAGTTACACTCTAAAAGGGAACCCCTTATGTTGGCTAGCTCTACCCCGCAACCGATAGACTATCCCTTTGGATTTATAAACCTAAGGTAGGTCAAGGATGATATAGCCCCTTCTCAGTGGGCCCATTGCACACCGACTGGGTCCATACATTAACTCAGATTAAATTAAACCCAACCTAGTTTTTCTAGTGGAGTTAAATTACACCCTTCCCCTTAGTGGAGCCCCAAATCATATATAAACAAGTCAAACAAATAAATCAAATTCAAAACCAACCTCCCCAGTGGAGCCAAATTAAACCAACTCCCCTGGTAGAGTTAAATCAAAGAAATCCAACCAAACTCTTATTTCCAGTGGATACATCCCCAAACAAATTAATGAAATCAAACTCAAATCCAAGTCCCCAGTGGATAGCCCGAACCTACTTCCCTAGTGGAAGGTTCATATACCCGATCCCCAGCAGACTCGAGCCCATATATCTAGTAGATGTGCCTTCACATCAAATAAAATAAAACAAATTAAAGTTAATTCAATCTTAATCCCCAGTGGATTATAGATTCTTATCCCTAGCGAACCTTTTTTACATAAATCATATAATTAAATCAAATTCAAACCTTATCCTAAACAGATTTTCTTCTTCTATGCCTTTGACATAGACCCCTCACATGTCATGTCTATTGCATGTGTTATTCCCTAGCCGATCTCCTCCATGTCCTTGACATGGAATTCTCATCAAATCTTATTTCTTCTCTTATGCACAAGTTTAGTACTTCAACGAAAAGCCTAATAATGTATTCGATCAAATTACATCATCTTAACATTGTAATCAACATTTTATGATTTATGATGGTGCAAGCTCAAACTAACTATACAATATCATGCTAAACATATTAGGGTTTAGGAATTAACACACTATATTATATTATAATATATGACGCTACATTATAATTTGTTATAATATAATATATTATCTAACGTTAGACCTCATTAGAATCACATAAAAGGAACAAATAACAAAATTTTCACAAAATATGAATAATGTTCATTTTGGATGTAAAATTGTTATTTTTCTATTAGAAATGGTACAAAATAGCAAAATTTTGGTGTTGCTTCTTGGTTTGTGCCATGAATTTGGCCAAATTCTTTCATCTCAACCATCAAATTAACATTTATGTGAGTTTTGACCCAATGTATCATAACAAAAGTAAAACATACTAAAATGTAGAATAGCAGTTAGTAACACACCACCACATTCATATATATGTGAAGTTATATTGTTATGTAGATTATATTTTAATATGCTTTCATATAATATATTATCTTACATTACACCATAAAATGAATCACTCTAAGCAAAAAATTTATAAAATTTGGTAGAAAAATGAACATTTATTTTGGATGCAAAATTCCATTCTTTTGATTAAATGACACCCCAATGATGTTCCCTAAAGCTTACCTTAAATTTGGCCAATCCCATCATCTTAGCCTATAAATCAATTTTTTTATGAATTATTCCAGTACAAACTCTACTACATCACACTATAACAAACTAAATATGCTAGACAACAAGTAGTAACACACAATAGTATGCTATAATGAATGATGTTACACTATGTTATGGCATCCTATATTATAACACACTATAACATATTATATTATATTATATTGCATATCACATCATAAGGGATTGCTTAAGATAAAAATCATAAAATTAGCCTAAATAATAAAAAAACTATATATTTTAGTCATCTCACTTAAATATTTTAAATTGAGATAATATATTACGATGCCATGCTTTACTTATTATGAATTTGGTCAAATTCCACCATTTTAAAGTCTAAATTTACATTTTTTATAAATAATGCTAGTTTAGGCTCAACTACATGATTGTAAAATACTAAAAGAATTTAAAATGCAATAATATATTATTATGATGATGCTATACTATGCTATAACATATAATATTTATTTTGAACATAAAATCTTACTTTTTTACTACAAGTGGCATAGCACACCTTTGGTACTACAACTAATTCCCACTTCAAATTTAACAAATTTCATCATCTAATTTATTAAATCAATATTTTTATGATTTATATTAATATAAACTATAGGGCATAATACCTTAATATACTAAAACATTTCAAAACATCTTATAACATCCAAAAACACATCACTACATGCTCAAATATATGATGATACATTATACTATAATATATGGTATTATAATATGATTTAGGGTTTGGGTTTAAGGTATTCCAATATCTAATAGTCAAGGAAATTCTCTTGAAGACATTTTCTTTAGCTACCATAACTATGTTAGGATTAATCCATTCTTTGGATTTACCCCTAATAAATCTTTATTCAAAGTTTAAAGTTTAGGCTTTAGGGTTAGTATAAAGTTTAGGGTTTAGGGTTAGTTTAGGGTTTAGGGTTTAGGGCTATTTTAAGATTTAGGGTTTAATGTTTGGGGTTTAGGGTTTAGGGTTTAGGGTTGTAGGTTCTAGGGATTAGCATTTATGGTTTTAGGATTTATGGTATAGGGTTTAGGGTTTAGCTTTTAGGGTTTAGGGTTTAGGGTTTCAGGTTTAAGGTTTATGGTTTAGGATTCAAAGTTTAGGGTTTAGGCTTTAGGGTTCATGATTTAGGGTTTAGGGTTTAATGTTTATGGTTTAGGGTTTTTCGAGTTTAGAGTTTAGGGTTTAGGGTTTAGGGTTTAGGGTTTAGGGTTTAGGTTTATGGTTTATGGTTTATGGTTTTAGTTTTAGTTTTGTGTTTAGGGTTTAGAGTTTTGAATATCCCTAATCTCTCCCTTTACCACTAGCACAGCTGTAACCTCCATCGCTCCTCCTGCCTCTATTATCACCACTGCTCCAACCACCACCTCCACATCCACAAGCACCTCTAGATCCCCCACCACCACTACGATAATCGTTGTATCCACCTTCACCGACACCGTCTGATCTAGACGATCCCAATTGATGATGATGTTCCACCCATCAAGGTTCTGCCCATTCTTAGGGTTTAGGGTTTAGGGTTAGCTTAGGGTTGTGGGTTTAGGGTTGTAGGTATAAGCTTTGGGGTCTAGGGTAAGCTTTAGCATTTAGGGTTTAGGGTTTAGGATTTAGGGTTTAGGGTATAAGGTTTACAATTTTAAAAAAAAAACTTAGTAAACTAGTAGGTTTAGGTTTATTTAGTTTATTTATTATTTATTTTAGTTTATTTTTTTTATTTAGGTCAATTTTATTTTTTATTTAGGTTAATTATTTATTCTTATTTAGTTTGGTTTATTTATTTTAAGTTTATTTATTTTAGTTTAGGTTTCTTTTATTTTTTATTTTTAGGTTTAGGTTTAGGCTTACATTTATTTTTCAATTTTTTTATTCTTATTTAATTTTTTAGGTTTAGGTTTTATTTTTTATTTTTAGGTTTAGGTTTAGGTTTTTATTTTCTTTATCCAAGTTTAGGTTTAAATTTTTATTTTAGGTTTTATTTGCTATTTTAGGTTTAGTTTATTTTTAGTTTATTCTATTTATTTAGTTTATGGTTTAAGTTTAATTTATTTTAGGTTTAAGCATAGGTTTTATTTATTTTAGTTTAGTTTATTTTATTTTAGGTTTTGGTTTCTTTTTTTACTTTAGGTTTTGGTTTTCTTAGTTTAAAGTTTCAGTTTTATTTTTTATTTATTTTTAGGTTTAATTTTTAAGTTTAGATTTTTTTTTTTAGTTTTTATTTTAGTTTTTTATTTTTTCGTTTAGTTTTTTTTATTTAGGTTATTTATTTCTAGGTTATTTTATTTTTTATTTTAGTTTAGGTTTTTATTTATTTTATTTTATTTTAGTTTTTATTTTATATTTTATATATTTTTAGGTTTAGGTTTAGGTTTATGTTTAGGTTTTAGTTTAGGTTTTTATTTTATTTTATTTTTTTATTTTATTTAGGTTTAATTTTTTTCTTTATTTTATTTTTAGGTTTTATTTAGTTTAGGTTTAGGTTTTCTAATTTTTAGGGTTTATTGCTTAGGGTTTAGGGTTTAAGGTTTAGGGTTTAGGGTTTGGTGTTTAGGGTTGTAGATTTCAAGGTTTAGGGTTCTAGGTGTAGGGTTTATGGTTTAGGGTTTAGGATTTTTTTATTTTTATTTGTTTTTATTTTTAATTTTTTTTTAAATTAAGTAAACTGGTTGGTATATGTTTACTTAGTTTATTTAGTTTATTTTTTATTTATTTTAGCTTTTTTTATTTTTATTTTTATTTAAGATTATTTTTATTTTTATTTAGTTTAGTTTATTCATTCAAACTTTTATTATTTTAGTTTATTTAGTAGGGTGAGGTTTAGGTTTAGGTTTATTTTTTAGTTTAGTTTTATTTTTATTTTACTTTTTAGGTTTAAGTTTTATTTTTTATTTTTAGGTTTAGGTTTAGGTTTTTATTTTATTTTTTTTAGGTTTAGCTTTTAGGTTTTTATTTTAAGTTTCTTTTTAGGTATTATTTTTTATTTTAGGTTTTGGTTTATTTTTATTGTATTTTATTATATTTAGTTTAGGTTTAGGTTTAGATTTAGTTTACTTTAGGTTCAAGTTTAGGTTTTATTTATTTTAGTTTAGTTTATCTTAGTTTAGGTTTATTTTATTTTTATTTTAAGTTCAAGTTTTTTTTTAAGTTTAGACTCTAGGTTTTATTTTTTATTTATTTATAGGTTTATTTTTTGGTTTAGGTTTTTATTTAATTTTATTTTAGGTTTATTTTATTTTTATTTTAGGTTTAGTTTTTATTTTATTTAACTTTTTATTTTTTTTAGTTTAATTTAGGTTTTCATTTATTTTATTTTATTTTAGTTTTTATTTTTTATTTTATTTTCTTTTTAGGTTATGGTTTATGTTTTTATTTAATTTTATTTTATAGGTTTAGGTTTATGGTTTAAGGGTTTTAGGGTTTAGGGTTTAGGGTTTAGGGTTAGGGTTTATGGTTTAGGGTTTAAGGTTTAGTGCTTAGGCTTTAGGGTTTTGGGTTTTCAGGGTTTAGGGTATAAGGTTAGCTTAGGATTAAGGGTTAGTTTAGGGTTTAGGGTTTAAGCTTTGGAGTTTAGGGTTTTTAGCTTTTAGGGTTTATGGTTTAGGGTTAGTTTAGGGTTTAGGGTTTAGGTTTTAGGGTTTATGGTTGGGGTTATTATTTAAGCTTTAGGGTGTAGGGTTTAGGGTTTAGGGTAAGTTTAGGGTTTAGGGTTTAGAGTTTAGGATTTTATTTTTTTATTTTTTTTTTTTTTTATTATAGGGCTTATTTTTTATTTTTTTATTTTAGGTTTAGATTTACTTTTTAGGTTTATTTTTATATTGTTTTATCTTTAAGTTTAGGCTTATTTTTATAATATTTTTTTTTAGGTTTAGCTTTAAGTTAATTTATTTAGTTTAGTTTAGTTTATTTTTGGTTTATTTTATTTTAGTTTAGCTTATTTTATTTTTACTTTATTTATTTTGGATTATTTAGTTTATTTTTATTTATTTTATTTAGCTTTAGGTTTTAGTTTAGCTTATTTAGTTTATTTAGGTTTGGGTTTTTTTATATTTTTGTTTATTTTATTTATTTTAGGGTTCATTTAGTTTAGTTTTAGTTTATTAATTTTTGTATATTTGATTTTTATTTATTTTTTATTTTTATTTATTTATTTTTATTTTATTTTTATTTTAGTTTATTTAGGTTCAAGTTCAAGTTTATTTATTTAGTTTAGTTTATTTAGTTTTATTATATTTTATTTTTAGGTTTGATTTTATTTAGGTTTATCTTTTTATTTAGTTTATTTTAATTAATTAATTTATTTTATATTTTATTTTATTTATTTTTGGTTTATTTTATTTTTATCTTATTTTATTTATTTTTAGTTTTAGAGTTTATTTATTTATTTTTTAGTTTATTTTCTTTTATTTATTTTTATTTATTTAGTTTAGTTTAGGTTAATTTAGTTTATTTTTATTTACTTTATTTAGTTTTATTTTAAAATTTTATTTAGTTTAGTTTAGGTTTAGGTTTAGGGTTATTATTTTTATTTATTTTATTTTTAATTTAGTTTATTTTATTTATTTAGGTTTATTTTATATTATTTTAGGTTTATTTTATTTATTTAGTTTAGGTTTAGGTTTATTTATTTATTTTAGTTTATTTTTATTTTAGATTATTTATTTATTTTATTTTTATTTTAGTTTATTTACGTTCTAGGTTTTATTTTTTAAATTTATTTTTATTTTAGGTTTATTTTAGTTTGGTTTTGGTTAATTTAGTTTAGTTTCATTTATTTTTATTTTTATTTTTATTTAGGTTTTAGGTTTATTTTTATTTTGTTTATTTTTATTTTATTTAGTTAATTTATTTTAGGTTTAGGTTTAAGTTTATTAGTTTATTTTATCTTTTAATTTAGGTTTTTTTCTTGATTTTATTTTACGTTAATTTTATTTTTATTTTTCATTTATTTATTTTAGTTTAGTTAATTTAGTTTATTTTTGGTTTAGGTTTTATTTTTAAGTTTAGGCTTATTTTACTTTATTTACGTTTATTGTATTTTTAGGTTTATTTAGGATTTATTTAGTTTACTTAGTCTCTTTATTTTCCTTTAGTTTATTTTTATTTATATAATTTTAGTTTATTTTATTTAGTTTAGGTTTAGGTTTATTTAGTTTAGTTTAGGTTTTAGCTTTATGTTTAGGTTTAGGTTTATTTAGTTTTTTCTTAGGTTTTGTGTAGTTTATTTTATTTTTTAGTTTATTTAAGTTTAGGTTTAGGTTTATTTTTATTATTTTTTCATTTAGTTTATTTAGTTTAGTTTAGTTTATCTATCTATTTTATATAGTTTATTTATTTATTTTTATTTTATTTATTTATTTAGTTTAGTTTCATTTATTTAGTTTAGTTTAGTTTAGTTTAGTTTAGTTTATTTTATTTTATTTATTTTATTTTATTTAGTTTATTTTATTTTTTATTTAGGTATATTTAGTTTATTTTAGTTTATTTATATATTTACGTTTATTTAATTTTAGTTTATTTTTATTTAGTTTAGGTTCTTTATTTAGTTTAGCTTATTTAGGTTTATTTAGTTTAGTTTAGTTTATTTAGGTTTATTTAGTTTATTTATTTTATTTTATTTTCATTTAGTTTATTTTAGGTTTATTTATTTAGTTTAGTTTATTTTACTATATTTTATTTTAGTTTAGGTCTAAGTTTATTTCTTTATTTATTTAGCTTCGTTTAGGTTTATTTTAGGTTTAGGTTTAGGTTTTTAATTTATTATTATTTTATTTAGTTTATTAATTTATTTAGGTTTTTATTTTTATTTTTTAGTTTATTTTATTTTAGTTTAGGTTTAGGTTGAGGTTTAGGTTTAAGTTTATTTTTTTATTTTAGGTTTATTTTTTTCATTTAGTTTAGGTTTAGTTTTTATTCATTATTTATTTTATTTTATTTTATTTTATTTTTATTTAGTTTATTTTATTTATTATATTTTTTTAGTTTAGGTTTATTTATTTTCTAAATTTATTTTTATTTAGTTTATTTATTTTTTTTAAGTTTTTAGTTTCGTTTAGTTTATTTATTTTTAGTTTTGGTTTTATTTTTTTTTTTTGTTTAGTTTATTTATTTTAGTTAATATATTTTATTTTTATTTAGTTTTGGTTTAGGTTTAGGTTTAAGTTTATTTATTTTATTTTTTTAAGGTTTATTTATTTTTAGCTTATTTTTTAGGGTTTAGGCTTTAGGATTTAGGGTTTATGATTTAGGGCTAAGGGTTTTAAGGTTTAGGGTTTAGGGTTTCATGTTAGTGTTTATTTTTATTTTTATTTTATTTATTTTATTTTATTTAAACTAAGTAAACTAGTAGGTTTAAGTTTATTTAGTTTATTGATTTTATTTTATTTTATTTTTTATTTTGATTTATGTTTTTTTAGTTTTTATTTAATTTAGCTTATTTATTTTAAGTTTATTTGTTTTAGTTTAGGTTTTTTATTTTAATTTATTTTTTAGGTTTAGGTTTAGGTTTAGGTTTCTTTTTTAGCTTAGTTTTATTTATTTTTATTTTTTTTGTTTAGGTTTTATTTTTTATTTTTAGGTTTAAGTTTAGCTTTTTATTTTATTTTTTTTAGGTTTAGGTTTTAGGTTTTATTTTAGGTTTATTTTAGGTTTTATTTTTTTAGTTTAGGTTTAGGTTTATTTTTTTTAATTTATTTTATTTATCTTAGGTTGAGGTTTTGGTTTAGTTTATTTTAGGTTTAGGTTTAGATTTTATTTATTTTTGTTTAGCTTATTTTAGTTTAGGTTTAGGTTTATTTTATTTTTATTTTTTGTTTAAGTTTTATTTTAGTTTAGGGTTTAGATTTTATTTTTTATTTATTTTTAGGTATTATTTTTAGGTTTATTATCTAGATTTAAGTTTTTATTTAGTTTTTATTTTATTTTATTTTAGGTTTATTCTATTTTTATTTTAGGTTTATTTTTTTATTTTATTTAGGTTTTTTATCTTTTAGTTTAGTTTAGGTTTTTTTTTATTATCCTTTAGTTAAGTTTTTAATTTTTTTTATTTTCCTTTTATGTTTAGGTTTAAGTTTATGTTTTTATTTTATTTTATTTTTATTTATTTTGGTTTGGGTTTTTTTATATTTTTTATTTTTAGGGTTTGGGGTTAGTTTTGGGTTTTTGGTTATTTTTAATAGAGAACAAATTTAGATTCAACATTTATTCTTTTCGATTTCATCAACCAAGTAACACGCCAAGTTCTCTATGACATAAACAACGACATAGATAAAAATGAGCACGCATAGAGCTAATAAGAAAACCCTAGAAAACTAGAACCATCTCTACTATAAAGGGATAGTTCCATAAGCAACAGATCAGATTGACCATTTTGTAGTTTCTCCAGTTCCCATTAGAACCAACCTGGCCTCTCGAGTAGTGGGATCCACCATTATATCCCCAATCTCTCCCTCCACCACCATCGTGGTTGTAACCTCCGTTGCACCTCCCGCATCCATAACCACCACTACTCTGACCACAACCTCCATATCCACCAGCACCTCCTGATCCCCCACCACCCTTACGATAATCACTGCCTCCGCTTAGCCTCCACTGCCAAATCTAGACTGAGCCTAGTTGATGGTGATTTTCTTACCGTGAAGGTTTTGCCCATTCTTTGGGATTAGGTTTTGGTTTAGCTTTATTAGGTTTTAGGATTTAAGTTTATTTTTTAATTTATTTAGTAACTTTAGGTTTAGGGTTTGGGGTTCATGTTGGCTTAATGAGCCTCATGTTCAATCCAATCAATTTTGATGATAACAAACGAATGCTTGGATGTTCTAATGTATGTTTTATGTGTTTCACATATATTACTTGCTAATTACATATCCAATACATCTCATAATAGGTTTATTTAGAGTTTATCTAAACTTAGGATTAATTAAAATATTTAATCAAAACATTCACCTAAATGAAACTAAAATGTGAATCTACTTTAGAATTTACATAGGTTAGGAAGGAAAGAAGTTCTCTTCTCTCCCTCTCTTCATAACATAGTAATTAATGTAGGATCCACCCAAATCAAATATGAAATAAAATAAATCCAAAATAACTAAACAACTTAAATAAAACCCTTCTCTAAGTTGAACATGTTCTTCACACTTAGAAAATTTAAACCTAAAGCCATAGGGCATACACAAGCCTTCAAAGCACACATTAGCCTAAGTCACCACTTCTAGCCTTAGGTTAGGTGGATGCATGGTTTGATGTTTGTTTTGTTTTGTGATATATGTTTTAGACTGGATGTTAGAGAGTATGCTAGTAGAATGAATGGTAGGACATTCTTAGTCCAACTATTCTTTTTCTACAGGGGATTGTGCTTAAGGGGTACTATAATAAATAAAAATATAAATGATTTTGCTTGCAGGTGCTTTATATCCCTAAGCATAATCCATAAGCTGGGTGGACTTAGTCACACATGGGTGGGGTGAGAAGTCTAATATATATGCTTGGGATTTGTGTGGTGTGTTTCAGCTAACCTTTATTTTGCAAGTGTTAGTTAGATTTCCACTTTTCCTTTTCATGTAACTTTGTATTATTAGGATTTTGGAATGATTGTTATAGGGATTAGGATGAGAATTGGTAATAAGATTCTATCTTATGCACCATGTGATGCCTTGGAGCATCCAGTTTCCAACCATCCAAAGGAAAGAACCAAAGAAGAAAGAAGAAAAGAAGAAGAAAGAAGAAAAGAAGAAAGAAGAATAAAGCTTGAAGACCCTCATAATAATGAATTCTTTGCTTAATTCTAATTTAATTCATTTCTAATTGGGTTGTATAAAGGAAGAGCTCGGCTACCCACATTTGAAATATTTGTAGTGGTGCCTAACCATAATGGCTATTATTATTTTTTTGATTATAAATTGATTGATGATTTGTTTAGCTTTTTTGATTAAGTGGCATGATTTTCCTAGTTTCTTCCTTGCTTTATGTATGGCCTGGATGTGGATTAGGCTCTCTAGAGAAATAAATCTTTTACCCAACTTAACAACTCCAATAAAAATTAAACAACTCATAACCTCACCTAAAGCTTTGTTTTAAAATCAAGATAAAAGAATTACCAACCCCTTAACTGGATGAGCATTTCTTTTTTAATATCTTGCACAAATGCATCTTATTTCACTCTTCATTGGAGGGACTCCACCTTTGCTAGAGAAACTCAGCCTAACCTTCCAAAGCTGTGGTGGAAACTCACCTCCTACCTTCTCGCTGATTTTGGCCAATAACCTTCTTTCTCATGCATTAGTCATATGAATCTTATGAGCCTGAGTCAAAATAATTGCTCAAAATGATAATAAAATGAAATTTGAAATTTCATTAGATTTAGGTCATTTTAAGCATGTCCATTTACATGACCTAGTGTCTTTAGGGAGTGAGTTTAAGGACTTAGTCTCTTTCTAATAAATAACAACCTAGCTATCTTACATAAACATAAAGACTTGCCTACATGTATTTGAAATTGTAGGAGGAGTTAGTTGGCCACCCCCAGGCAGTTGTAATTCCAAGCTATCGGGTGGTTTGTCCTCACTTGTGGAGGCAAACAAATTACCCATTTTTTGCCTTAGATTTAGGTTGAGCTTCCGACCCTCATCGAAGCTCCATAAATTTAGGTTCTGAGGTTGCTTCTCCCCTTTGTGTGCCATAAGAATAATTCCTCACCTCTTAAGCATTTCCTTAATCTTATGTTAAGGAATCTTAAGTCCTAAAATTCTAATTAAAAAATGCAACTCAAACTAACTAAATCAATTTCAAAATGTAAAACTATAGAATAGTTTGAAGCTTCGCTAGGTTTCCAAGCATCATGGGCATCTCCTACTTATCTCCCATTTTGGCTTTGATAATAACTCCCTCTTTTGATCAATCCCATTTGATCTTCAAACACAAACCAATCGATTGATAGTCCTTTCCTATTGAAATCTTCAAAGACAACAATTATTAACCTAAATCAAGAGTTTTCCTAAAGGATCCCATCCCTTAGGATGTAATTAACTATGGGGGCTTGCCCCTATAGGGAACTTTACGAACCCAATTTAAAATAAACCCTACTTTACTTTTCCTTGTAAAGTAGGGGAAGAATCTCTAGTACATATGCAGACCCATCGTCCTTAGGAGTCCTTATTGAGGTGATTAGGTCCATTAAAGTGTCGTGACTTCTATCTTTTGAGATAGTACCCTATTCCTTGATGACGTACTCGATCACCTGAATAAGTACATCTGAGGATCTACGTGGCATCCTAAAATGATGAATTTCTATAATATTTTTGTCCTCTTTCATTTCTCACCAATAGATTTGAAAGACGACTCCTGATTCCTACATAGGAATTTTTATCCATTGTACATTAAGGAAATCAAAATCCTACTCACATGTGTGAGAGGGGTTATGAATGTACATAAATTAAACCCCTTAGTTTAATTAATCATTAATTGTGAGCCAATTGCATTAGGTAACTTTCTTCCCTAGGTGCATTGCTTATTTAAATTCCTTGTGTAGTTTTATGTCATAGCATTGGCTCATAATTATTTGATTAAGTATGCTAAGGTGGTATAGATAAGAGATAATTAACACATTTAATTCATATCTTAACCTAAGCAACATACAAAAAAGCATCTAATAATCCTCAGAACAAACTAAATCAACAAACATATGTGGGAATGGGTTAGGAGCAGCAAACTCACCTCACATTTCTCAAATTAAATCAAACTCAAAACAGAATCAAACCTTCCTTAAAAATAACTTGATTTGCTTTAAACTTGTTTATTTCATAAGGTTGTCTTTAGGAATTAGCCATTCAATTCTACACTAGGTTGGCTGAGCCTATAGACGATTTGAGTTCGAGGCTCAATTTTACTTAAGATATGTTATTCCTCACAGCGTGGGGAAGCATCTTCAATAAGAGAGGGCCAGGGAGGCCCACACTTTAGTTCAAATCACTAGGCGGGAGGCGAGGTTTAGTCGGCCGGTGGGTCTGCACTCATTGATTTTCTTGAACAGTGTGCTACCCATGTCGATCATATAGACAGTATTATGTTTACGAGGATTACCCATCATAGGAGGAGGGCCCTTATTTCGAGAGAGTTAGTGGTGTCTCCACCACACCACTCTACCCCCCCCTGCCTACCATCTTTATTTCATGTTTTAGCATCTTCAATTCTACCAAAGGCCATGAAGGCCACATCTAGAGAGAAGAGGACACCATTGGTGATCTAGCTATGGCCAAAGGATCCCATTCCATCTACACCACCTACTGTGATGAGGTCGAGCTCTCTTGACCGACCTTCTACCTCAGTTATGGTGCGGAAGGAATGGTGACCCCGAAGCATAGTGGTCATCCCTTCACAAACACCACCAGTACAACAGAGCATAGAGATGGTTGCAGTAGTTACAAAGGGAGAAGATGACAGCCCAGTTGCACCCATGATGGTAGAGCCTCCAAGGAGTGTCGCCTTGTACAGAGTCAGTGATAGGCAGGAGTGCATTTTTTCAAGTGAGTACAATCCTCATAGGGATGATTCTCTAGTAGTAGGGGAGGTCTGGTGCCTCTCAGTTCATGATAGTGATCACATCGGTCATCAAAAGTCATTTGTGCCTATTCAGATTGATCATTCTCTAGAGGACATAGTAGCATATTATCTCATGGAAAAGAAAGAAATCTTAGGATATGACAGGTCTGATGAGGAGAAGATTAGCTTTAATCCCAATGAAGACAATTTATTGGGAGACTCAGCAAGGGTTTGCATGGTAGATACCACGGGATCCCTCCTTAGAGAGAAAAAGGCTATGGAAGGTGCTGAGGCCAAGCATGAAGACACCACCCACTCCACCCAACACCTCCTAGCGTAAATAAAGTAGAAGGATGAAAAGATAGATAGGATGGAAAAGAGGCTCGAAGATCTATTAGCAGTTATCTTAGCATTGCAGAATCTAGCCCCGACAGTTCATCCTACCATAGCTAAGACTAGTCAGCTAGAGTTGGTGCATGTCTTGAACCCAGCCAGGACCTTACCTCCAGTAGAGCAAGGTAGCACCAGCATGTATAGGAAGGTAGTGGGCGACCTCCATACAAGAAAAGATATCAAGTCCATGGTTAAGCAGTAGGTGAAGGAAGCGTTGGCTTAAGCCCAAGGAGGATCATCAGTTCCAAAGGGTAGACCCTACCCGGAGGAATTTGATGCAATCTAATATCCTAAGGGTTTCGTACCACCTTCCTTCAAGAGTTTTGATGGTAGTGGAAACCCAAGACAACACACCACACATTTCAGAGCTACTTTTTGCAATGCTGGTGGCAGTGACACTTTACTATTCCATCTCTTTATCAGTAGCTTAACATGTATAGCATTTGACTGGTATGTTAAACTTCCCAACAATTTAATAAAGATATTTGTTGAGTTGGAGCAACTCTTTATCAAGGGGTTTGCTGGAGCTCAACAAAGATTCATTTAGATCTCATTGTAACCTGTGGAGGTGAGTCCCTTATTGACTACATTCTTAGATGGCATAAGCTGAGCATGAAATGTGAGCCACAGTTGTCTGAATAACATGCCCTTGAGATTCTTCTAAAGAATATCCATGGCCTAGTCACCTTCATGCTTAAGGGCTTCACCATCAAACTTTTTGATAAGTTAATCAATAAGGTAGCTAGTCTACAAGGAGAGGCCAAATAGTTTCCTTTTCAAGACAAGTTTCCCAAGTCAAATGGTTATATGAAGAAGGCGGGAGCAGTGATAGCTAGACAAGGGGAAGCAACCCTAGAGATCGGTCGAGACCACACCTCGGCGACCTTCACTTCCACCTTCTCTACCACCCAAGATAGATGCCGGCCTCCATGGCCTACATCACCTCCTTCTCGACACATCATCGGAGTGGTACACATACCAGCCGGTGTATATGGTCTACCTACTCCTTTGGATAAACTTAACAAGACTTATTCATTTAAGAGGGAGGTAATAAGGAAGATCTTTAAGAATCTATTAGAAAAACCTGATTTTTAGCTACCCAAACCTAGGAGACTAGAGGAAGTGGGCAACAGCCATGATCTTAACTTTTTCCCCTACCACCATATACTAGGTCATGTTTTGGAAGATTGCTTCACATTCAAGGACTGGCTTTAACATAGCTTCAAAACCATTGCTATTGTTATCCCGAAGGAATACCTTATAAAATAACTATCCAGTTCCATTAGGGTAATCCTTGGGGATACTTGTGATCTTTCCAAAACCAAAGAAAGTTGGGATATCTCCTTATCCAAAACCTCTACAAAGATTATTCAAAAAATTAAGAAACTTTCCTTGCAAGTGCTTCTGTCAGCTCAAACCTCCAACATCAAGGAAGGTTTGCAAGTTTTTAGTGCTAACTCAAGCGGGAGCTCGGCAGACATGTGTCGACTAGGATGGAGTAGCACAACCCCGAGAGTCCAAACCTCTGTATTGTCGCACATGACTTCCTCTACTTCAGCTAGCTCTTCTTCTTCTACTAGTAGAACTCTTGTATCGATGGATAAGGGCATCAAATCCCTTACCCCACTTACTTTACTTAATTATCACTTTGCACCTCCTATAAAATCCAAGAAATTGAAGAATAAAGCTAGCTTGAATTACATCTGTGTCACTTCTGATGGGTTGTCTACTTCTATTCCTAATGATAACTCTTCAAGTCAAAATAACTATAATAATTATGATCTTTCTCTTTTAGATTTAGAGATAGATCTTCCTCTTTCTGATTTAGAGTCAAAGGTGATGAAAAGCCATTTTTAGTTTGAAAGGTTTTGATTTATGAGAATGCGACCTACTATCTTCCTCAAAACACCATTTCTCATGAACTTGGATAAAATTGAAATTCAAAAAAAAAAAAGAAAATAAAGAAAAAGAAAGAGAAAAAGAAAAATAAAAGAAAATTGAAAATCCAAGTGAACAAGAAAGAGGAATTGAAGAAGAAATAGAGCCGCATATCACATTCCAAGCATAGTCCATTCCATCATATGGACATGTGGGTAGGATGACTCAACCTCCACTAGGTAGAGGTAGAGGTAGCAATAGAGGCAATTCTAGAGGCAGAATACCCCCCTGTTGGCCATCAGCCAATAGGGGTTATGTTCCAGCTCACAATAGTACCCCTACTATTCACATAGACTTGGAATCTAGCTCAAAGGAAGAGTCTAATGTGATTAACATACCGATCAACCCCTCTCAACGAGTTCTATTGGAGGTGACTTTTGATCCAGACAATGATGAAGACCAAGCCTCTAATAAAGCAAAATTTGAATCAAGCTTATGTGAGACTATTAGGCGACAGCGGGAACCTTAGCTAACCTCATTTTCATCTCAAAAAGTTGAAGGTTAAGTAGTTAAGGTAGCCCCTAAGTCTTCCATGGATGTGAAGCCGAAGAGATTCTTTTTGGGATCATCATTCTCAAGTCATAAAGTTGATGTAGAACTTGAGGATGGTTCATTTAAAGAATTAATGGAATTATCATTTGACTTTTACTTGCCTTGTGTTCATAATCTTATATAGAAAGGTTTGGTTCCTCATACATGGTCTAGCCATAGGTCAGAGTATTTTGAGAAGCTATGGAATAATACAGGCAGGGAAGCATAATCAAGAGTAGGACCAAGATTTGGTACAGTGGGTCTACTCGATGACGATGATTACTGCTTAGTTATTACCAATCATTTGGAGTCTGATAGGTTCTTTTCACACAACACCAACTCTTATGAGGATGTGTGTTTAGAAATCTCAAATGATCCAAATGATCTACAAATCAAGGATACACCTCTAGAATTTGAAGAAGAAATCCATTAAATAATGGACAAGCTTAAAGAAATCAACCTCGGGATAGAAGAAATTTCACACCCAACATACATCAGTTAATTGATGAATGAAGAAGAAACCAATGACTTAGTTAGGCTAATGACTGAGTTTAAGGACTGCTTTGCATGGAGTTATGAAGAAATTCCTGGATTATCTCACGGCGTGCGTCCACAAACTAGCAATAAATCACAGGCTAACCTATCAAGCAAGCTCCTAGATGCATGCGATTTGAAATTGAACAACACGTCATTTTTAAAGTCAAGAAATTGATCGATGTTGGTTTCATCAGGGTAGAAAAATATCCTACCTGGTTAGCCAGTGTCGTACCAGATAAGAAGAATAATGGTTAAATTTCCATATGCATCAATTTCAAGGACTTAAATAAGGCATGTCCTAAGAATGAGTTTCCTCTTCTTATACTAGAATTAATGGTGGACATTGCCTCATCTCATACAGTATTCTCTTTCATGGATGGGTCATCTAGCTACAACCAAATCAAGATGTCTCCTGAAGATAAAAGAAACACTACTTTTTGAACCCGGATCAAAATCTTTTGTTAAAAAGTCATGCCTTTCAGCCTTACAAATGCTAGTGCTACATACCAACAGGCCATGACTCAGATCTTCAACGAACTTATCCATCATTAGGTTGAGTGCAAGCCACTCATCCTAGCAGCCCTTATCTAGGGCAAGCCACTCATCTTCTACACTACTGCATTGGATGACTCTCTCAATGCTTTGTTAGCCCAAGCCAATGATGAAGGGAAGGAGAGTGCTCTCTACTACCTCAACTATCATCTGATTCCTATTGAAGTGAACTACCCACCTATTGAGAAACATTTCCTAGCTTTGATCTTTTCTTTCCAAAAGCTGTGACACTATATGCTTTCTCATATGGTGAACTTGATTTCCAAAACCAATCCACTATAGTATCTCATGACATGGCCAATGCTATCCAGACATTTGGTATGATGGTCCATGATCCTCTCGCCAATTAACATTATATTCGTGGGGTGAAAGGACAAGCACTAGCAGATTTCTTAGTAGCAGACCCACTTCCTATTGATTCTTTGCTTAGTGATGATCTCCTAGATGAACAAATCATGAACTTAGGGGAGGTTGATAACCATTGATGGGAGATGTATTTTGATGGTGCATCTTCATTTCATAAAGGGAAAGCACCACGATTTACTCTTCCAAGAAAGGAAACAGTAGATATAGTCCTCCTAACTCCAGACTATGATGTGATGAGATTTCATACTATCTTTCCAACCCCTACACCAACAATGAAGCCGAGTATGAGGCTTTGATTTCCATTCTGGAGTTAGCCATCACAGTCAGTGTCAAAAGCATCAACATCTTTAGGGATTCTCAGCTGGTTATCAGTTAGATTGTTGGGTCCTATAAGGTTCTCAAACCCAACCTTCGTCATTACCACGAGTATACCATGAACCTGTTGGCCCAAATCTCTGAAGTCACCATCAACAAGGTTCCCCGAGAAGAGAATGTAGTAGTAGATTCTTTGGACAAACTTGCCAAAGAATTGGCATGTCTAGAAGATGAGTCCATTCCAATAAGGGTCCGAAATAGACAAGTCCTATCCCTTATTGATGCTGAACTAACTGAGAGACTTTCTCTTGAAGGGGAGGTTATCATTACCAAAAAAGATGAGGAGCTAGATTGTAGGTAACCATTCATAGACTATTTGAACACTGGTAAACTACAAGAGAAGTCACAAGCCCATTAGGTGAAATAGAGCTCTCTCCTATCCTCTCGTTGATGGCACCCTATACTGATGGTCCTTTAGCCAAATGTGATTACGTTGTTTAAACATACACGAAGCCCATGAGATTGTGACTGAGGTACATTCGGTCTATGCGATAACATCAATCTGTGAAGATGAAGGCGAAGATCAAGAGATACTAGGCCTTCTGATTACTGCATGGATGTAGTTAGGAAATGCCATCAGTGTTAGGTACACGATGTGGTCCTTCACAAACCACCCAACAGTCTACACCTTACCTTAGTTTCATGGCCATTTGAGTGTTGGGGTACCGACATTATAGGTCCTATCGATCCTCCTTCTTCCAAGGGGAATTGATTCATCTTAGCTGCCAATAACTACTTTTCCAAGTGGGTGGAGGCAATCCCACTCAGAGAGGTCATAGTTCATGTGCTTCAATTTTTTTAGAACCATATCATATATTGGATAAGGGGTTCCTCGATGAATTATATTCGATAATGGTACGCATTTAAAAGCACCAAGATCAGCTTAGAGATGACGGTATAGATTGGAGATACTCCACCATCTACTAACCTGATCAAATGGTTTAGCAAAGCATTCTACAAAACTCTCATCCAAATACTAAAAAAGACTCTTGATGATAACAAGCGGCAGTGAAATGAGTAGTTGGTTGAAGCCTTGTGGGACTATCGCACCACATACTGGACTCCAACTCAATCTACCCCATTTTCCTTAGTGTATGGGTCCAAAGCCCTTCTACCTTTAGAAGTTCAACTCCCATCACTAAGAATAGCATTGGGTAACAAGATCACTACAGAGTAGAATGCAAATTTGTAGTTAGAAGAGCTCGAAGGTTTAAAGGAGTGTCAACTATAGGCATGCTAGAACCTCGAGTTGTACAAGGACAAAATGATTCAAGCTCACAACAAGCTAGTCTGCCCTAGGTCTTTTCGAGTAGGAGAGGTTGTGTTACCCATCGAAAGATGGGAGGCATGTTTGAACCCACTTGGGATGGCCCCTATGTCATGGAGAAGGCCTACCAAGGAGGATCTTATCAGCTTATTGATTGTAAAGGGGAACATCTGATGCTTCTAATTAATGGGCTCTATTTAAAGAAATATTACTCATAAAAATCATATTTCAAAAACAATTCTATCAATCAACAAAAGTTTGATTCCATTTCATCAAAATTTGTTCTTCTTTAGAAGCATTGTTTGCTTATCTTGTGAATCCGCCATGACATGTTTAGGGTAGGTGTAAGAGTCCCCCAGTGGCATCCTATTCCTCTTTCATAACATAAACACTATTAAACACATTTCCTTGCGCTATTAGAATAGGTGAGAGAGAACCCAAGAGGCATCCTATTTTGATAAGCCCAACTAAGTTAGGTCTAAGAGAACATGAGCGACATCCTTTCTTAGTGGGAATTTTGGTTGCCATCCGTGGCACCATTTCATCAAAATCCCCAACATGTTTAGGTAGGAGTGAGAGAACCTGAGAGTTGTTCTATTCCTTTTGAGTCATGCACAAAAATAAACATATATCTTTAATTTCGGGCTATTTTGATGTGGGAGCAAGTCCCTGTGGCACTCACTCATTAGCTGCTCTAGGTCAAATCTACATGCTACCTCGCTAGTATGTCACCCTAGTGGTCACTTGTTTGGAGAATGTAAGTCCCCACGCTTTCTTCCTAACTTGACCATTGCAAACCAATGAGTGCCTTGATAGTATGGTAGGCTTCATTGCTCAGTCAGTAAGCTACCTCATGCTGACTTTGTTTAAGAAGATCTGTGTCCCCATGCTTTCTTCTTGAACTAGCCATCATGTACTAACTAGGTCGAGTAGATTTGAGGTTTAGAGTAAGTGCACCAAAGGCTCCTTTCCTCTTGCCTATGTTTGAGTTGATATAAGTCCTCCAATGGCATTCACTCGATAGTCGCCTTAGGTCGAATGACACCTGTCAAGCCAAAGATAGACTATCCCAGCAATCAGTTCTATTATAGGAAGATGTGAGTCCCTTAGATTTCTTCCTAGGCTAATTGTTGCAATTTAATGGGCACCTTAGGTTGGTTGACATTTCTATCGTGATGACTCACCCAAGGTACAACTCTTGGTAGATGTGAGTCCCCAAGCTTTCTTCTTGAGTTGGACACTGAATACCTATTTGATATATGACTAGCTCATCTTCTCTAGGGTTTTGCATTAAGCCCTTAGCATGCCCTCTCCATGTGGGCACTCTATTTGGATCACATCCATTGCAACCCCATTTATACACTACCCAGGTTACTCTTAGATTGGACAATCCCCCTTTCCTAGTAGCCACCCCTGTGGTTGGAGAATTTGTTCAGCGGATGTGTAGATTCTCCCTTGGTTCAATAAATTTGAGTTAGGTCTAGGCTGATAAAAGCTCCTTCTCAGTTTGATCCCTCGTAAACTAATAGGGTCCACGTTAAAATAAACTAAATAAACAAAAAAAATTAATTCGCTTGTGGATTAGGAATTCAAGCCCCCAAAGGTCCCCTTTTTCGAAGTAGGCATCCTATCTTTAGGGTAGTGTCAGCAGAACTCTCTGTAGGAATTTTCTGACTACTTGAGTTGAGATGAGTCCCCAGGTCGGCACTCACTCCATAATCACCCTTAAGTCGGGTTCAATCTATTTTGCCACAAATAGGTACCCATCACAATAATCATTCTTTGTAAGATGTAATATGAAATATTCTTCTAGCATGGTAGCACAAAATTAGCCCAGGTCGGTTTGATTTGTTGCCCTAGTGGTCTTTTGTAGTGGAAGATGTGAGTCCTAGAGCTTTCTTCCTTTCAATTGATCATTGCATACCAAAAGACACTCCTTTGGTGGATAGCTCTCCCATGGCCAGCTATTCCCATTGGTTCAGTAAGTTTGAGATAGGCCTAGGCTGATATAAGCTCCTTCTTAGAGTGATCTATCACAAATCAATGAAATCCATCAAAACAAATCTAAAAAATGAAATTAATTTTGAATATCTTTGAGCTAATCTAGGTCCCCTAGCAACATTCACTCAATAATTAGCCCTAGGTCAAGTTTGATTTGTTGCCCAAACATCAGTGGTTCTTTATTTGAAAGATGTGAGTCTATGCTTTCTTCTTAACTTGACCATTATATTCTTTGCATATCGAAAGGCATCCCTTTGGTTGGCTAGTCCTACTATGTGTTTAGTAGACTACCCCTTTGGATTGATAAATCTGAGTTAGGCTTAAGCCACCTTGGCTCCTAGTTAGTGCCATCCATCATAAACCAACAGGGTCCATCTCAAAATCTAAAATCTAAAAATCAAATGAAATAAACAAAATAAAATAATCAATCAATTCAAATCAAATCTTTTGCTCCTCCTTAGTGAGATGCAAATCTTTTTAGTTCCCTAGCGGACTCATAATTCTAATCCCTCAGTGGATTTCACATCCTTTCATCCCTTGTGGATGACTTGAACTTGCCTCCCTAGTGGAGAGTTCACTTTTCTATCCCCAGTGGAGTCAAAATAAACACAATTAAACAAACAACAAATCAAAACAAATTCAGCCCTCTTCCCCAGCATAACTTAATTAAACAAATCAAATTTCTTTCCCCAGTGAGACTCAAATCAAATCAAACCTCTCATTCTTTTGTGGATGACTACTTCCCTAGTGGATTCCTCCTTTCTCTCTTATGTCTTTGACATGAGTAGAGTCACATTGCACTAAGCTTTGGATTCTTTCTACACCTTAGGCTAAGAGTATATTGTCTATGTTAGTGCTTGTGATCATTCGGTGTTGTTGATCATTTCAGTCAGCACCAATACATGTGGTGTTCCTTGTCAATCACACACTCCTATTGGGCGCCCTTTGTTGACCAAATTTTTATAATGAGCTCTCAACCCCTCCATCTTTGACATAGGACTTCTCTTAGACTTTAGGAGTTCCTTTGTCTTAAGACACATCTAGTGATTAGGTGGACACTCAACCTAGCCCTAGAGACTTAGAAGAGTTAGCCATAGGAATAAGTCATGCCTTAGGGGTGTTAGGAAAATTTGCCACCCTAGCTTGAACCACATTCCTCACTTCCATCCTTCAAGTCAAACTCAAATCAATTCCTTAATTGGTTTCTCCAAACCTAAATCAATTCCAACTTATTTGAATTCCTCCAAACTAAAATCAATTCCCAATGATTGAAATCCATGATCAATTTCAAATGATTGAAGCCCATGACAGAAATTCTAAAAATATTTCCTAAGTCCTTTTATTCCCTCTTAAGGACTTAGCTCAAATCAAATCCAAATTGCTTCAAATTCATGAAATTTTCTCATAAACCATTTATATTCTCATTTATATTCACATATATAAATGAAATATTAATTCAAATCAATCAAACTAAATTCCAAAATCAAATCCAAATTCAAAAAATCTTTCCCAAGTCCCTTTGATTCCCTCTTAAGGACTTAGCCCAAATCAAGTTCAAATCACTTCAAATTCATGATATTTTCTCATAACCCATTTATATTCTTATTTATATTCACATATATAAATGAAATATAAATTCAAATAACCAAAATAAAATCCAAAAATCAAATTCAAATTCAATCAAAATTCAACCTAGGCCTTTCAAGTCAAACTATTGAACTTAGCCAAATCAATTTCAAATTAGGCCAAACTCTTGATTTTTCTTCATGATTCAATCAATCCTTCATCATGAATCCAAATATAAATAAAAACTTCAATCACTTAACCATAACTTAATTCAAAAATTAAACCCAAATCAAACTCTTGCAAATGGATTTATATTTCAATCATAAGTCCATGTGTGAGTTTAATCAATCTCAAATCAAGCTTTGACCAAGCCATTTGACACACAGGCTCACTTGACCCAAAATGACCTAAAGTACCCTTTATGAGCCAAATTCTAATCCTAACCAAATTGGATTGAACTAAGCCCATCTAAGCCTCTCATCATGATCAACAATCATCATGAGATGATCGATCACTCAAATTGAGTCAAGCCAAGTCAAACTTATAGGTTGACCAAGTCAACACTTAGCCAAAATGATACCCAACATAGCCAAAATCCTATAGGCCAAATTGATTGAAACCATTGATCAAAACTTATTCATGATCAATGTTTAAACTTGACCAAGTCAACATTTGAGCCTAACCTAGCCCAATTGGCCACTTGACCCAAGTTGACCTGAAAAGTCAAAATGTGTCAAAACTTGGTCTAAGCCAAATTGATTAAAACCAATGGGTCAAGTTCATTCCAAATAACTTGTTGAACTTTACCAAAGCCACAATTGACCTACTAGACCTAACCTTCATCAAGGCACTCCAAACCTATACACGATATAGTTCATAAAAAGTTGGAGCATATGCTAAGTCATGACCTCTCTGAGTAAAATCTCCTTCGCTGATTTGGGAAAGTAGTTAGTAGATGCTAAGATGAATCGATGCCCTTTGCAAGATGGAGGATCAATCAGACCCACTATGTCAATACCCCAACACTTGAATGGCCATGAGGCCAATGTAGGATGTAGAATGTTGGGTGGTTGGTGTAGGACCACATCGTGTATTTAACATTGGTGGCATCACCTAGCTGTATCCATGCAATCTTTGATCATCAATGGCTAGTAGTATCCTAGTCTCTATATCTTGGCTTTCATCTTCGAAATAGATTGGTTGGCTCCACATAATCTTGAGTGTACCTCAGTCATGACCTTATAGGCTTCTTGCTTGTCTAAATAACATAACCACATATGATCGAAAGGCCGGTGGTATAAGACACCATCCACAACAATATAGGAAAGTGCTCTATGCTTCACCTAATGGGCTGTGACTTCTCTTAAGGTAGTTTGTCTTTATTTAAGTAATCCATAAATGGTTACCTCCAATCTTACTCCTCGTCCTTCTTGGTAAGGGAAACCTCCCCTTCAAATAGTACTTTTTGATGAGTTCAATATCAATAAGGGATATGACTTGTCTATTTTGGACCTTTATTGATATAAACTCATCGTTCAAACATGCCAACTCCTTGGCAAGCTTGGATAAAACATACACTATGATGTTCTCTCCTCGAGAAATCTTATAAATGGTAACCTCTTAGATTTGGGCCAACAACTCCATAGTGTACTTGTGATAGTGATGGAGTTTGGGCTTTATAACCTTATAGTTGGTTGATGACTAGTTGAGAATCCTCAAAGATGTTGATGTTCTGGATGCTTAGAGTAACAACTAACTCTAGACCGCCAATCAGAGCCTCATATCTAGCTTCATTGTTGGTGCAAGGATTGGACATATGACATGAGAATTTCATCACATCACGATCCAGAGTTATGAGAACTATTCCAACCCCTGCCTTTCCTTGAATAGTAGATTATGGCTTTTCTCCTCTTTGAGAGGAAGTCGCACCATCAAAGTACATCTCCCAGCAGTGAATGATAGTATCTGCAATGTTCATGATTTGTTCATCAGGGAGATCATCACTAAGAGAAGACTCAGTAGGAAGTGGGTGTGCTGCTATGAAATTCACTAGTGGTTATCCTTTCACCACACGGAGTGGTACGAAGGTAATATCAAACTGCGATAGGATCATGGACCATCATGCCAACCATCTAGATAGCATCAACCGTGTCATGAGATACTAGTGAATTGATCCTAGAGATTAAGTTCACCTTATGAGGTAGCATGTAGTGCTATAGCTTTTGGAATGCATAGATTAAAACTAGGCAATGCTTCTCAATAGATGGATAATTAGCCTCAATAAGGATTAGACTATGGCTGAGGTAGTAGAGTGCATTTTCCTTCCCTTCGTCATTGGCTTGGGCCAACTAACCACCAAGGGAGTCATCTAATATAGCAGTGTAAAGTATGAATGACTTGCCCAAGATAAGGGATGCTAGAACTGACGGTGTCATTAGGTAATACTTGATGTCTTCAAAGGCATGCTCACACTTGTCATCCTACTTAAACTTGGCATCAATGTTGACAAGTGTTGAGAATGGCTGACATCTTCCAAATAAGTTGGATATAAAGCATCTTAGATACACCAACGACCCATGGAATGATCTGATTTGAGTTAAACATTTAGGGGGTGGCATTTTTATTATCTTCTTCATCTTTTCTGGATCAATTTTGATTCCCTGGTGTCAAAGAACAAACCTAAGGAATTTCCTTAAAGCTTATTCGAATGCACACTTTAAGGGGTTCCTTTTGAGGTTAAATTGTCTTAACTGTTTAAAAACTACGCTCAAGTCAAAGAGATGGTCTTTCCTTTCTCTACATTTGACCACAAGATCATCGACATAGAACTCAACTTGATGATGAATGAGTTAAATTCAAGATTTGAGTCATATTTGTATGTAGCACCAACATTTTAAGGCTAAAAGGCATGACCTTATAGCAATAGATTTTGATCGGGGTTCTAAAAGCAGTGTTTCTTTCACCTTCAGGGGCCATATTTATACCTAGATGAGCCTTCCATGAAAGAGAAGATTTCTTGAGATGAGGCAATGTCCACCATCATCTTTGGGATTGGTAGTGGAAAGTCATCTTTTGGACATGCCTTATTTAAATCTCTAAAATTGATGCATATGTGAATTTGGCCATTATTTTTCTTAACGGGATATCTTGGCTAACAAGGTAGGTATTTTTCTTCCGATGAAGCCGGATTGATCAATTTCTTGACTTCATAAATGACTTGTTGTTCTATATCTAATCGCATGTATTTAGGAGCTTGCTTGATAGGGTTAGCAGTAGGTTCTATTGCTTGTTTATGCACAACTACATTGGGAGCCAATCCAAGCATCTCTTCATAACTCTATGCAAAACAGTCCTTAAACTTAATCAATAGCCTAACTAAGTCATTGGTTTCAATTTCATTCAACAAAGAACTGATGTATGTCGGGCGTGGATCTTCTTCAGTTCCTAAGTTGATTTTCTTAAACACATCGATGGTTAACTCGATCTCTTCTTCAAACTTTGGCAGTTCATCTTTGTCTTCAAAATCATCTAGATCATCTGAAGTTTTTAAGCACAGCTCCTCATATGAGTTAATGTGATTTGAAAAGAACCTATCATATTCCAAATGATTTGTGATAACTAAGCAGTAATCATCATCATCGACTGAACCTATTGTACTAAATCCTAGTCCTGATCTTTATTGAGATCTTTTGCATTTGTTCTTCTGTATTCCTTCGAAGTAGTTTGACTTGTGCTTTGACCTTGTGGCATTAACCTTTTTTTGTTAAATTATGAACATAAGGCAAGTACCAATCAAAAGGTAATTCTATTAAATCTTTATATGAATCATCCTCAAGTTCTCCATCAACTTCTTGATTTGAGGATGATGCTCCCAAAAAACCTCAGTCTTCACACTTGTGGATGATTAAGGGGCTTCCTTAACTACTAAACTCAACATTTTGAGAGGAAAGTGGGGTTATAGGTTCCCAAGCGGTTCCTAATTGTTTCATATATAGACTTGGATACACTTATGCTTTTCTTTGGAGCCCGATATTCATTGCTATCTGGCTCAAGTATCACCTCCAATGGAATCTACTATTGAGAAGAGCTGGCTGGTGTGCTAACCATATAAGACACATTCTATGAACTAGATTCTAAGTTTATATGGATAGCAGGTGTACTCCTGGTAGCTGAGGTAAATCTTCTATTGGGTGGCCAATAAAGAGGTTTTCCACCCCTAGGACTGCCTCTGAAGTGGCCTCTTCCTCTACTTGGTGGAGGTCAAGCCGTCCTACCCTAGTTTAACAACGGCATATGCCTATTTAATTTCATTGTTATGTCATTTTGTATAAGAATTTGGATAAAGTTTTAAATTAATATGTTTAAATAATTCAATCAAACAAAATATAAACCTTAAACATACACATACATTCATCATTTAAGTGTGCTAAAATATGTTGCATGTATAAATACACTTAGGATTAAATCATAATCATGTTACATGTGATGAAAATGATTGATTTAATATATGTCATGTGGTAGTAATTCAATTAAATTAATCTTAAGATGGCTTTCATTTTGAATAGGATTATTTAAAGTGAACCTAAACTTAGGAATATTTAAATCATTTAATAAACCATTCACTAAAGAGAATGAAATTAAATTAATATACTTTAGAAAGTGAGTTAAGGTAGGGATGAAAGAGGGAAATCCTCTTTTTCTCTCTTTATACCACTTAGTTGTTAAGTGTAATCAAATAAAATAAAAGAAAACACAAATTAAAATTCTCAAATCAATTAAACTACTTCATGTGAAATCAACCTTTCATGTTAAATTGAAGCCTTCTACACATAGAAAATACAACACTAATGCCTAACAAGACTTATCACACGCCTTAATACACACACATTAGAATTAAGTCACCACTTCTAACTCTAAGTTAGGATGGTGTATGATGTGATGTATGTTTTCTTTCATGATGATGTATTATTTTAGATTAGATGTTAGGGTGTATGCTTTGTAGACTGGATGATAGGCCAATATTAGCTTAATCATGTTCTGCATGTGATTATGCTTAAGAATGCTTAAAAATAAAGGTGAATGATTTTTTTTGCGGTGCTTAAATCCTTAAGCATAATTCAAGTTAGGACAGGTAGGCTTAGTTACCCATGTGTAGGGTGCTAAGTCCAAATTATAAATATAAAAACTTGGGATTATTTATATATTTAGCTAACCTCCATTTGCAGGTGTAGTTAGATTTATATTTTCCATATAAGTATAATTTTTACAATAGGAATTAGGATTAGTGCTTTGAGGGATTGGGATGAGCAATGGCGAAGGCTTTGTGGGGTGACGTGTGATGCCTTTGAACCAAGCACCATCCAAATCAAGGAAGGAACCAAAATAAAAAATGAAGATATGAAAAAAGAAGACCCCCATGGCATTTAATACAATTATAATTATTCTTTGATATTCCAGGTTGTATAAGGGTAGAACTTGACTACCCATCTTTTCTCTCTTTGGGTTGTCGATGCAGGTTACCCGGCCTTTTTTTTTTATGATAGTTTATATAATTGTTTGAAGTTATGTTTACATTGTGCATTAGAATGGCATGCTTTCCATAGTTTCTTAAATGATTGATGCTTTAATGTATGGCGTGGATACAATTAGGATCTTAGGATAAAAATAACTTTTCTACCGAACTAATCACTCATAACTAAATTTTAAACAACTCATAACATCATCATATAGCCTAAGACATAAATAAGATAATTAAAATATTTAGCAACCCCTTAGTTGTATGGTTGTATGTTTCATATCATGCATGCATATTCTTTCTCTCTTGAACATGAAAGATCTCCATCCTTGCACGATAAAGGAATGCTTGACCTGTGAGGGCATCCCTTGTGGTGGAGAACACCTTCTAGCTGATTTGACCCATAACCTATTTCATCATGCATTTAGGCATAAGAAATCCTAAAGCCTCTGTCAAAATGATGTGTCTAAAATGAAATAAAATTTGAAATGATTTTGCATCTATAGATTAAGTCATATGCTCATACCACTCATGCTCTAGTCTCTTAGGGAGTGTGTTTAGGACTTTAGTCTCTTTCAAATTAAATAAGTACCTATTGACATCATTTCTACCCCTCCCTCTTAGACATAAGACTTCTCTTAAACACTAAGAGTTCCTTAGTCTTAAGACACATATAGTGATTAGGTGGACACTCAACATAGCCCTAGAGACTTAGAAGAATTAGCCATAGGAATAGGTCATGCCCTAGGGGTGTTAAAAAAATTTCCTTACCCTATAGCTTGAACCACATTCCTCACTTCCTTCCTTCAAGTCAAACTCCAAATCAAATCAACATCAAACTTAAATAATTCCAGTCATTGATTTTCTCCAAACTCAAATCAATTATATATGATTGAAATCCATGATTGAAACCCATGATTGAAACCAATGATTGAAATTCCAAGTTTGAAATATTTCCAGTTCTTTGATTTCCTCTTAAGAATTTAGCACAAATCAAGTTCAAACCATCTCAAATTCATAAAAGTTTCTCACAACCCATTTATATTCTCATTTATATTCATGCATATAAATGAAATATAAATTCAAATCAATCAAACTAAATCCAAAATTCCAAATCTTTCCTAAGTCCTTTAATCCTCTCTTAAGGATTTAGCCTAAATCATATTCAAATCACTTCAAATCCTTGAAGTTATCTCATAACCCATTTATATTCACATTTATATTCACATATATAAATGAAATATAAATTCAAACAACCAAAACCAAATCCAAAAGTCAAACTCAAATTCATTCAAAATCTAACCTAAGCCTTTCAAGTGAAAATCATGAACTTAGCCAAATCAATTTCAAATCAAGCCAAACTCTTGATATTTCTTCATGATTCAATCAATCCTTCAATCATGAATCCAAATATAAATACAAACTTCAAACACTTAACCAAAACTCAATTCAAAAATTAAGCTAAAATTCATCTCATGTTCATCCTTTGAACATGAAATTCTCAAATGAATCAAAACCCATTTGACTTCAAACCACTTGTAAATGGATTTATATTTCAATCATAAGTCCATATGTGAGTTCAACCAAACTCAAATCAAGCTTTGACCAAGCCATTTAACCTACGTAGGCTCACTTGACCTTTAAAATACCCTTATGAGCCAAATTCTAATCCTAACCAAATTGGATTGAACTAAGCCTACCGAAGCCTCTCATCATGATCAACAATCATAATGAGATGATCAATCACTCAAATTTGGTCAAACTAAGTCAAACTTAAGGGTTCACTGGTCAACACTTAGCAAAAATGAAGCCCAACATAGCCAAAATCCACCATAGGCCAAATTGATTGAAACCAATGATCTAAGTTCATTCATGAGCAATGTTTGAGCTTGACCAAGTCAACATTTGAGCCTAATCTAGCCCATTGGCCACTTGACCCAAGTTGACCCAACTTGACCTAAAAAGTCAAAATATGTCAAAACTTGATCTAAGCCAAATTGATTAAAACCAATGGGTCAAGTTCATCCCAAAATGATTGTTGAACTTGACCAAAGCCTCAGCCAACTAGACTAACTAGCTTTTGACCTTGAACTCTTGGCCTAAAGGGTCATATTGAGCCAAATTCAAACTTAAAAATTGATAGGAAATACCAATCCATTTCATATGACCAACTAAACCTAAACCAACCCATGACCTAACCCAAATAGGTCAAATGGGTCAAATTGACCAGCTTGACCCATTTCACCTAAATGAACTCACTTGAACCAAATTCAAACCTCAACCAAATTGAATCAAACCAAAGCCACCAGAATATTTCAAATGGTCAAATGAACTTGACCCAACCCTTGGTTTGACCCAATTTGACCAATTGGTCAACTTGACCCAAGTTGACCCATTTGACCTAAATGGGTCAACATGAGCCAAAGCACATCAAACCAATTCCAAATTCAATGAAACTTGGCCAAACCTATTTTCTCATCATACCAAATATGCAAAACTGAAATCAAGGTCAAATGACCATTTTACCCCTAGGCCATAGGGTAAATTTTGGCCAAATCCACTTGGAATTTGGTCAAATCCTCTCCATAACCACTCAGCACCCTCTTAGTGGATCAAGTGAACACTAGGGAGTGTGGTGCACCCAACCCAATGGGTTTGCATCAGCCCAACCTAGACTAACGGCCAAACCAACCACATGCCCTGAAATGGAGCACATGGAATCCTCCTTCCACTCAATTCAAGCACAAGGCCACCTCACCCACTTCTTCCCAGCCAAAATGAATTCAAAGACATCCTACGGCAACAAACCCATGGCATAAGCTTGGATCAAAATGGCAAGGGTTTGTGGTTGTTTGATTTCCCTTGGGAATATATACTCCCCTAATTCAACTCAATCTTCACTCTTGCTAATTGATTGAAGCAAAGGAACTCAGAGCAAGCCCTAACTACTCTTCTCAAGCTTTCTAGAGAGAGTTTGAACTTCCCATTTCTCGATTTCTCAAGCTAAAAATAGGGGAAAAAACCAAAATCCAATCTCACTCCACACTTAAAACCAGCCCAATTCTTTTTGCAAGCTCCCTCAGGGACCCCAATCAAACTTTTCAAAGCTCTTTCCCATGCTCCAAAGGCAAAAGGGGTGCTAGTTCAATCAAAGTCCCAAGGAGTTCAAGGTGGAGTTGGCCTCTAGAAGCAACCACCCAACTTAAGACCTCTCATGCTTCATCTCCACTAGAAGAAGCTTCTCCAAGGGAATCTGATCACCTTGAGGTAAACCATTTTTCCAATCTTAATCTAGCCATAGTATGGAGCTTTATGAAAGAATTTTCATTGCATGATAAACTAGTCATTGGATATGATCTCCATTGTATGATGAAGGTGTAGGCTAAATTTTTGCCCAATCGAAGCTCAATCGAGACCGGATCATGCCCTAGATCATGGACGGTCTCCATTTCTCACAGGGAATTATAGGGATGAATCTCTGGCCATCCATCCATGCATTTTGGATGGACGGCCGAGATTAAAACACTTAGCATCCCACGTTTCACCCTTTAGAACTATGGCTTTAATCTCAGTCATTCGATCCTTGATTGGATGGCTAAGGAGAAAGCGTGTAGCGCTGCCACTGATGTGGCACTATGATGTGATAAGTTAAATACCCAATCCCTTCATACCATGTGGAAAGTGCATGCTGCATCAGCGGCCCACATGGTGCCAATGGGATTAAACATATAATTAGGCTTTTTTTAATTATTATTTAATCACCAAACCTTCTTGTTGACCTCATTTTTGGAATGAGCTCTCAACCCCTCCATCTTAGACATAGGACTTCTCTTATACTTTAAGAATTCCTTAGTCTTAGGACACATCTAGTGATTAGGTGAACACTTAACCTAGCTTTAGAGACTTAGAAGAGTTAGCCATAGGAATAGATCATGCTTTAAGGGTGTCAGGAAAATTTGCCTACCCTGTATTTTGAACCACATTCCTCACTTCCTTCCTTCAAGTCAAACTCCAAATTAAATTAATAATCAAATCCAACCTAATTGATTTTCTTTAAACTCAAATTAATTCCAAATAATTGAAACCCATGATCCAAAACTCAAATTCAAATTCAAAATCTTTCCTAAGCCTTTGATTCTATCTTATGGACTTAGCCCAAATCAAATCAAATCAATTCAAATTTAAAATTTTCTCATATTTATATTCTCATTTATATTCATAAATATAAATGAATTATAAATTCAAATATCAAAACCAAATTCAAAACTCAAACTCAAATTCACCAAAATCCAACCTAAGCCTTTCAACTCAAATTCTTGAAATTATTCAAATCAAACTCAAATCAAGCCAAACTCTTAATTTTTCTTCATGATTCAATCAATACTTCAGTCATGAATACAAATATAAACATAAAATTCAATCCTCAAACCAAAACCAAATTCAAAAATCAAGCCTAAGTCAAACTCATGTTCACCCTTTTGACTTGAATTGTCAAATAAATCAAAACTCATTTGACTCCGGATCACTTGCAAATGGATTTATATTTCAATCATAAATCCATATTTTCAACCAAACTTGAATCAAGCCTTGATCAAGCCAACTAAATCTAATTGGCTCACTTGATCCAAAGTGGCCAATTTGACCTACATGAACCAAAATTCAATTCAACCCAAATCAAAATAAATTAAGCCAATCCAAACTTCATGTCATATTTTTTGATCATCATAGGTTAATAAATTGTCATGAAATGGGGTCTAACCAAGTCAACCTAGCAGTTGACCAAGTCAACCCTTTAACCCATATGAACCCAAACTAGCCAAATTACAACCTAAACCAAATTGAGTGCAACCAATGGCTCAAGTTCACTCCAAATTGATTATTGAACTTGACCAAAGCTTTAATTAAACCCAATTTGGCCAATTGGCCAACTAGACCCAACTTAGCCCAATTGACCATGAACCCAACTTGACCTAAAAGGTCAAATCAAGCCAAAATCAAATATAAAACAAATTGATTGGACACCAAGATACCAATCCATTTTAAATGATCAACTAAACTCAAATCAAGCCATGATTCAAGCTAATTTGGTCAATTGGGTCAAATCGATCAACTTAGCCCAAATTAACTTAAAGGATCAAATTGGCCAAAATATAAATTAAATCCAAATTAAACCAAATTAATTGAAACCAATTGAACCAATATACTCCAAATAGCCATTTGAACTTGACCCAACTCTTGGTTTGACCTAATTTGACCAATTGGTCAACCTAACCCATTTTGACCCAATTTGACCCAAATGGGTCAATTTAACCCAAATGGGTCAATTTAACCTAAATTAAACCAATTGAACTTCAAATGACATAAAATTTGGTCCAACTTACTTTTGACTTATTTAAAATCTTCCCAAAGCAAATTCAATGTCAAATGACCACTTTGCTTTTGGGTCAAGGGCATTCCATGAGAAAAGACACTTTCCCAAGTGGTCACTTCTCTTCTTTGGCCACTTGGCACTCATCCATTGGTCCACAAAGGCACCAAGGATACTAATTTTTTAACCCAAGGAGTGGTTGGGATAGCCATGACTCATGGAGAGGTAAAATCACCTCACCTCTCCTATTGGAATAATTGGCATGAAGGACACTCACCTCCCTAGTGCACCCACTTGTCCTTCATGGCACTTTCCATGCCAACCATAGAGGAGAAACTAGGATGATTCTCTTCATTCCCAACCACCCCAAGGCAAATGACATGAGTTTGGAGCCAAAATTTTAAACAAAAGTGGATTTTAGTTCATTTTACTTCACTTTTCATTCTAAGGCTTTAGTGGCGGAAACCCTCATTCTCTCATTCTCCCTCTCCTAGAGCTCCCAAAGCCATTAGAAATCACATCCACTTCATTTTGGAGAAATACTCCAAAACTAAGGATTTCTATGAGAAATGATCTTGGAGGAAACATCATTTTGACGTGATGGCGAGGATCTTCGGTCAAAGATTCTTCCCTCATTCGACAGTGCACTCGAGTCACCACCACCATCAAAAATCATCCCTGGTGAGGTAACCTTCAAAAACTATAGTTGGCCTTAGGATCCCTCATTTTGTGATGGTTTTCACACAATTTTTAGGAATCTATTCTAGACAATCCCACATTTTTACTTTAAATTATCTCAATTAGAAAATAGAATTTTTTTGGTGTGAATCGATGCAAAAATGAGTCCATTTGGACAAGTTTTCACTTAGAGATCTTATTTTTTTCTTAAAAAAATCTTGAAATCACTGTTCATCCCTGACGGGCTACAACCTCCGTCCGATCCCACTGTTCACGAGATTGGATGGCTCGGATCATGGGAGCCGGGCCTTCAAATCGCCTAATGAGATCTGGACCTTCTAATCATGCAGTTCATGTAATCAAATGGCTCAAAACATCATGCAAACGGCCTCGGATCATCACGTCGATCGGACCATCCGGTTCTATTGAATAGTTTAGAGCGGCTGGGTCACTCTCGTGAGTTGATCATTTCCCCACCTATCGGCGGCGTGGTACCCATGAATCACGTGATGCGCATGGTGCATCCAATCGACGACTCCGCATTAATGCCTCATTGCCATGTTCTGGATTTTAATTTAAAAATTAATTAAAATCACCTGAAACTTCAAAAATTCATAGAAAATAAAATACTTAACCAAATTTTGCAAAAAGGGAACAAAACAAAATCCTCAAATTTTACTGAATATTTTGAGCTTAATTTGAGTTTTAGTAAAATCAAACTTTCTTAATTAAACCAAAAATACATATCAGATTAAGTTGAAATTTTTAGAGATTACAATTGATGTTAAAATGCACCTACCATAAAAATTTCAAGTCAAAATGACCTTTGTATTAAAAGATATTGTATTTTGAGTGTCAAATGATTTATTTTAATAAATTAAATTAGTAGAATTCATAAAAATCACTTAAATCAATTGAAACTTCCTAAATTCATAACTAATTGTATAAAATTTCAAAAACTACATACTAAAGTTCATTTTAAAGATACTTTAGAGGAGAATCCAATAAAATTGTTTTTGATTGAATTTTGATTATAGATTTTCCTTAATTATGGTTTATTTAAAAACTTAATAACCCTAATTACTCCCTAATGACTTAATTAATTAATTCCAAACTTCTCAGGCATGTTTAGTGGGATGACTTCTACCTCCCCTAAGTTTCTTAGAATTTATTAATGAGTTAACCAAGAAAATTAACTAATCACTCTTTTAATGTAATTAAGGTTAATTAAACATGTGAATAGTGATTTAATTGTTTGATTAAGATAATTAAACTTTGTTTAAGTGATTAGGAGGTTTATGGAATGATTTTGGGATATTTTCTTTAAGCTATTCCCTAAACCCCTTTCTTCCTTAAATCCAAATCTAATTAAGGGTTAATCCACTAATGATCTACTTAATTAATCAAATCAAATTCTCAAAACCAAAATTAATCTAGAAACTTAATCACCTAAACCTAATCCTTCGTGGGTAGATACTTAGGTGTTCAATAACCTAAGTAAATATAAGGAAATCATACCTAACCCATATGTGTGGGAAGGGTTATGAAAGTACTTAAATTAAACCCTTTAGCTTAATTAATCATTAATTGTGAGCCAATTGCATTAGGTACCTTTCTTTCCTAGGATGCATTACTTGGTTTAAATTCCTTGTGGTTTTATGTCATACATTGGCTCATAATTGTTTGATTAATATGTTAAAGTGGTATAGGTAAGGGTAATTAATGAACTTAATCTACACCTTAACCTAACCAAAGCATAAAATTAATCTAATCACCTAAAAATTAAACTAAAATAATGCACACATGTGGGAATGGGTAAGTACCAGTAAACCTTCTCACACTTTCCTAATTCAAATCAAACTCAAAGAAAAAAATGAAAGTCTCTTTAAATAACTTTTGATTCTCTTTAAATGATCTTACTTCATAAGATTGTCTTTAAGAATTAATTAGAGTGAATGAAATTACATGCTTACATCACCTTATTTCTTTCCTAGCATGCTAAATGTGTATGTCATATGAGTTTTATACATTCATGCTTTTCTAAAATCAAAATCAAAATGAAATGTTTTCTTTATGTCAAATTGCATGTTTTTTAAAAGAATATGAGTGGCTATTATCACTATTAAATTCAGAACTATTTTCAAAATTTATAAATCAAATACCTAAAACTGAAAGTGTGATAGTTATAATTATTTATAAGCTTGCATGTTGATATAATGCACATAGTGTAGCATTCCTTCTCTTTTCTTTTAGTATGGTTTTGAATAGGATTTGGCAAAGTGTATAGTTCATTTGAAAAGAACATAACACTTGCCTAATTCCTTCCTATTCATTCCTATACTATTACTTAAGAAGGACATCTACATTTGCACATATAAATTGCATAAACAAAATAAATCAACCAACACAAACTTTTTGCATCTTTCTTTTCCATTCATTTCTTTTTGTACACATGCTTGTATTTAAGGAAAGTGGTATATTAGTCTAAACAACCCTAGGGTTGTGAGGCTTTAAGTAGCCCTAAGTAGGTCTTGTACCTTACACCCCTAGTTAACAATGGCGCTCTTGTGCATATGAAAAATGGATAAAAGAATCACTCTCTTATACTTAATAAAATCATGCATACATGAAACATTCCAAATTTTTTTAAGTAACGTCACTTAGCATTCATCATAAAGTATGCTAAACATTCCCATTTGTATAAATATGCTTAGGATCCATTCATATGCATGTTATACACATGTGGAAAGAAATAAAATGTTGTGTGTTTTGTGATAGTAATTCACTTTACTTAATCTTAAAATGCCTTTCCTTTTGAATAGGTTTGTTTAGAGAAAATCTAAACTTAGGATTAATTAAATTACATAATAAAACATTCACTAAACAAAATCATTAATGAATCTAGCTTAGAAATCACTTAAGGTAGGGAGAGAAGTTCTCTTCTCTTTTCCTCTCTTTACAATGTTTAGAAATTAAGTAGGTTCATTCAAACCAAATCAAATTATCAAATAAAATTAACCGATATCAACCAAATAACTTAAATGAGACTACCCTTCTAAGTTGAACCTTTTCACACTTAAAAAAATTCCTGACCTTAAAGCCTAGCTAACCATACCACACAAACCTTATATGGCACACACATTAGGCTAAATCACCAGTTCTAGTCCTACGTTAGGGCAGAGAATGGTTTGATGTTTAGTTTTGTTTTGTGATGTAATGTTTTAGTATGGATGTTAATGCATGTAGAATGAATGGTAGGATGATTTAGTCTAATCATTATCTTTGTGGGATTGTGCTTAAGGGGTGCTTTAATAAAAATGTAACTGCTTTTGCTGTGCAGGTTGCTTATACCCTTAAGCATGATCCAAAATGGGCTAGGTGGACTTGGTTATTCATGAGTGGGGTGCTAAGTCCAATTTATTTATATACATGCTTGGGAATGTGTGGTTTGTTTAGCTAATCTTAGTTTTGCAGGTTTTAGATAGATTTACTTTTCCCCTTTTCATGTACCTTTACAATTAGGATTTTGGAATGATTGTTATGGGGATTAGGATAAGAATTGGTTATAAGGCCATGCCTTATGTACCATGTGAAGCCTTTGGAGCATCCACCTTCCAACCATACAAAAGAAAGAACCAAAGAGGAAAGAACAAAAGAAGGAGAAAGAAGAAAAGAAGAATGAAGAAATGAAGCTTGAAGACCCCCATAACAATGAATTCTTGCTTAATTATACTTAATTCATTTGTAATCCGGGTTGTATAAAAGTAGAGCTTGGCTACCCAATTTGTTTTTTAGGTTTGTGATGGTGCCCGACCACAAATGGCCTTTTATTCTTTTGTGTTAGCTTTATAAAATGTGTGATGTTTTGTTTAGCTTGTGCATTAAGATGACATGTTTTCCTAGTTTCTTCCTTGCTTGTTGTATGACTAGATGACGATTAGGCTCTTAGGAAAAAAAATTAAATCTTCTACCAAATTAATCAACTCAAAATTAAAATAAGCAACTCATAACCTCACTTAAATCTAAGCTAAAATCAAGATAAAAAATTAGCAAAGGTGGATGAGTATTTCTCTTACAACATCATGCACAACATCTTGTTTCACTCTTGATTGGAGGGCTTCCACATTTGCTAAAGAAACTTGGCTTGACCTTGAGAGCCATGGTGGAAACACACCTCCTCCCTTCTCGCTAATTTTGGCCAATAATTTTACTTCTCATGCATTAAGCATATGAATCCTATAAGCCTGAGTCAAATGATTGTACAAAAAAAAAAAAACATGTAATATGATTTCCATTATATTTAGATCATTTGAAGCATGCCCTTACATGATCTAGTCTCTTTAGGGAGTGAGTTTAAGGACTTAGTCTCTTTCAAAATAAATAACAGCCTAACTATCTTGCATAAAGCATATGACTTTCCTACATGAATTTAAAATCATAGGAGGAGTCAATTGGTGGCCACCCCTAGATGGTTGTAAGTCTAAGCAGTCGGGTGGTTGCTCTCTTGTGGAGGAAAATTGAATGCCCATCTTTTGCCTTAGATTTAAGTCATGCTTTTGGCCCTTGCCAAAGCTCCCTTGATTTAGGTTATGATGTTGCTTCTCCCTTCTATGAGCTATAAGCATAAATCCTCACCTCTTAGGCATTTTTATAACCTTGTATTGTGGAATTATAAGCCCTAAACTTATAATAAAAATTCAACTCAAACAAATAATTCCCCTCAATTTCAAAAATGTAAAGCCTAACCATAGGATAGTTTGGGATGTTTACTAAGCTTCCTAGTATCCTAAACATCCCCTACTCATCTTCATTTGGCTTTGATAAGAACTCCCTCCTCTTGATCGATCCCACTTTATTTGCCAAAAATAAACTAATCGATTGATAGTCCTACCTATTGAAATCTTTGGAGACAATGATCATTTACCTTAATTGAGTATTCTTAATCCTTTTCTTAAGATGTAATTAACTATGGGGGCTTGCCTGTAGAACAATGAACTGATTTAAAATAAACCCTACTTTACTTTCCCATGTAAAGTAGGGGAAGAATCTATGGTACATATCGATAGTCCTTGGAGTCCTTATTAAGGTGATTGGGTCCATTGTAGGGTGGTGACTTCCATCTTTTGAGATAGTACACCTCTCCTCAATGTCATACCTGATCACCCTATTAAGAATATGTGGATCTACATGGTGTCCCAACCAAAATGGCATGTATTTTTGTTTTCATTTATCCTCTTCAAGAGGATAGATGAAGGTGAGAATATTTCACCACACTTCCTAAATTCATATCTAAGCCTAGAAAGATTAGAAAAATATGAAATAAATTGCATTAAAAATATAATTGAGCATAGAATATTCTAAAATTGATTTTAATTGATTTTGAATGGTTCTTTTTTTTTTTTCTAAATTTGGGTTTTATTGGGAATGTTATCTGACTAATTACCCCCTAATTACTCCCTGATTAATCCAAAACTTCTTGTATGATTGGTGGAATGACTCTACCTCCCTAATTTTCTTGGGATTTATTTGGTAGCTTAATTAAAAATTTATATAATGGTTTAATCTAATTGAGTCAATTAAGATTTGATTAAGTGAATATGAGGTTTAGGGGATAATTTTGAGATACTTTCCTTAAGATATTCCCAAAACCCCCTTTTCTTCCTTAATCCATCTTTAATTAAGGGTTAATTCAATGATTACCCCCTTAATTAATTTCATAAAATTCAAAAACTTTCGAGAACTCAATTAATCTATCTTGGGTAGATGTTTAGGTGTCCAGGATCCTAAGTATAAATAAGGAAATCAAAATCTAACTCACATGTGTGAGGGGGGTTATGAAAGTACTTAAGTTAAACCCCTTAGTTTAATTAATCATTAATCATGAGCCAAATGCATTAGGCCCTTTTCTTACTAGGTGCATTACTGATTTAAATTTCTTGTGTAGTTTTATGTTATCTCATTAGCTCATAATTATTTGATTAACTATGCTAAGGTGGTATAGGTAAGGGGTAATTAACACACTTAATTCATACCTTAACCTAATTAAAAATATAAAATGGATCTAATCATCTAAAAAATTGAATTTAAATATCATACACATGTGGGAATAGGTTAGGAACAGCAAACTTGCCTCACATTTCTCAATTTAAATCAAACTCTAAACAAAATCAAACCCTCTTTAAAAACAACTTGATTTGCTTTAAGCTCTCTTATTTCATAAGATTGTCTTTAGGAATTAATTAGGGTGGATGAATTTACATTGCTTTCATCACTTGATTTCTTTCCTATCATGCTAAATGTGTATGTCATATGGATTTCATGCATTCATGCTTTTCAAAAATAAAATAAAAATGAAAATGTTTTCCTTATGTCAAATTGCATGTTTTGGCTAAAGTAAAAAATTTGAATGGCTATTATCACTGTTAAATTCCAAATTATTTTCAAAATATATGAATCAATTACCAAAATTGAAAGTGTGTTACTTATTTTTTTTTATAATTTGCATTTGAATATAAAAATGTGTCTTATGTTTGCTTCCTTTCTTTTCTCTTAACATGGATTTGAATAAGATTTGCAAAAGTGTATAGTTCTTTTAAAAGAACATAACATTTGCTCAAATCTATTCTTATCCCCTTCCATGTTATAACCTAAGAAGGGTCTTCATATTCACACATATAAATTATAAACAAATCAAACAATCAAGTATAACTTTTGCATCCTTTTTTTCCATTCATTTCTTTTGTACATATGCGTTCAGTTACATGTGCTGTATATTAGTGTAGAAATCCACGGGGTTGTGAGGCTTTAAGTCCACATTTTTATATTCAAATGCAAATTATAAAAAAATATGAATATAAATAAAAACAATCAAGTTTAGGTGGTATACCTCTAAGCACAATCTAATAGGCTATGTGGACTTAATCACCCATGCATGGGGTGGTATGTCTAATATACATGTTTTAGATTTGTATGGTTTGTTTTAACTAATCTCTATTTTACAGGTGTTAGTTAGATTTCAATTTTTCCCTTTTCATGTAATTTTCAGCAATTAGGATTTTGAAATGATTGTTATTTGGATTAGGAAGAGCATTAGTCATAAGATCTCATATTATGTACCATGTGAATCCTTTGGAGCATCCACATTCCAACTATCCAAAAGAAGGAACCAAAGAAGAAAGAAGAAAAGAAGAATGAAGAAATGAAAGTTGAAGGCCTCCATAACATGAATTTTCTTACTTGATTATAAATTAATTCATTTGTAATCCAAGTTGTATAAGGGTAGTGCTCGGCTACCCAATTTGTTTTTGGGTTTATGCGGTGGTGCTTGATCATAAATGGCCTCTTATTTTTTTGCATTAGCTTTATAAATTGACTAATGATTTGTTTAGCTTGTTCATTAAAATGACCTCATTTTCATAGTTTCTTCTTTGCTTGATGTATGGCCTGGATGATGATTAGGTTCTTAGGGAAAAATAAATCTTTTACCAAATTAATCAACTCAAAAGTAAAAATAAACAACTCATAACCTCACTTAAAGCCTAAGTTAAAATCCAAGATAAAATAATTCATAACCACTTAGCTGGATGTGTAGTTCTTTAATAATATCATGCACAAAAGCATTTATTTCACTCTTGATTGGAGGGCTTCCACCTTTGCCAGAGAAACTGGCTTGACCTTTGAGAGCCATGGTGGAAACACACCTCCTCCCTTCTTGTTGATTTTGGCCAATAATCTTACTTCTCATGCATTAGGCATATGAATCCTATAAGCTTGAGTCAAAATGATTGTCTAAAAATGAAAATAATATGTAATATGTTTTGCATTAGATCTAGGTCATTTTTCATGCCCTTACATGATCTAGTCTCTTAGGGAGTGAGTTTAAGGACTTAGACTCTTTCTAAATAAATAATAGTCTAGCTATCTTGTATAAAGCATATAACTTAGGTACATGAATTTAAAATCATAGGAGGAGTTAGTTGGCGGCCACCCCAAGGAGGTTTTAAGTCTATGTAGTCGGGTGGTTTACTTTCTCTTCTGGAGGTAAACCATATATCTATTTTTGTCTTAGATTTAGGGTATGCTTTTGGCCCTCGCCAAAGCTTCCTAACTTTAGGTTCTGAGGTTGCTTGTTTTCTTTGTGGGCCATAAGTATAAATCCTCACCTCCTAGGCATTTCCATGATCTTGTGTTGTAGAATCATAAGCTCTAAATTTCTAATGAAAAATTTAACTCAAACAAATTAAATCAATTTCAAAAATATAAAGCCCAACCATAGGATAGTTTAAGATTCTCGCTAGGTTTCCTAGCATCGTGAGCATCTCGTACTTATCTTCATTTGGCTTTAATAATACCTCCCTCTCTTTGATCAATCTCATTTGATCTTTCAAAATAAACTAATTGATTGATCGTCCTACCTATTGCAATCTTTAGAGACAATGATCATTTACCTTAATGAGTATTCTAAGGAATCCCTTCCTTAGGATGTAATTAACTATGGGGCTGCCCATAGAGAACTTAATGAACAATTTAAAATAAACCACCTTTACTTTTTATAAATGGGGAAGAATCTCTAGTACACATGCTGACCCATTGTACTTAGGAGTCCTTATTCAAGTGATTAGGTCCATTGTAGGGTAGTGACTTCTATCTTTCGAGATAATACACTTCTCCTCAATGTCTTACTCGATCACCTTAATAAGAACATCTATGGATCTACATGGTATTCAAATGCATAAAAAAGAAAGTATATTTCTATCTTTATTTTATCCTATAGAGTGAAGATGGAAGTATACATTTCTTTTAAAGAAATTGAAAATTTTGACCATAGATTTTTACTCGTGGGGAGGTTCCTCTCTCCATGTTTGGTAAATGATCGTTCTCTCTAAGTATCGATAATGGGTTTGTACCTTTGTATGAATCCAAGACTATCTTTCATTCCATTGGCACTTAGCTTATTTCATCCTTATGTCAAGTTCGCTAACTTATTTGGGTTTTAGAACCTCACCCCGTGTTGGTCTTAAAACCCCATTATTCTCAATGGGTAAAAAAAATTCTAATAAAAGAAAATATTTAAAGACTTCCTCCTTATCATTTCTATGATATAGAAAGGTTCATTCTAAAATAATAAAGACAAAATAAATCCTTTATAAAATCTTACTTTTCAAAAGCACTCTTTCAAAATGCACATAATAAAATATTTTGCACAAAATTTTCCTAAATAATTTTCATCTAACAATCTTTATGATTGTTATATGTAATATTATCTTACAAAAATAAAATTCTAACAATCACATTTCTTAAAAAGCACAAATGAGTTCCTTCATTCAATTCATTTTGGGTGAAGACTTCATTTTCAAAAGTAAGATTCCAATAATCACATTTTCTAAAAAGCACAAATGAGCTTCTTCACTCAATTCATTTTGGTGAAGACCTCATTTTCAAAGATAAAATTTCAACAATCATGTTTTCAAAAGCACAAAATTTGAACATAAGTTTATCCATTCAATACATTCAAATATGTTGAATGGATGTTGCATCTTCAAACAAAAAAACTTTACAACTTTGAAATTCCATTCAACACATTCCACATGTGTTAAGTTGAAATTTTCACCTTTCCAAACAAAATCAAAATAAATTTTTCAAAAGCACATGTGAAACCTCTCCATTCAATTAAATGGATGTTTCATTCTCAAACAAAATCAAAAAATAAATTGTTCAAAAGCACATATAAACATCTCCATTCAATATACCCAAATTTATTGAATGAAGATTTCATTCAAAATAAAATGACATCGCTTTGAAATCCCACTTAATAAATTCCATATATGATTAAGTTGAGATCACCTCTTTCAAAAATTGATTTCCATCTCACATACTGTTGACCTCATTTTTAGAATGAGCTCTTAACCCCTCCATATACATAAAACTTCTCTTAGACTTTAAGAGTTCCTTAGTCTTAAGACACATATAGTGATTAGGTGGATCAACTATTAGATACTTAGAAGAGTTAGAGGAATAGGCATGCCTTAGGGTGTTAGGAAAATTTGCCTAGCTGGAACCACTCCTCACCTTCCTTCCTTCAAGTCAAACTCCAAATCAATCTTATTTGATTTTCTCCAAACTCAAATCAATGCCACATGATTGAAATCCATGATTGAAACCCATGAATGAAATTCTAATTCCAAATCTTTCTTAAGTAATCTTCTCTTAAGGACTTAGCCTAAATCATGATCAAATCAGTTCAAATTCATGAAGTTTTCTCATAACTCATTTATATTCTCATTTATATTCACATATATAAATGAAATATAAATTCAAATCAATCAAACTAAATCCAAAATTTAAATTCCCAATTCAAAATCAATTTTTTTAAATCCTTAATTTCCCTCTTAAGGACTTATCCAAAATCACCTTCAAATCAATTCAAACTCATGAGATTTTCTCATAACTCATTCATATTGTCATTTATATTCACATATAAATGAAATATAAATTCAAATCAATCAAACTAAACTCAAAACTCAAATTCCAAAACTCCAAAATTTCTAAATCCTTTAAATTTCTCTTAAGGATTTAGCATCATCATGATCAAATCACTTCAAATTCATAAAATTTTCTCATGACTCATTTATATTCTCATTTATATTCACATATATAAATGAAATATAAATTCAAATCAATCAAACTAAACTCAAAAATCAAATCCAAAACTCCAAAATTTCCTAAGTCCTTTAAATTTCCTCTTAAAGACTTAGCCTAGATCATGATCAAATCATTCCAAATTCATGAAATTTTCTCATAATCCATTTATATTCTCATTTATATTCACATATATAAATGAAATATAAATTCAAACAATCAAAACCAATTCCAAAAATCAAACTCAAATCCATTCAAAATCCAACCTAAGCCTTACAAGTCAAAATCTTGGACTTAGCCAAATCAACTTCAAATCAAGCCAAACTCTTGAATTTTCTTCATGATTCAATCAATCCTTCAATCATGAATCCAAATATAAATACAAACTTCAATCACTAAACCAAAACTCAATTCAAAATTAAGCCAAAATATATTCATGTTCTTCCTTTGAATATGAAATTGTCAAATGAATCAAAACCATTTGACTTCAAACCACTTGCAAATGGATTTATATTTCAATCATAAGTCCATATACAAGTTCAATCAAACTCAAATCAAGCTTTGACCAAGCCATTTGACCCACTTAGGCTCACTTGACCTAAAGTGACCTTAAGTACCACTTATGCTAATCAAATTGGATTGAATCAAACTAACATATGCCTCTCATCTTGATCAACAATCATCATGAGATGATCAATCAATAAAATTGGGTCAAACCAAGTCAAACCTTGACCAAGTCAACACTTAGCCAAAATGAAACATAATGTAGCCAAAATCCACCGTAGGACAAATTGATTGAAACCATTCATCTAAGTTCATTCATGAACAATGTTTGAACATGACCAAGTCAACATTTGAGCCTAACTTAGTGAATTACATGACCCAAGTTAACAACTTGACCTAAAAGTCAAAATCTATCAAAACTTGATCTAAGCCAAATTGATTGAAACCAATGGGTCAAGTTCATTCCAAATCACTTGTTGAACTTGACCAAAGCCTCAATTGGCCAACTAGACCTAACTCTTGACCTTGACTAACTTGACTAAAGGGTTATGTTGAGCCAAATTCAAACTTAACCAAAATTGATTGGAAACAAAGATACCAATCCACTTCATATGACTAACCAAACCTAAACCTACCCATGGCCTAGCTCAAATAGGTCAAATGGGTCAACTTGACCCATTTGACCTAAATGAAGTCATTTGAACCAAATTCAAACCTAAACCAAATTGAATCAAACAAAAGCCATCTAAACATTTCAAATGGTCATATGAACTTGACTCAATCCTTAGCTTGACCAAATTTGACCAATTAGTCAACTTGACCCAAGTTGACCCATTTTGACCTAAATGGGTCAACATGAGCCAAACCATACCAAATGAACTCCAAATCCAATGAAACTTGGACAAACCTATTTTCTCAACTTACCCAACACATCCAAATTCAAAAATCAACTAAATGACCATTCTACACCTAGGCCATAGAACAAATTTAGGTCAAATCTAGGGAATTTGGTCAAATCCTCTTCATACTTGATACTCTCTTAGGTCAAGTAAACCTTATGGAGGTGGTGCACCCAACCCAATGGGTTTGGGTCAGCACTTGACCCAAAAAGCACATGGCTCAAATTGGCCACATTGGAATCATGCTCCCACTTAATTTGAGCACATGGGAGTTACCATTCCACTCCCAGCCCAAACCGACCATGTGCAAGCCTCGATCAAACAACCCACTTCTAAGTCAATTGGATCAAAATGGCAAGTGAAGCTTGTCCAATTTAAGGAGATATACTCCCCTAATTCACTTCAATTCAATAGAGCCTAATTGATTGAAGCATAGGAAGCCGAGGAGCCATTTGAGAGCCTTCCCAAGCTTCTTAGAGTTAGAATTTGCCATTTCTCGTTTCCCTTAAGCAAAATAGGGAGCTCCAAGGATTTGCCAACTTTCTCCACACACCAAACCAAGTCAATTCCTTTGCACACTCCCTCAGGGGACCAACTTGAGCTTGCCCAACCTCTTTCCCAAGCTCCAAAGGTAAGGGAAGATCCACTTCAATCAAAATCAAGCACACTAGGAGGAGGAGTTGGTCCATAGAGCTATCCACTCAACCTCAAGAGCTAAAACTTTCACAAAAGCTTCGTCTCAACCAGAGCTCCTCAATGTCGTAAGTGATCACCTCTGGCGAGGTATGACATTTTTTGACCATTAAACTCAATGTGGTGTGGAGATTTGTAAAAGAAATTTTGATCCCATGGAATTTTGACTGTTAGATGTGCTTGCCATTAGGTTTAGATGGTGTGGGTTGAGTTTCAATCTAATCCGAGCTTCGATCGAGCTCAGATCTTCCCTTTGAAAGTGGACAGTCTCTATTATTCCTCAGAGAAGAATAGGGATGATCTCTTGCCGTACATCCATGCATTTTGGATGGATGGCCCAGATTAAATCACATTTTATATCTTATTTTATCCCCTCTAAATCACGGATTAAATCCTAGCTGTTCGATCCTTGATCAAATGGCAGAGGCAAAAGAGCATAGCGCCACTACCACATGGTGCTACAATGTGATATTTAAATGGCCACTCAGAGGATGATGCGTGTAAAGTGCGGCTGAGTCAGTTGCATGCGTGGTGTGTAGGATTAGGGAATTAATTAAGGTTTAAATAATTCTAATTAATCCTCTAAACTTCTAAAATTCATATCTCTCTAAAGAAAAATTAGAAAAAAATGAGGTAAAGACGAAGATAATTCAATCTAGCATATTCTAAATTGGTTTTAATGGATTTTGAGTATTGTCTTTCTCGATTTTGGGTTTTATTAGAAATCTTAATTTGCTAATTACTCCATAATCAATCCATTGATTAATCTCAAACTTCTTGAGTGTATTTTGGGGGATGATTTTTTGCTTCACCTAATTTTTTTGGGATTTATGGGTGGCTTAATTTGGGAATTGCTAATTCATTTCCTAATTACCCCTTTAATGTAATTAAGAATAATTAAGGCTTTTATTAGTGGTTTAATCCTTTGTTGAAGTTTATTATGTTTGATTCAGTGAATGGGAGGTTTAGGGAATAATTTTGGGGCATTTCCCCTAAGCTATTTCTTAAAACCCTTTTTCTTTCTTAATTCTCTCTTAATTAAGGCCTAATTCACTAATTACCTCTTAATTAATTTCTTAAAATTCTAAAACTTTAGAACTTAATTAATCTACTTTGGGTAGATGCTTGGGTGTTCAAGAGCCTAAGTTCAATTAAGAAATCAAAACTCAACTCATATGTGTGAGGGTTATTTTGAAATTACTTAAGTTAAACCCTTATTAATTAATCATTAATCATGAGCCAAATTGCATTAGGCCCCTTTCTTCCTAAGTGCATTGCAAATTTAAATTCCTTGTGAAGTTTTATGTCATCTCATTAGGTCATAATTATTTGATTAACTATGGTAAGGTGGTGTAGGTAATGGATAATTAACATGTTTAATTCATACCTAAACCTATTCAAAAATATAAAATGAATCTAATCATCTAAATATTGAACAAAATGTCAAACATATGTGGGAATGGGTTAGGAACAGTAAACTCAATTCACATTTTCAAAATCAAATCAAACAAAAATCATATTAAATAAACTTTGATTTACTTTAAGCTTTCTTATAACATAAGATTGTCTTTAGGATTTAAATTGAAGTGAATGTGTTTACATGCTTTCATTGCTCTAGTTCTTCCCCAACATGCTAAATATGTGTTTCATATGGTTTCATGTATCCATGCTTTTCAAAAATCAAATTTAAAATGAAAATGTTTCCTTATGTCAAATTGCATGTGTTGGCTAAAGTAAGAATATGAGTGGCTATTATCACTATTAAATAAAATTATTTTCAAAATATATGAATCAATTATCAAAACTGAAAGTGTGTTACTTATATCTTACTTATGAGTTTGCATGTGAGTAAAATATAAAAATGTGCTTAGTGTAGGTTTTCCTTCTCTTCTCTTTTAGTATAATTTTGAATAGGATTTAGCAAGGTGTATGGTTCATTTGAAAAGAACCTAACACTTGCCTATTCCACATCCTATTCATCTATACCTTCACTTAAGAGGATAACTATGCTTGCACATATAAGTTGCATAAACAAAATAAATCAACCAACACCAACTTTTGCAGTCTTTCTTTTCCATTCATTTCTTTTTGTACACATGCTTGTATTTAAGGAAAGTGGTATATTAGTCTGGACAACCTCAGGGTTATGAGGCTTTAAGTATAAGTAGGTGTTGTACCTTAGGTTACAGTTAATGGCATCATACTCTCACTTATGCCTTTCATACATTCATGTGTGCATGTGAAAGTTGGATAAGAAACCCTTTCTACTTAATGAAAAATCATGCATCATAAAATTTCAAATTTCTTAAGTAAATTAGCATGCATTATAAAGTGTGCTAAACTTTTCCATTTGCATGTATAGATATGTTTAGGACTCATTCATATGCATGTTATACATGTTGGGAAAGAAGTGAAGTAATGTATGTTTTGTGAATTTAGTTCATTTTACTTAATTTTAAAATGCCTTTCTTTTGAATAGGTTTGTTTAGAGTTCATCTAAACTTAGGATGGATTAAAAACACTAAAACATTAACTAATCAAAACTAAAATATGAATCCACTTTAGAAATTTCTTAGGTTAGGGAAGGAAAGAGAAGTTCTCTTCTTTTGCCCTCTCTTTATAACTTAGTAATTGATTTTAGGATTCACTTAAACCCAATCAAAACATAAAATAAAATCAATCCAAAAAAATTAAATAACTTAAATGAAATCCTCCTCTATGTTGAATATGCTTCACACTTATAAGATTCTAAACTTAAATCCATAGCTAAGCACACCACACAACCTCTAAAGCACACATATTAGGCTAAGTCACCACTTCTAGCTTTAGGTTATGGTGAATGTTTTATTTTGAGATATATGTTTTAGTCTGGATGTTAGGGTGAATGTATGTAGAATGAATGGTAGGGTGATCTTAGTCTAACCATTATCTTCTGCAGGGGATTGTGCTTAAGAGCGTAATAAATAAAAATATAAATGCTTTTGTTGTGCAGGTGCTTATACCCTTAAGCATGATCCAATAGGCCAGGTGGACTTAGTCACCCATGTGTGGGGTGATAAATCTAATATACATGTTTGGGATTTGGTGGTTTGTTTAGCTAACTTTTGTTTTGTAGGCGTTAGCTTTATTTAGTTTTCCTTTCCATGTAATTTTTGCAATTAGGCTTTTGGAATGAGTGTTATAGGGATTAGGATGAGCATTGGTCATAAAATCTCATTTTATGCACCATGTGAAGCCTTTGTAGCATCCACCTTCCAACCATCAAAAGAAGGAATCAAGAAGAAGAAAGAAGAAAAAGAAGAATGAAGAAGAAGTTTGAAGACCCCCATAATGAGTTCCATGCTTAATTGTATATAATTCATTTGTAATCTAGTTGTATAAGGGTAGAGTTATTTTATTTTTTGGGTTTGTGCGGTGGTACCTGACCATAATGGCCTCTTATTCTTTTGTGATTAGCTTTATAAATTGATTGATGATTTGTTTAGCTTGTGCATTAAGTGGCATCCTTTTCCTAGTTTCTTCTTGCTTTATGTATGGCCTGGATGTGGATTAGGCTCTTAGGAAAATAAATCTTCTACCAAATCTAACAATTCAAAATTAAAAATAAAGAACTCATAACCTCACCTAAAGCTTAGGCTAAAATCAAGATAAAATAATTAGCAACCCCTTAGCTGGATGAGTACTTCTTTTATAACATCATGCACAAATGCATATTATTTTCACTCTTGATTGGAGGGCTTCCACCTTTGCGAAACTTGGCTTGACCTTTGAGAGCCATGGTGGAAACACACCTCCTCCCTTCTCTGATTTTGGCCAATAATCTTATTTCTCATGCATTAGGCATATGAATCCTATTAGCAGTCAAATGATTATCCAAAATGAAAATAAAATTAAATCTAATTGCATTTGATTTAGGTCATTTATAGCATGCCCTTACATGATCAAGTCTCTTTAGGGAGTGAGTTTAAGGACTTAGTCTCTTTTAAATAAATAAAGCTATCTTGCATAAAGCATATGACTTGCCTACATGAATTTAAAACCATAGGAGGAGTTAGTTGCCCCAGAATGTAAGTCCAAGCAGTCGGGTGGTTTGTCCTCTCTTGAGGAGGCAAACCAAATGACCATTTTCACCTTAGATTAATGTTGTGCTTTTAGCCCTCACAAAGCTCCCTAGATTTAAGTTTTGTGGCTGCTTCTCCCCTTTGTGGGCCATAAGCATAAATCCTCACCTCTTAGGCATTTTCATAATCTTGTGTTGTGGAATCATAAGCCTAAATTTATAATGAAAAATTCAACTCAAACAAATTAAATCAATTTCAAAATGTAAAGCCCAACCATATGATAGTTTGAGATGTTTGCTAGGTTTCTAGCATCATGGGCATCTCTACTTATTTTCCTTTGGCTTAATAACTCCCTCTCCTTGGTCAATCCATTTAATTTTCCAAAATAAACTAATTGATTGATAGTCCTACCTATTGAAATCTTTGGAGACAATGATCATTTACCTTAATCGAGTATTCCTAAGGGATCTCATTCCTTGGGATGTAATTAACTATGGGGCTTGCCCTAGAAACTTAACGATTTAAAATAAACTTACTATACTTTTCCATGTAAAGTAGGGGAAGAATCTTTGGTACATATGCGACCCATTATCTTAGAGTCCTTGTCGAGGTGATTAGGTCCATTATAGAGTTATAACTTCTATCTTTTGAGATAGTACTCCTCTCCTCAATTTTCTACCCGATCATCCTCTATAAGAACATCTACATATCTACGTGGTATCCCAACTAAAGGCATATATTTCTATTTTTATTTATCCTCTCCGAGAAAGGATAGATGATGGCGGGAATATTTTCACAATACCCAAATTTGTTAAATGGAAATCTCTCTTTTCAAAATCAATCAAAAATAGAACATTTTCAAAATATATTTGGAATATCATTATAGCACATCTCATTTGCTAAAATGAAGTATCCCTTTTCTAAAAAAAAAAATTGGAGACACCTTTGGAATGTCATTTAGCATACTCAAATTTGCTAAGTAAAATTTCCATTTCACAAAACTTTTTCAAAACATATTTGGAACTTCATTTTAGCATACCATATTTGCTAAAATTGAAGTCTCCACTTTCAATCAAAATAAATCAAAACTAAAAGAAACACATTAGATTCCTTTAGCATACTTAAATTTGCTAAGGATCCTATTTTCACAAACAAATCAAAACCAAAAGAAACTCATTAGGATTAGCATACTTAAATTTTTAAGGATCCTACTTTTCAAAACAAATCAAAACCAAAGAAACACATTAGGATTTCCATAGCATACCAAATTTACTAAGGATCCAACTTTTCAAAAATCAAAATTTTTAACAAGAAACACATTAGGATTTCCTTAGCATACCAAAATTTTCTAAGGATCCTATTTTTCAAAATCAAAATATCCAAAATAAATGAAACACTTTAGGATTTTCTTAGCATACTCAAATTTGCTAGAATCCTATTTTCAAAAAATTTTCAAAAATAAAACACACTTGGGTTCTTCATTTAGCATACCCAAATTTGCTAAGTGGGAATTCCAATTTTCAAAATCACAAAATATTCACAAAGCAAACAAAGAAAAAAAATTATTTTCAAACACCTCACTTAGCATACCCAAATTTGCTAAGTGAGTGAATTCAAAATATCAAATCAAAAAATAGAACCAATTGACCCTTTGTTTTAACTTACTCAAATTTGTTAAAGGAAAGCGGTCCTCAAATCAAAATCTAATTTCAACCATGAACCTATGGAAGCATCTTTCTAAAATATTTGAACCCATTTTCAACATATCCAAATTTGTTGAAATTGGATTCATATCCAAAAATTCATCTTTCCAATCAAATCTCTAAATCTTCTTTAAATCCATTTGAACCCCACTTAACACATCCAAGATGTTGGATGTGGGTTCAAATTTTAAATTCAAATTTAGAAGTCAACAAAATAGAAATCTGATCTAAGTTTGTTTCCAACATTGCAGATTCTCAACATCAATCTCAGTTGCAGCTACAGTTCTGTTTTCAATTTTTTAGTTGACTATAATGGCATCATCACAGAAGTATGTGTTTACTCTCCCCTACGGCATGGACTTGGCCTTAGATCCAATCTCCCCAGATTACACCCATCTCATCCATTTTGGTAGAGGTTTGAGGGGTGAGGATTACTGTGAGGGCACTCCCCTCACTATTAGCGGTGGCGGTGGCGCGGAGGGTCATTCAAATTGATTTTTCCATCGACTTTGATATCCCTCACTCAAAGAGGAAGGTAGTGATAGTTTTTTTAGTGTGCGGTCAATGCCATCGTGAGATGCCGGTGTGCGTTATTTCTTGTCTTTGTAGTGAGCACCCGCACACCCTCGAAGGGTAAGGCTCCTCTGATCCCATAGATTGTCTCCCAGATTTTGAGGTTGGGTCTAGCTCTTACTCCACTCACTCTACCAGGACTCAGAGGAAGAACAAAAATTACATGATTAAGTGATACCATACCATGTAGGAGATGAAGGCCTACATGGTCGTTGTGGAGGAGTTGCCCACTCGATTTCCCAGTAGTTATATAACCCATTTCATCCTCTCTCTGTGGCAGAGGATGCTAGAGGATCCTACTTTCTCTCCAGTTGGTACCAGGTTAGCGGTAGGAGGTCATATGCGGCCTCCATTCTTCGCCTGAGTTGGTGAGCATACAAAAGTTCAATCCATAGCTCAATTTGACTTGAGATCTATCCCATAGCATGGGGAAACATCTGGAGAGGACCGGGAGGCACACTACGGTTTAGATCACTAGAGAGAAGCAAGGTTTGGTGCATTGTGGCCTCTGCTCATTGATTTTCGATCAACACACTACCCATGATCACATACATATTCGCTTACGGGGATGACCCATCATAGGAGATGGGTCCTTTCGAGAGTCATGGTGTCTCCACCTCTACTCCATCATCACTATTCATGTCACATCTCCGGTTCGAGAAGGCCAGAAGGCCACATCCAGAGAAGCATACCTGGTGATCCTATGGCCAAAGGATCCCATTCCATCTACACCTCGTGGTGGTAGGTCTCCCACTCAACCTTATCCTCATTGTGGTATGAAAGGAATGGCGACCTCGAAGCAAGTGGTCATCCCTACCAACACCACCAATTGGAGACATAGAGATGGTTGCTATTGTAGAGGGGGAGATGATAGCCAGTTGCACCCATGATCATAGAACCTCCTAGAAGTGTCACCCCTTTGAGTCGGTGAATCAGGAGTGTGTCTCTTCTAATGAGTATAGTCCTCATAGGATTGATTCTCCAGTAGCATGGGAGGTCCACCCTCTCGATATGGCCATGATCTCAATCATTCATGCCTATTGATTGATCATTCTCTAGAGGACATAGTGGCACATTATCTTATGGAAAAGAAAAATTCGGATGGTTTAATGAGGAGAAGATTAGCTTTGATCTCAATGAAGATTATTTGTTGGGAGACTTAGTAGGGTTTTGCATGGTAGATACCGGGATCCCCTCTTAAGCGAGCTATGGAAGGTGATGAGGCAAGAAGACACAACCCACTCGTACCAACACCTCCTAGCAAAAATAAAGCAGAAAGATGAAAAGATATATAGGATGGTGAGATAGCTTGAGGACTTATTAGCAGCAGTCTTAGTGCTTCAGAAATAAGCACCAGCAGTTCATCCTACCACAGTTGAGACTAGTCAGCCAGAGTTAGTGCATGTCTTGGACCCAGCCAAGACCTTACCTCCCATTGAGCAAGGTAGCACTAGCATGTATAGGAAGGTAGTAGAAAGTACCTCCATACAAAAAAAAGATATAAAGTACATGGTTGAGCAACAGGTGAAGGAATTGTTGGCTCAAGCCTGGGGAGGATCATCAGTTCCAAAGGGTAGACCCTACCTATAGGAATTTGATGCAGTCTAATATCCCAAGGGTTTTGTTCCACCTTCCTTTAAGAGTTTTGATGGCAGTGAAAACTTGAGGCAGCACATCACCCATTTTAGAGCTAGTTGTTGCAACACTGGTGGTAGTGATGCTTTGCTTTTTCATGTCTTTGTTAGTAGCCTAACAAGGATAGCTTTTGATTGGTATGCTGAACTTCCCAATTTAGTGAACATTTTTCTAGTTGGAGCAACTCTTCATCAAAGGTTTTGTAGCTCAACAAAGGGTTTTATTATGGGTGATCTCATTATAGCACAACAACACCGGTGAGTCCTTTGTTGACTACATTCTCGGATGGCATAACGAGTATGAAATGAGTGATTTGTCACATAATGCCATTAAGATTCTTCTAAAGAATATCCATGGCACTGCCTTCATGCTTAAGGGCTTCACTATCAAAACTTTTGAGTATTCAACAAAGTAGTCTCCAAAGAGGAATCAAATAGTTGCCTTTTCAAGATCAATAAGCCAAAGCAGAAGGTCAATGAGAAGAAGTTGGGAATAGTGAGTGGTTGATAAGGGAAGCAACCAGGTAGAGATCAGTTTATGAGACCACGACCTTTGCCACCTCCTCCACCACCACCAGAGGCGCCTACCCACACAGCCTCCATGGCCTACATGGCCTCCTCATATATCACCAGAGTGGCACACTTATTCACCACTAGGTAGCTATGGTTCACCTACTATTTTAGATAAGCTTAACCTTATTCATTTAAGGAGGTAATCAAGAAGATCTTTAAGAACCTCTTAAAGAAGCTGATTTTCAACCCCAGAACCTAGAAGGCGGAGGAAGTAGGCAAAAGCCATGATCTAACTTTTGCCCCTACCATGTATGCTAGGTCATGTTTTGGAAGATTGCTTCACCTTCAAGGAGTTGGCTTGAACATAGCTTCAAGACCAATGCTATAGTTATCTGAAGGAATACCTTATGGAACAACCATCCAGTTCCATCAAGGTAATCCTTGGGGATACTTAATCTCTCCAAAACCAAAGAAGGTTGGGATATCTCCTTATCTAAAACCTCTAAAAGATCATTCAAGATCAGAAACTTTCCTTTAGGTGCTAAGCTCAAACCTCCAACATCAAGGAAGGTTTGCAAGTTACCGTACCAACTCGGGGAAAGAGGGAGCTCGATAGCGGTAGCATCTAGCATGACTGGCGGATAGTCTAGTAGTGCAACCATGACCCAGTCGACCTTTGGTCTACCATTGCACTGAGACTTCTCCTAGTTAGCTAGCTCTTCTACTTTAGTAGAACTCTTGTACCATAAGGGCATCAAATCCATTACCCTCTTACTTTACTTGACTTCTACTTTTGTACCTCCTATCAAATCCAAGAAATTGAAGAATAAAGCTAGCTTGAATTACATCTGTCACTCTTAGGTTGTCTTCTATTCTTAATGATAACTCTTCAAGTCATAATAGCTATAACAATTTTGATCTCCCTCTTTCTGATTCAGAGTTAGACTTTCCCACTCTGAACACTATGGGTTTTCCTCTTGAGATAGACTTGGAATCATCCAATTCTGAGGGTCCCATAAGAGAAGTTATAGGTGAGCCTAACATGCAAGTAGAACCTTCCATTACCCTTCCACAAAGATCACAAGTCAACCTCCAGTGGTGCAGGTTCTACCTCCTAGGGTAGCACACAAGATGAGGGAAAAGAAGACATTGGTAGAGGATTGAGCCCTCCAAAGAATGATCCACCCTTGGATATGCTGGAGGATCAGGTGGACTACAATGTCTCTCTCATCTAAGAAAGTTTCCATCTAAAAAGCTGTGCATCTGTCTTATCCAAAGAGATGAGGGAGTCATTAATCAAAACTCTCCTTGATCTAAAAATATACTTAGCTAATTGGTGAAGAGGCACATTATGCAAAAGAATCCCAAGGGATCACTTTCATAGATGAAGACCTTCTTCGGAGATTTGCACAACCATCCCCTACATCACGGTTGACATGGAAGATTTACTTGCGAGTTCTCATCGATTGGTGCATCGGTGAACATTATGAGTCTAAAGACTCTTTCTATTTGAGGATTGACATCTCACACTCAGGGAGGTGGATGATGTTGAGAGGATTCAATGAACAAGGTGAGAGCTTTAGGTTCCATAGTGTTACCATGGAGATAGGTAGGAAGACTGAAGCCAAGTTTTACATAATTATTGAATACTTCATTCAACTTTGATCGTAGGCCTTGGGTACATCAGAATAAGATGATTCCATCCTCCCTCTATTAGTGCATCAAATTTAGAAAGGATGGGATTGAATACCGTGTCAATGGGGATGAAAAGTCATTTTTAGTCAGAGAGGTTGAGATTTATGAGGATGCGACCTACTATCTTCCCAAAACACCCTTTCTTGTCAACTTGGACAAAATTAAAATGCAAATGCATAAGAAATAGAAAAAAAAAGGAAAAAGCAAAAAAAAAAATGAAAATCCAAGTGAACAAGAAAGGAAAATTGAAGAAGAAATAGATCCGCATATCACATTCCACCCAATTCATTCCATCATATGGACATGTGGGTAGGATGACTCAACCTCCACCAGAAGAGGCGTAGAGGCAGTTCTAGGTGGAAGACCCCCTGGTTGGCCATCAGCCAATAGGGGTTATGTTCCAATTCATAGGAGTACCCTACTATTCACATAGACTTGGAATCTAGCTCAGAGGATGTGTCTAATGTGATTAGCATACCAGCCAACCCCTCTCATTGGGTTCCATTGGAGGTGACTTTCAATCCAAACAATGAAGACTGGGCCTCAGAACAAAACAAGTATTCAAAGTTTATGTGAGGCTAGCGTGACAACCTTAGCTCTAACCTCACTTTCATCTCAAAAAGCTAAAGGTTTAGTAATTAAAGAAGCCCTAAGTCTTCCAAAGATATGAAGCTGAAGAGATTCTTTTTGGGATCATCATCCTCAAGTCTTGAAGTTGATGTAGAGCTTAAGGAAGATTCATTTAAAGAATTAATGAAATTACCACTTGACTTTTACTCGCCTTGTGTTCATAAACTTATACAAAAAGGTTTGGTTCCTCATACATGGTCCAATCACAGGTCAGAGTATTTTGAAAGCTATGGAACAATACAGGCAGGGAAGCACAATCAAAGCGGGGTAGGATTGATTGAGGGTCCAGTCGATGATGATGATTCTTTGTTGTTACCAATCATTTGGAGTGATAGGTTCTTTTCACACAACACTTATGAGAATGTGTGTTTAGAAATGATCGAGATGATCTCCAAATCAAGATGTACCTCTAGAATTTGAAAGAGATTCATTCAACAATAGAAAAGAAATCAACCTGGATAAGAAAGTCCACGCTCGACTACATCAGTTCATTGCTGAATGAAGAAGAAACCAATGACTTAGTTAGGCTATTGACTGAGCTTAAAGACTGCTTCACATGGAGTTATGAAGAGATGCCTGGATTATCTCCAAACATAGTAGTCCACAAGATAGCAATAAATCTAACTATCCCTATCAAGCAAGCTCCTAGATGCATGCGATTAGAAATTGAACAATAGGTCATTTAAAGTCAAAGATTGATCGATCTGGTTTCATCAGAAAAAAACCCTACTTGGTTTGATGTCATACCAGTTAAGAAGAAGAATGGCCAAATTCATATTTGCATCAATTTAGGACTTAAATAAGTGTCCAGGATGAGTTTCCTCTTCCTATAATAGAGTTAATGGTGGACATTGCCTCATCTCATGCAATGTTTTCTTTCATGGATGGGTCATTGCTACAACAAATCAAAATGTCTCGAAGATGAAAGAAACACTTTTTTAACCTCGATCAAAATCTTTTATTATAAGGTCATGTCTTTTCGGCCTTAAAATGCTGCTACATACCAACCAATGATCTTCAATGAACTCATCCAATCATCGGGTTGAGTGCTATGTTGATGATCTAGTAGTCAAGCGAAAAGGAAGACCATCTCTTTGACTTAAGAGTAGTTTTCAAATGGTTAAGATATATAACCTCAAAATGAATCCCTTGAAGTGTGCATTTGGGTAGCTTGAAAATTCTTTGGGTTTGTTGTCCAACTGAATAGATAGATCCTAAAAGATCAAAGATATCTTAGAAATGCCATCTACTAAAGTTTAACACAACTCAGATCATTCCAAGGATGGCTGGCATATCTGAGATGCTTTATCTCCAACCTATCATGGAGATGCAAGCCATTTTCAGCACTTGTCAAAAAGGATGCCAAGTTCAAGAGGGATGATAAGTGCCAGCATGCCTTTGAAGACATCAAGCAGTATTTGGTGAAGCCACTAGTTCTATAGCCCCTATCCCAGGCAGGCCACTCATCCTCTATCTTGCCACATTGGATGACTTGCTTGACACTTTGTTGGCCCAAGCCAATGATGAAGGAAAGGAGAGTGCTCTCTACTACCGACCATCGATCCTGCGAAGTGAACTACCTATTAGAAACATTATGGCTTTGATCTTTTTCCCAAAAGCTATGGCATTATATGCTTTCTCATAAGGTGAACTTGATCTCCAGAACCAATCTGCTGTAGTATCTCATGACACGGCCAATGTTATGGATGGTTGGCATGATGGTCTATGATACTTTAGCAGTTTGACATTACATTCGTGCCTCCATGCATTAAAAGGATAGGTACTAGCAAATTTCTTAGTAGCACACCTACTTCTTGTTGATTCACCGCTTAGTGATGATCTCCCTGATGAACAAATCATGAACTTAGGGGAGGCCGACAACCTCCGATGGGAGATGTATTTTGATGGTGCAACTTCTTTTCATAAAGGGAAGCATCACGATCTATTCTCCCGGAAAGGCGGGGTAGGAATAGTTCTTCTAACTCAGACCATGTGATGAGATTCTCATACTATCTATCCAACCCACACAACGAAAGTATGAGGCTTTGATTGCGGTTAGGTTATCAATCCTGTCAAGAGCATCAACATCCAAGATTCTCAGTTGGTCATCAACCAAATCGTTAGGTCTTACAAGGTTCTCAAACCCAAGCTTCATCATTACCATGAATATACCATGAAGCTGTTGGCCCAAATTCCCGAAGTCACCATCTACAAGGTTCCCAGAAGAACGGTAGCAGATGCTTTGGCCAAACTTGCCAAAGAATTGGCATGTTTGAAGAAGAGTCCATTCAATAAGGGTCCAAAATAGACAAGTCCTATCCGATGTCACTCATCGAGAGACTTTCTCTTGAAGGGAGGTTATTGTTGCCAAAATGGACAAGGAGGATTAGATTAGCGCATTTACAATTTGAACACTAGTAAACTACCTCAAGAAAAGTCACAAGCCCATCGGTGAAAGCGGAGCTCTCTCCTACACTCGTTGATGGCACCTTATTGTTGATCCTTTGACTAAATGTGGTTACATTATTTAGACAAACAGCTTTGGCATTGTAACCGAGGTGCATTCAGTCATGTGGACACATCGGTCTCGAAGATGAAGATGAAGATCAAATGACTTGGATACGCCTTCAATGATTTGACTGCATGGATGTAGCTAGAGATGCCATCGGTGTTGTACAGTGTGGTCCTCCACCAACCACCCAACATTCTACATTCTACATGCAATTGGCCTCATCCATTTGAGTGTTGGTACCGACATTGTGGGTCCGATTGATCCTCCTTCTTCCAAGTCACCAGTTCATCTTAGCCACTACTACTTTTCCAAGTGAAGGCAATCTCACACAGAGGTCACACTCAACATGTGCTTCGATTTTTAGAACATATCATATATAGGTTTGGGGTGCCTCGAAAAATTATATTCGATAATGGTACCACATTCAAAAGCATAAATATTAACAGCTTCGATAGAAGACAGTATAGATTGGAGATACTCACCATACTACCAAGCAAATGGCTTAGCAAAAGCATTCAACAAAACTCTCATCAGATATTTAAGAAGACTCTTGATGACAATGCGAGTGGAATGAGCAGTTGGTTGAAGCCTTGTGGGCCTACCGCACCACATACTGAACTCCAACTCAATCTACCTGTTTTCCTTAGTGTATGGGTCTGAAACTGTTCTACCTTTAGAAGTTCAACTCCCATCACTAAGGATAGCATTGGGTAGCAAGATCATTACATATCAAAATGCAAAATTGCTATTAGAAGAGCTTAAAGGTTTGGAGGAGTCTCTGGCATGCAGAACCTCGAGTTGTACAAAGCCAAATGATTCAAGCTCACAACAATCGACCTAGGTCTTTCAAGTAGGAGAACTTGTGTTAGTCCTAAGGAGACCAATTGTTGCATCAAAGATGGGAGGCAGTTTGAACCCACTTGGGAAGGCCCACTATGCTATAGAGGCTACCAAGGAGGATCATATCATCGATTGTAAAGGGAAACAACCGATGCTTCCAATTAATGGGCTCTATCTAAAGAAATATTACCCATGAAATAAATCATGTTTGAAAAAATTATTAATAAAAGAACAAAATCATTCCATTCATCAAATCTCTCTTCTTTAAGCATTATTTGCTTGTCTTGCGAATCCCATGATGTGTTTAGGGTAGGTGTAAGAGTCCCCACATCCTATCCTCTTTCACATATCACAAACACAACCTCTCGATACTATTAAAATAGGTGTGAAAGAACCCAAGAGGCATCCTATTTCGATTAGCACAACTAAGTTAGGTATAAGAAAACTCGAGCGACATCCTTTCTTGGTGGGAATTCCCGATTTCCATCTGTGGTGCCATTTCATCAAACTCCCCAACATGTTTAGGATAGGTGTGAGAGAACCCAGAAGGCATCCTATTCCTTTTAACACATGCACAAAAACAAACACATATCTTTTATCTTGGGATATTTTGATATGGGAGCAAGCCCCTTGTGGCACTCACTCATTAGCTACTCTAGGTCGGGTTTACATGCTACCTTGCTAGTATGTTACCCAGTGGTCATTTGTTGGAGGATGTGAGTCCCCTTTCTTTCTGATCATTGCAAACCAATGAGCACTTGTTAGTATGATAGATTTCCTGACCTAAACTACCTCATGTTGATTTTGTTTAAGAAGATGTGTGTCCCCGAGCTTTCTTCTTGAACTAATCATCATGATCTAACTAGGTCGAGTATATTTGAGGTTTAGGATAAGTCCCGAGGCTCCTTTCCTCTTGACTACATTTGAGTTGATATAAGTCCTCAAGCGGCATTCACTCGGTAATCTCCTAGGTGGATGGCACGTCGAGCAAAGACTATCTCCATCAGCAATCGGTTCCACTATGGAGGATGTGAGTCCCAGCTTTCTTCCTAGGCGATTGTTGCAAATGGGCACCTTAGGTTGGTTGATGTTCTATGTGACACTCACCCGGTGAGTACACCACTCTTGATAGATGTGAGTCGCTTTGTCCTTGAGTTGGACAGAATACTTATTGGATATATGACTATGTCATCTTCTCTGGGTATTGGATTAAGGCCAGCCTTCTCCCTGGCATTCTATTTGGATCACATCCTTTGACCCATTTAGACTACGGGTTACCCTTGGATTGGATAGTCCCCTTTCCTAGCCACCTGTGGTTGAAGAATTTGTTCGGATGCATATTCTCCCGTTTTATCTGAGTTAGGTCTAGGCTGATATAAGCTCCTTCTCAGTTTGATCCCTCACAAACCAATAGGGTCCACGTTAAAAAAATTAAACAAATAAATAAATTAATTCACTTGTGGATTAGGAATTCAAGTCCCCAAAGGCCCCTTTTTCTAAGCAGGCATCCTATCTTTAGGGCAGTGTCAGCAAAACTCCCTATGATTTGCGACTGAGTTGAGATAAATCCAGGGTATTCTCACTTAGTCACCATTAGGTCGGGTTCAATCTATTTTGCCACAAGTTAAGATAGTCATTCCTTTGGAAGATATAAGACTATGATGCATTCTTTCTAGCATGATTATAATGGCGCAGCTAGTTTTGATTTATGCCCAAAGCGATCACCCGGTGGTCTTTTGTAGTGGAATGTGAGTCCCAGCTTTCTTCCCTTAAATTGATCATTGCAAAGAAAACTCCTTTGATCAGATAATTCTCCCATCGGTTGAAGCTACTCCCTTTGGTTCATTAAATCTGAGATAGGTCTGGGCTGATATATGCTCCTTCTCAGTGTGATCCATCACAAACCAATGGAATCCATTGAAATAAATATAAAAATGAAATTAATCTTGACTATCTTTGAGTTGATTTAAGAACATTCACTCAATAACCCTAGGTCGGGTTTTGTTGTTACAAAGCAAATCACCCTAGTGGTTTCCTTATTCTGGAAGATGTGAGTCCTGCTTTCTTCTTAACTTGACCATTGCACATAAAAAGCACCCTTTGGTTGGATAGTCCTATCTTGTGGTTAGTAGACTACTCCTTTGGTGAGTGGAGTTAGTCAGGCCATGGCCCCTACTGTCATCGCATTATGGGATCCATCTTAATCAAAATAAATCTAAAAGAAATTAATCTTGGCTATCTTTGAGTTGATCTAAGTTCCCTAGTGGCATTCACTCAATAGTTCCCTAGGTTGGGTTCAATGTTGCCTTGCCAATAGATTACCCCCAACTGTCCCTACTTTGGAGGATGTAAGTCTACTCTTTCTTCTTGTACAATGCATGAACATCCCTTTGGTTGGCTAGTCCTACCATGTGTTTAGAGACTACCACTTTGGATTGGTAAATGAGTTAGGTCTAGGCCTCTTTGACTCTACTTTGCGATCCATCATAATCAAGGTCCATCTCAAAATCCAAAATTTAGAAATCTAAAACAAATTCAACAAAACAAAATGAAATAAACAAAAAAACAATCAATCAATCTAAATCAAATCTTTTTTTCTCCTCAATGAGATGCAAATCTTTCTAGTCCAGGATCTAGAATTCTAATCCCTTGGATTTCACAACCCCTCCCTTATGGATGACTTGAACTTGCCTCTCCAGTGGAGGTTCACTTTTATCCCAGAGTCAAACAAACAAATTAAATAAACAACAAATTTAAACAAATTCAACCCTCTTCCCCAACAAAACTTACTAAAATAAATCAAATTTCTCTCCCTAGTGAGACTCAAATCAAATCAAACCTTTCATCCCCTTGTGGATGACTTGAACCTGCTTCCCTAGTGGAAGGTTCATATTCTATCCCTAGTGGATTTCTCCTTTTCTCTCTTATGTCTTTGACATAAGTAGAGTCACATTGCACTAAACTCTAGATTCCTTCACCTTGGGTTAGGGTAGGGTAGATTATTCTTAGTGCTTGTGATCTTTCGGTGTTGTTGATCATTTTGGTCAACACCAATATGTGCGGTGTTCCTTGTCACACCAAACCCTTTGGGCCTTTTTTTGATCTCATTTTTAGAATGAGCTCTCATCCCTCTTAGACATAGGACTTCTCTTAGACACTAAGAGTTCTTAGTCTTAAGACACATCTAGTGATTAGGTGGACACTCAAGCCTAGTTAGAGACTTAGAAGAGTTAGCCATAGGAATAGGTCATGCCTTAGGGTGTTAAGAAAATTTCTTTACCATAGCTTGAACACATTCCTCACTTCCTTCCTTCAAGTCAAACTCCAAATCAAATCAACATCAAACTTAAATCAATTCACTGATTTTCTTCAAACTCAAATCAATTCATATGATTTAAATCCATGATTGAAATCCATGATTGAAACCCATGATTGAAACATGATTGAAATTCCAAGTTTGAAATATTTTCCAAGTTCTTTGATTTCCTCTTAAGTACTTAGGCCGAATCAAGTTCAAACCATCTCAAATTCATATAATTTTCTCGCAGCCCATTTATATTCTCATTTTTATTCACATATATAAATAAAATATAAATTCAAATCAATCAAACTAAATCCAAAATTCAAATCCAAAATTCCAAATCTTTCTCTTAAGTCCTTTAATCCTCTCTTAATTTAGAACATCAAATTCAATATAATGCAAAACCAAATCCAAAAAAATCAAACACAAATTCATTCAAAATCTAACTATGCCTTTCAAGTCAAAATCATGAACTTAGCCAAATCAATTTCAAATCAAGCCAAACTCTTGATTTTTCTTCATGATTCAATTAATCTTTCAATCATGAATCCAAATATAAATACAAACTTCAAACACTTAACCAAAACTCAATTCAAAATCAAGCTAAAATCCATCTCATGTTCACCCTTTGAACATGAAATTATCAAATGAATCAAAACCCATTTGACTTCAAACCACTTGCAAATGGATTTATATTTCAATCATAAGTCCATATGTGAGTTCAACCAAACTCAAATCAAGCTTTGACCATTTGACCTTCTTAGGCTCACTTGACCCAAAGTGACCTAAAGTACCCTTATGAGCCAAATTCTAATCCTAACCAAATTGGATTGAACTAAGCCCACCTAAGCCTCTCATCATGATCAACAATCATCATGAGATGATCAATCACTCAAATTGGGTCAAACCAAGTCAAACCTAAGGGTTGACCAAGTCAACACTTAGTAAAGCCCAATAGCCAAAATCACCATAGGCCAAATTGATTGAAACCAATGATCTAAGTTCATTCATGATCAATGTTGAACTTGACCAAGTCAACATTTGAGCCTAACTTTACTTGACCCACTTGACTTGATCCTACTTGACCTAAAAATCCAAAATGTATCAGAACTTGATCTAAGCCAAATTGATTGAAATCGATGGGTCAAGTTCATCCCAAAATGATTGTTGAACTTGACCAAAGCCTCAATTGGCCAACTAGACCTAACTTAGCCCAATTGACCTTGAACCTAACTTGACCTATAGGGTCATATAGAGCTAAATTCAATCTTAACTAAAATTGATTGAAAACAAAGATACTAATCTATTTCATATGACCAACTAAACTAAACCAACCTATGACCTAACCCAAATAGGTCAAATGGGTCAAATTGGTCAATTTGACCCATTTGACCTAAATGAATCAAATGAACCAAATTCAAACCTAAACCAAATTGCATCAAACCAAAGCCACCAAAACATTTCAACTTGACCCAACCTTTGGTTTGACCAATTTGACCAATTGGTCAACTTGACCCAAGTTGACCCATTTTGACCTAAATGGGTCAACATGAGCCAAATCACATCAAATCAACTCCAAATTCAATGAAACTTGGCCAAACCTATTTTCTCATCATAAAATGTCAAACTAAAATCAAGGTCAAATGACCATTTTACCCCTAGGCAATATCCACTTGAATTTGGTCAAATCCTCTCCATAACCACTTGCACCCTCTTAGTGGATCAAGTGAACACTAGGGAGTGTGCACAAATGGGTTTGGGTCAACCAATGGCCAACCACATGCCTTGAAATGGAGCACATGGAATCCTCCTTCCACTCAATTCACATGGCCACCTCACCCACTTCTTCCCTACCAAATCAATTCAAGGACATCCTAGCTAACCCATGGCATAAGTTCAATTGGATCAAAATGGCAAGGAGGTTATATCGAGCCCTTGGGAGATATACTCCCCCTAATTCAACTCAATCTTCACTCTTGCTAATTTGATTGAAGCAAAGGAACTCAGAGCAAGCCCTAGTTAGTCTTCCCAAGCTTCTTAGAGAGAGGTTGAACTTCCCATTTCTTGATTTCTCAAGCTGAAAATAGGGGAAGAAAACAAAATCAATCTCACTCACACTTAAAACCAACCCAATTTTGCAAGCTCCCTTAGACCCCAATCAAACTTGTCCAAGCTCTTTCCCAAGCTCCAAAGGCAAGAGGGGTGCTAGTTGATCAAATTGCAAGGAGTTCAAGGTGGAGTTGGCCTAGAAGCAACCACCCAATCTCAAGACCTCAAACTCTCAATAGCTTCATCTCCACTAGATGAAGCTTCTCCAAGGAATCAGTGGGTGATCAGATGAGGTAAACCATTTTTTCGAGCTTAATCTAGCCATAGTGTGGAGCTTTGTGAAAGAAATTTTCATTGCATGATAAACTAGCTGTTGGATATGATCTCCATTGTATGATGAAGGTGTGGGCTAAATTTTAGCTCAATCAAGCTCGGATCTTTCCCTAGAACATGGACGATCTCCATTGCTCACAAGGAATTACAGGGATGAATCTCTGACCATCCATCCATGAATTTTGGATGGATGATTATTAAAACATAGCATCCCATGTTTCACCCTTTAGAACGCTTTAATCTCATCATGATCCTTGATGGGATGGTTGGCAACGCTTACGATGATGATAAGTTAAAGACAATCTTGTCACATGTGAAAAGCATGCATCGATTGGCATGTACATGGATTAAACATATAATTAGGCTTTTTTTTATATTATTTAATCACCAAACCTTCCTAAATTCATATCTAAGCCTAGAAAAATCAAATATGAGAAAAAAATTGCATTGGAAAGATAATTGAACATAGAATATTCTAAAATTGATTTTAATTAATTTTGAATAGTTCTTTTCTAAATTTGGGTTTTATTGGGAATGTTATTTTGCTAATTACCCTTTAATCCACATTAATCCCAAACTTCTTGTGTATGATTGGTGGGATGACTTGCCTCCCCAATTTTCTTGGGATTTATTGGTTTTAATTAGGGGTACTAATCATTCCTTTTAATAATTGTGTAAATTAATTAAATTAGTGGTGGTTTAACCCTGATTGAGTTAAGATTTGATTAAGTGAATATGAGGTTTAGGGGTAATTTTGAGATACTTTCCTCAAGATATTTCTAAACCCCTTTTCTTTAATCCATCTTTAATTAAGGGTAATTCACTAATTACCTTAATTAATTTCATAAAATTCTAAAACTTTCCAGAACTTAATTAATCTTTCTTGGGTAGATGCTTGGGTGTCTGGAGCTAAGTACAATTAAAGAAATCAAAATCCAACTCACATGTGTGAGGGGTTATGAAAGTACTTAAGTTAAACCCTTAGTTTAATTAATCATTAATCATGAGCCAAATGCAGGCCCTTTTCTTACTAGGTGCATTCGATTTAAATTCCTTGTGTTTTATGTCATCTCATTGGCTCATAATTATTTGATTAACTATGTTAAGGTGGTATAGGTTAATTAACACACTTAATTCATACCTTAACCTAATCAAAATATAAAATGGATCTAATCATCTAAAATTGAATTTAAATATCATACACATGTGGAATGGGTTAGACAATAAAAATCACCTCACATTTCTCAAATTAAATCAAACTCAAAAATAAATCAAACCTTCTTTAAAACAACTTGATTTTTCTCTCTTATTTCATAAGATTGTCTTTAGAATTAATTAGGGTGGATGAATTTACATTGCTTTCATCAATTGATTTCTTTCTAGCATGCTAAATGTGTATGTCATATGGATTTCATGCATTCATGCTTTTCAAAAAATAAATTAAAATGAAAATGTTTTCTTTATGTCAAATTGCATGTTTTGGCTAAAGTAAAAATAATTATTATCACTATTAAATTCAAATTATTTTCAAAATATATGAATCAATTACCAAAACTGAAAGTGTGTTACTTATATTTTATTTATAAGTTTGCATGTGAATATAAAATGTGTCTTATGTTTGCTTCCTTTTCTTAACATGGATTTTAAATAAGATTTGCAAAGTGTATAGTTCTTTTAAAAGAACATAACACTTGCTCAAATCTACTCTTATCCCCTTCCATGTTATAACCCTAGAAGGATCTTCATATTCACACATATAAATTGCATAAACAAATGAAACAATCAAGTATAACTTTTTGCATTCTTTTTTTTTCCATTCATTTCTTTTATGCATATGCTTGTATTTAAGGAAATGGTATATTATCATGACAACCCTAGGGTTATGAGGCTTTAAATAGCCCTAAGTAGGTCTTATACCTTATGCCGTTGGTGCTAACAATTGTGCCATACTCACTTATGCCTTTGATACATTCATGTGTGCATGTGAAAATTCGATAAGAAACTCCCCTTTTCTACTTAATGAAAATCATGCATCACAAGCATTCAAATTTTCTTAAGTAATTTATTTAGCATTCATCATAAAGTATGCTAAACATTCCCATTTGATGTGTATAGATATGCTTAGGATTCATCCATGTGCATGTTATACATGTTGGGAAAGAAATCAAGTGATGTGTGTTTTGTGATATTAATTCACTTTACTTAATCTTAAAATGCCTTTCTTTTGAATAGGCTTGTTTAGAGTTGATCTAAACTTAGGATTAATTAAAACACATAATAAAATATTCACTAAACAAAACTAAAATATGAATCTACTTTAGAAATTACTTAAGGTAGGGAAGGAAAGAGTAGTTTTTTTCTTCTCTTTCCCTCTCTTTATAACCTAGTAATTAATTATATGATTCAATTGAACCTAATCAAAATAAAAAATAAAATCAACCCAAGACAACTAAACAACTTAAATGAAACCCCCCTCTAAGTTGAACACTCTTCACACTTAGAAAACTCTAACTTAAAGCCATAGCTAAGCATACCACATAAACCTTAAAAGCACACACATTAGGCTAAGTCACCACTTCTAGCTTTAGATTAGGGCGGTGCATGGTTTGATGTTTGCTTTTTTTTGATGTTTTGTTTTAGTCTGGATGTTAGGGTGTGTATGTGCGAATGGTAGGGTGATCTTAGTCTAACCATTTGTCTTAGGGATTGTGCTCAAGGGCGTAATAAATAAAAATATAAATCTTTTGTGCAAGTGCTTATACCCCTAAGCATAATCCAATAGGCCAGGTGGACTTAGTCACCCATGTGTGGGGTGTTAAGTTTAAGTCCAATATACATGCTTGGGATTTGTATGGTTTTATTTTATCTAATCTCTATTTTGCAGGTGTTAGTTAGATTTCCATTTTTCCCTTTTCATGTAATTTTTGGCAATTAGGATTTTGGAATGATTATTATGGGGATTAGGATGAGCATTGGTCATAAGATCTCATCTTATGTACCATGTGAAGCCTTTGGAGCATCCACATTCCAACCATCCAAAAGAAGGAATCAAAGAAGAAAGAAGAAAGAGAAAGAAAAGAAAATGAAGAAATGAAGCTTGAAGGCCCCCATAACATGAATTTCTTACTTGATTGTAAATTAATTCATTTGTAATCTAGGTTGTATAAGGGTAGAGCTCATACCCAATTTGTTTTAGGTTTGTGCGTGGTGCGACCATAAATGGCCTTATTCTTTTCTTTAGCTTTATAAATTGATTGATGATTTGTTTAACTTGTGCATTAAGATGGCATCCTTTTCTAGTTTCTTTCTTGCTTGATGTATGGCTTGGATGACAATTAGGTTCTTAGGGAAAATAAATCTTTTACCAAATTAATCAACTCAAAAGTAAAATAAACAACTCATAACCTCACTTAAAGCCTAAGTTAAAATCAAGATAAAATTAACCCTTTGGATGAGTATTTCTTTTATAATATCATGCATAAAGCATCTTGTTTCACTCTTGATTGGAGGGCTTCCACCTTTGCCAGAAACTTGACCTTTAGAGCCATGGTGGAACACACCTCCTCCCTTCTCAGATTTTGGCAATAATCTTACTTCTCATGCATTAGGCATATGAATCCTATAAGCTGAGTCAAAATGATCATCAAAAATAATATGTAATATGTTTTGCATTAGATCTAGGTCATTTTCATGCCCTTACATGATCTAGTCTCTTAGGGAGTGAGTTTAAGGACTTAGTCTCTTTCTAAATAAATAATAGCCTAGCTATCTTGCATAAAGCATATGACTTGCCTACATGAATTTAAAATCATAGGAGGAGTTAGTTGGCAGCCACCCATAGATGATTTTAAGTCCAAGCAGTCGAGTGGTTTACTCTCTCTTATGGAGGTAAACCATATACCCAATTTTGCCTTAGATTTAGGTTGTGCTTTTGGCCCTCGCCAAAGCTCCATAGATTCAGGTTTTGAGATTGCTTCTCCCTTTTGTGGGCCATAAGTATAAATCCTCACCTCCTAGGCATTTCCATAATCTTGTGTTGTGGAATCATAAGCCTAAATTTCTAATGAAAATTCAACTCAAATAAATTAAATCAATTTAAAATGTAAAGCCCAACCATAGGATAGTTTGAGATGCTCTAGGTTTCCTATCATCATGAGCATCTCTACTTATCTTCATTTGGCTTTGATAATAACTCCCTCTCTTTGATCAATCCCATTTGATCTTCCAAAATAAACTAATCGATTGATAATAGTCCCCATTGCAATCTTTAGAGACAATGATCATTTACCTTAATCGAGTATTCTAAGAATCCCCTTCATTAGGATGTAATTAACTATGGGGGCTTTCCCCTGTAGGGAACTTAATGAACCCAATTTAAAATAAAACCTGCTTTACTTTTCCTTGTAAAGTAGGGAAGAAACTCTGGTACACATGCAGACCCATTGTCCTTAGGAGTCCTTATTCAGGTGATTAGGTCCATTGTAGGGTAGTGACTTCTATCTTTCGAGATAGTACACTTCTCCTCAATGTCATATCTGATCACCTTAATAAGAACATCTGATCGTGGTGTCCAAATGCATAAAAAGAAAGTATATTTCTATCTTCATTTTATCTTGTATAGAGTGAAGATGGAAGTATACATTTCTTTTAGAAATTGAAAATTTTTCACCGTACCTTAGCTATCTTGCAATTCATAAGAACTACATGATTTTAAAATCATAGGAGGAGTTAGCTGCCACTTAGTATAAGTCAGAAGTCGACAATTTATTCTCTCTTGTGGAGGTAAACCCTTATGTCTACACTTCAGATTTAGGTCACGCTAAAGCTCCCTAGATTTAGGATCAGTTAGCTATTTCCTTTGGTGAGCATAAATCCTCACCTCTTAAGCATTCCCACAACTTTGTTGGTTGATTATAAGCCTAGTAATCTAATTAAATTTCAACTCAAAATATATAAATCTCCTCAATTCAAAATTAAAATCCCTAACCATAGGATAGATTGGAATGCTCACTAGGCTTCCTAGTATGAGCATTTCCTACTTATTTCATTTGGATTCCAAAATTAAGTCTTCTCCTTGAGCTTTCTAATTGATTTTCCAAATACAACTAATATTTTGATAGTCTAACCTTGAAATCTTTGGAGATGATAATTGTCTACTTTAATGAGTATTCTTAGAAAATTTCATTTCCTAAGATGTAATTAACTATGGAGGCTTGCCTCCAATTGGAACTTAAGAACTGGTTTAATATAAACCCTACTTTATTCATCCATATAAAGTAGGAAAAAAATCTCTCATACATTCGAAGACCCATCATGCCTTATGAGTCCTTATTACATGATTAGGTCCATTGTAGGGTGATGCCTCTATCTTTCAAGATAGTATATCATACCTCAATGTTGTACTCAATCACCTCAAAAAGTACCCCTCCTACGATCCACATGGTGTCCCCACCCCCCATACATCCAAAAATAAACACCACAAAGCCCTCTCACCTTGTTTATTGAATCCTCTCAACATCATCCTTTCTTTTTGGAGTTTGGAGATGTCGATCCTCAAGGAGGCAAGGGTTCTTAGACTCATAATGTTGATTGATACACCTAGGTCAACCAAAACTTTGGATAGCATGTATCTGGCAACCTCCACTATAATGTAAAGAGGTAGTTCTGCTCATTCGTCCCTAAGAGTAAGTCTTCATCATTGAGTGTAACGCCTAAGATATCCTTCGAGTGGCATGCCTCCTCTTTAGTATTGGTTAGCTGAGCTATGCTTATCTCTAGATCAATTAAGGCCTTGATTAGAGATTTCCTCATCTCTTTGTATAAGACAAGGGTGTCGTATATGCATAACTTAGCTGAAAACTTTCTAAGGTGAGCTAGGACATTGTAATCAACTCTGGCTTGGTCCTCCAGAAGCATATCCATGGGTGGAGCATCCTATGGAGGGGCTACTAGAACCAATGACTTACCCTTATCACGAGGTGCTACCAGGAGGTAGAACTTTGCACATAGGTTGACTTTGACTTCTTGGAATGATAGAGCTTGTGGAAAGTTTTACCTTCCCATTTAACATACCAACTTCTCCTATGGGATCCTCAGTCGGTTGACTCCAAGTCAATCTCAAGAGGTGAACTTGATTGATTCAAGAAGGATAGTATTTGAATCAAAAAAAAAGGATCAACTACTAAATCTATTATTTTTATTTAGACTAGGAGCTTTTAATAGGAATAAAATCAAGAGCATTAAAGTGGACAATATATAACTAGAATTAGCTTTCTTCATTAATTTCTTTTTGGGTAGAGGTACATGATAGAAATCAAGTAAAGTAAGTGGAGTAAGGGATTTAGTGCCCTTTTTCATAGATATAATGCTCTTGCCGGTAGAAGAGGAGCTAGCAGAAGAGGTGGCAGCTGCAACAGTGGAGAGAGTATTGGACTCGGATGGTGGCTACGGACTATCCAAGTATGGTGAGGCTCATTCTTTAACTGTATCACCCTCCAGGTTGTCCTTTGCAACTAGCAAACCTTCCTTGGTGTTAGAGGTTTGAGCTACTTGAGGGCACTTGCAAGGAAAGCTTCTTGATCTTGAAAT
>CM038216.1:205509619-205865124 GCA_021442155.1 Cymbidium sinense
TCAAATAAATAAAATAAAATAAACCTAAACTTAAATTAAAATAAACTAAACAAAAAAAATTTAAAACCTAAACCTAAACCTAAATTAAAATAAACCTAAACCTTAAACTAAATAAAATGAAATAAATAAAAAATTAACCTAAACCTAAAGTAAAAAATAAAACCTAAAAATGAACCTAAAATAAAAATCAAAAACCTAAACCTTATAAAATAAAATAAAAACCTAAACCTAAACCTAAAAATAAAAAATAAAACCTGAACCTAAAAAATAAAACAAAAATAAAACTAAACAAAAAATAAATAAAAACTTAAACCTAAACATAAACTAAAAAATAAACAAAAATAAAAAATGTAAACTATAATAAATAAACGTAAATTAAATAAATTAAATAAAAATAAATAAAAAATAAACTAATTAAACCTAAATCTATCGGTTTGCTAAATTTAAAAAAAAACCATAAATCCTAAACCCTAAACCCTAAACCCAAAATTCTAAGCCCTAAACCCTAAAACTAACCCTAATTACTAAATTATAAACCCTAAACCCTAAACTAACTGTAAACCCTAAACCTTAAATAAAAATTTTTAAGAAAATACTCTAAACCCCTAATTAAACTAAAACCCTAAACTAAACCCTAAACCTATGCCCTAAACCGTAAAAGCTACAACCTTAAAACCTAAAACCCTAAACCCTAAACCCTAAACCTAAAACTGAAAACCCAAAACCCAAAACCCAAAAACCTAAAGCCTAAAATCTTAAACCCTAAACACTAAACCCAAACCTTAAATCATAAATCGTAAATCCTAAACTAACCCTAAACCATAAACCTTAAACTTTAAACCCTAAAAAGCTAAACATAAACTAAATAAAACCTAAAAAATAAATAGAAAAAGCTAAACAAAAACAAAATATAAAATAAAATAAAATAAAAAATAAATTTAAACATAAACCTAAACCTAAAAATTTAAAAAACTGAACTAAAATAAAATAAAATAAAAACCTAAACTAAAAATAAAAACAAAAAAAACCTAAAATAAAATAAAAACTAAACCAAAAATAAAAATAAAAAAAAACATAAAATAAAATAAAATACCAACGAAAAAAACATAAAAATAAATAAAAAATAAAACCTAAACCCTAATCTAAAAAAAACTAAACCTAAAATAAAAATAACATAAACCTAAACAACAACAACAACAACAACAATCCTTAATCCCACTAGGTCTAAAATAAATAAAACCTAAACCTAAACCTAAAATAAACTAAACCTAAACCAAAAGCCAAAATAAATAAAATAAAATAAACTAAAAATGAACCTAAACCAAAACTAAAAAATAAAACCTAAAAATAAACCTAAAATAAAAACCTAAAACCTAAACCTAAAAAAATAAAATAAAAACCTAAACTAAAACCTAAAAAATGATAAAATGGAAACCTAAAAGATAAAATAAAAATAAAACTAAACTAAAAAATAAACCTAACCTAAGAAAAAAAATAACAATAAAAAACCTAAACTAAAATAAATAAACTAAACTGAGTAAGAATAAAAAATAAACCTTCATAAATATAAAAAATAAAATAAACTAAAATAATTGAAAATAAACTAAATAATATAAACATTAACCACTAACCATAAACCCTAAACCCTAAAAGCATAAACCCTAAACCCTAAACCCTAAACCCTAAACCTAAACCTAAAGTAACTAAATAAATAAAAAATTAAACCTAAACCTTAAAATCAAATAAACCTAAACCTAAACCCTAAGAACAGGCAGAACCTTGATGACAGGAATATCACATTCAACTAGGCTCAGTCTAGATCTGATGGTGGAGGCGAAGGCGATGCAGCCATTATCATAGTGGTGGTGGGGGATCTGGATGTGCTAATGGATATGAAGGTGGTGGTTAGAGTAGTGGTGGTTATGGAGGTGGGAGGAATGACGAAGGTTATAGTTGTGGTGGTTATGGAGGTGGGAGATCGGGGATATGATGGTGGATCCCGCTACTTAAGGGGCTGGGGTGGTTTTGATGGGAACTAGAGAAACTGAAGAATAGCCGATTTGATCTTCCGCTTATGGAACTTTATCTTTATAATAGAGATGGTTCTAGTTACTTAAGATTCTTTATTTTCTCTATGAGTGCTCATTTTTTATCTATGTCTTCGATTATGTCTTTAAAAACTTGGTGTGTTACTTGTTTGATGAAAGCAAAAAAAACAAATATTGAATCTAAATTTGTTCTCTATCAAAAAAAAAACTAAAATCCTAAACTAAAATCTAAACCATAAGCCTAAAATGTTAATGCTAAACCCTAAAACCCCTAAACCATAAACCCTAAATAGGAAACCATGAAACCTTTAACCTTAAACCCTAAACCCTAAACCTTAAACCCTAAACCCTAAACCCAAAAACCCAAACCCTAAACCATAATCCCTAAAAAGATAAAAACTTAAACCTAAACTAAACAAAACCTAAAAATAAAATAAATAAAAAAACCTAAACCAAAATATAAATAAAATAAAATAAAATAATAACTTAAGCTAAAATCTAAACCTAAACCTAAACCTAAACCTAATCCTAAATTTAAAAAGAAAATAAAATATAAAATATAAACTAAAATAAATAAAATAAATAAAAACCTAACCTAAACTAAAAAAATAAAAAAATAAAAAAAATAAAAAGTAAACCTAAAATAAAAATAAAATAAATCTAAAATAAATAAAATAAAAACTAAATAAAAACCTAAACCTAATAAAAAAACTAAAAATAAACCCTAAAAATAAATAAAAAATAAATTCTTAACCCTAAACTAAAAAAAACCCTAAACCAAAAGTAAAAATAAATTAACCCTAAACCTAAACTAAAATAAACTATTTGTTTTTCATGTTTAGGTCTAGGTTTAAGATTATGTTTATTTTTTAATTTAGTTTTATTTTTATTTTATTTTTTTGGTTTAGGTTTTATTTTTTATTTTAGGTTTATGTTTAGGTTTTCAATTTATTTTTTTAGGTTTATTTTTAGGTTTTACTTTTTAGTTTAGGTTTAGGTTTATTTTTAATTTATTTTATTTTATTTAGTTTAAGGTTTAGGTTTAAGTTTTTATTTTAGTTTAGGGTTTAGGTTTAAGTTTTTATTTTTTAAATGTTTTATTTATAGGTTTATTTTTAGGTTTAGGTTTTTATTTAATTTTAATTTTGTTTTATTTTAGGTTTATTCTAGGTTTATTTTATTTTTATTTTATGATTAATTTTTATTTTATTTTGGTTTTTTATTCTTAGGTATATTTTATTTTTTTAGTTTAGGTTTTATTTATTTTAGTTTAGTTTATTTTAGTTGGTTTTGGTTTTTGGTTTTATTTTTTCTATATATCTTGGTTTATTTTTATGTTTAGGTTTTTATTTAGTTTTTATTTTATTTTATATTACATTTATTTTATTTTTGTTTTACATTTAGTTTTTATTTTTAGGTATATTTTATTTTTTAGTTAAGTTTAGATTTTTACTTATTTTATTTTAGTTTAGTTTTTTTTTATGTTTAGGTTTAGGTTTAAGTTTTAGTTTAGCTTTTTATTTTAGTTTTTTTTATGTTATGTAGGTTTAGGTTTTTTTATTAATTTTATTTTTAGGTTTTTTGACTAGGTTTAGGTTTTAGGTTGGTTTAAGGGCTAGGGTTTAGCCTTTGGTTTGGGGTTCGTGGTAGGGTCCAGCTAGGGTTAGCTTTTTGCCAGATTGGGTTTATGTTTTTAGTTTTAGGGTAAGTTGGTGGTAGGGTTTGTGGTTTTGTGGGCTTTTGGGTTTACCAGATTTTGGGCTCAGAGTGGTTTAGGTTTAGTTGCTGGTTTTAGAGAGTTTAGGGTTGAGGGTTTAGGGTTTTTTAGGGTTTAGGGTTTAGGGTTAGAATCAGGGTTTATGATTTAGGTTTTAGGGTTTAGCATTTAGGATTTAGGGTTTAGGGTTTTATTTTAAAAAAAGTAAACCTGTTGATTTAGGTGTATTTAGTTTATTTTTTATTTATTTTAGTTTATTTTAAATTTTATTTTTATTTAGGTTTATTTTTTATTTTTATTTAGATCAGTTTATTTATATTACTTTATTTTTTAGGTTTAAGTTTAGGTTATTTTTTAATTTAGTTTTATTTTTAATTTATTTTTTAGGCTTAGGTTTTCTTTATTATTTTTAGGTTTAGATTTAGAGTTTCATTTTATTTTTTTTTTAGGTCTAGGTTTTAGGTTTTTATTTTAGGTTAATTTTTAGTTTATTTTATTTAATTTATTTTATTGTTTAGGTTTATTTTATTTTAGGTTCTATTTATTTTAGTTTAATTGATTTTTGTTTAGGTTTAGGTTTATTTTATTTTGTTTATATTAGGTGTAAGTTTTTTTTTGTTTTGGTTTTTTTTTTGTTTATTTTAGGTTTATTTTTAGGTTTAAGTTTTATTTAATTTTTATTTTATTTTATTTTATTTTTTTTATTTTATTTTACATTTAGGTTTTAATTTTATTTAAGTTTTTTATTCTTAGGTTTATCTTATTTTTTAGTTAAGTTTAGGTTTTTATTTATTTAATTATAGTTTAGTGTATATTTTTTACTTTTTTTATTTTTTAGTTTGGGTTTAGGTTTAGGTTTTCATTTTATTTTATTTTATTTTTTATTTTATTTTGGTTTAGGTTTTTTTATTCTATTTTTAGTTTTTATTTTGTTTGGGTTTATGTCTTTAGGTTTTTAGGTTTTTAGTGTTTAGGGTTTAGGGTTATTTTAGTGTTTTGGATTTATGATTTAGGGTTTAGTGTTTTTTAGGGTTTAAGGTTTTGAATTTAGGTCTTAAAGTTTTCTTTTTAAATTATGTAAATCGATAGGTTTAGGTTTATTTAGTATATTTAGTTTATTTCCTATTTATTTTAGTTTACTATATTTTTATTTTTAGTTAGGTTTATTTTGTTTATTTAGTTTAGTTTATTAATTTTAGGTTTTTTTATATTATTTTAGGTTTTTTATTTTAGTTTGAATTTTAAGTTTAGGTTTATTTTAATTTTAATTTTTAGGTTTAGTTTTTATTTTTTATTTTTAGGTTTAGGATTAGGTTTTTATTCTATTTTTTAGGTTTACGTTTTAGGTTTTTATTTTAGGTTTATTTTTAGGTTTTACTTTTTTAATTTAGGTCTAGGTTTATTTTTAGCTTATTTTATTTTATTTAGTTTATTTTAGGATTAGGTTTAGGTTTAGGTTTATTTTATTTTGTTTATTTTAATTTTATCTTAGGTTTAGGTTTTATTTTTATTTATTTTTAGGTTTATTTTTTAGGTTTAGGTTTTAATTAATTTTTATTTTATTTTATTTTAGGTTTACTTTATTTTTATTTTACATTAAGTTCTTATTTTAATTAGGTTTTTTATTCTTAGGTTTATTTTAGTTTTTAATTAAATTTAGGTTTTATTTATTTTATTTTAGTTTATATTTATTTATTTATTTTTTAATTTTAGGTTTAGGTTTGGGTTTTAGTTTATGTTTTTATTTTATTTTATTTCATTTAGGTTTAAGTTTTTTCATTTATTTTTTTTAAATTTTATTTGGTTTAAGTTACATTTTTTTAGGTTTTAGGGTTTAGGCATCAGAAGAGTTTGGTTTAGCATTTTAGGGTTTAGGAGGTTAGTTTATTAATTTAAGGTTTAGTTTAGCTTTATAATTTAGTTTTTAGGGTTGAGGATTTAGGTTTAGGATTGAAGGTTTATGGTTAGTTTAGGGATTTGGTTCACGCTTTAGGGTTTAGTGTTTTGTGGCATAGGATTTAGGGAGGGTTAGAGTTTAGGGTTTAGGGTTTTAGGTTTAGGGTTTAGTGGGAATTTAGGGTTTAGATTTTAGGATTTAGTGTAGGATTGTGGTTGGGTTTTTTTTTAATTAAGTAAACCAGAAGGTTTAGGATTATGTAGTTTATTTAGTTTCATTTTATTTATTTTTTTAGTTTATTCATTTTTTCATTTTATTTATGTTTTTTATTTTATTTAGTTTTGTTTATATTTTTAGTTTATTTATTTTAGTATAGGTTTTTATTTAGTTTATTTTTTAGGTTTAGGTTTAGGTTTATGTTTATTTTTTAGTTTATTTTTATTTTTATTTTATTTTTTATGTTTTGCTTTTATTTTTTATTTTTAGATTTAGGTTTTTATTTTATATTTTTCATTTTGTTTTTAGGTTTTATTTTTTAGTTTTGGTTTAGGTTTATTTTTAGTTAATTTTATTTTATTCAGTTTAGGGTTTAGGTTTAGTTTATTTTAGGTTTATGTTTAGGTTTTATTTATTTTAGTTTAATTTATTTTAGTTTAGGTTTAGGTTTATTTTATTTTGTTTATTTTAAGTTTAGGTTTTTTTAGTTTAGGGTTTAGGTTCTATTTTTTGTATATTTTTAGGTTTTATTTTTAGGCTTATCTTTTAAGTTTTGGTTTTTATCTAGCTTTTATTTTAATTTATTTTAGGTTTATTTTATTTTTATTTTACATTTAGTTTTTATTTTATTTAGGTTTTTTTACTTTTAGGCTTATTGTATTTTTTAATTTAGTTTAGGTTTTTATTTATTTTAATTTAGTTTAGTTTTTATTTTATTTATTTTTTTTTAGGTTTAGGTTTAGGTATATATTTAGGTTTTTATTTTAGTTTTATGTTTAGGTTTTCAATTTATTTTTTTAGGTTTATTTTTAGGTTTTACTTTTTAGTTTAGGTTTAGGTTTATTTTTAATTTATTTTATTTTATTTAGTTTAGGGTTTAGGTTTTTATTTAGTTTTAATTTTGTTTTATTTTAGGTTTATTTAAGGTTTATTATATTTTTATTTTATGATTCATTTTTATTTTATTTTGGTTTTTTATTCTTAGGTATATTTTATTTTTTTAGTTTAGGTTTTATTTATTTTAGTTTAGTGTATTTTAGTTTAGGTTTAGGTTTTTTATGGTTTAGGTTTTATTTTTTCTATATATCTTGGTTTATTTTTATGTTTAGGTTTTTATTTAGTTTTTATTTTATTTTATATTACGTTTATTTTATTTTTGGTTTACGTTTAGTTTTTATTTTTAGGTTTATTTTATTTTTTAGTTAAGTTTAGAATTTTACTTATTTTATTTTAGTTTAGTTTTTTTTTATGTTTAGGTTTAGGTTTAAGTTTTAGTTTAGCTTTTTATTTTAGATTATTTTTTTATGTAATTTAGGTTTAGGTTTTTTTATTAATTTTATTTTTAAGTTTTATTGAATTTAGGTTTAGGTTTTTAGGTTTTTAGGGTTTAGGGCTTATGGTTTAGCCTTTAGGGTTTAAGGTGGGGGGTCCAGCTTTAGGGTTTGACTTGTTAGATTAGGGTTTAGTTTATGTTTAGGTTTAGGGTCAAGTTTAGGGTTTAGGTTAGGGTTTAGTAGGGCTTGGAGTCAGATTTTGATTTAGGGGTTTAGGTGGGTTTAGGGTTAGGGTTTAGGGGTTAGAGTTTATGGTTGCGGGTTTAGGGTTTTTTAGGGTTTAGGGTTTAGGGTTAGAATCAGGGTTTATGATTTAGGTTTTAGGGTTTAGCATTTAGGATTTAGGGTTTAGGGTTTTATTTTAAAAAAAGTAAACCTGTTGATTTATGTGTATTTAGTTTATTTTTTATTTATTTTAGTTTATTTTATTTTTTATTTTTATTTAAGTTTATTTTTTATTTTTATTTAGATCAGTTTATTTATATTACTTTATTTTTTAAGTTTAAGTTTAGGTTTATGTTTATTTTTTAATTTAGTTTATTTTTAATTTATTTTTTAGGTTTAGGTTTTCTTTATTATTTTTAGGTTTAGATTTAGAGTTTCATTTTATTTTTTTTTAGGTCTAGGTTTTAGGTTTTTATTTTAGGTTAATTTTTAGTTTATTTTATTTAATTTATTTTATTATTTAGGTTTATTTTATTTTAGGTTCTATTTATTTTAGTTTAATTGATTTTTGTTTAGGTTTAAGTTTATTTTATTTTTTTATATTAGGTGTAGGTTTTTTTTAGTTTAGGGTTTAGGTTTTATTTTTTGTTTATTTTTAGGTTTATTTTTTAGGTTTAAGTTTTTATTTAATTTTTATTTTATTTTATTTTATTTTTTCTGTTATTTTTATTTTGCATTTACGTTTTATTTTATTTAAGTTTTTTATTCCTAGGTTTATCTTATATTTTAGTTAAGTTTAGGTTTTTATTTATTTAATTATAGTTTATATTTTTTACTTTTTTTATTTTTTGGTTTGGGTTTAGGTTTAGGTTTTCATTTTATTTTATTTTTTATTTTATTTTGGTTCAAGTTTTTTTATTCTATTTTTAGTTTTTATTTTGTTTTGGTTTATGTCTTTAGGTTTTTAGGTTTTTAGTGTTTAGGGTTTAGGGTTATTTTAGTGTTTTGGATTCATGATTTAGGGTTTAGGGTTTTTTAGGGTTTAGGGTTTAGGGTTGTAGGTTTACGGTTGTAGGTTTAGAGTTTAGGGTTTAAAGTTTTGAATTTAGGGCTTAAAGTTTTCTTTTTTAATTATGTAAATCGGTAGGTTTAGGTTTATTTAGTATATTTAGTTTATTTTCTATTTATTTTAGTTTACTATATTTTTATTTTTATTTAGGTTTATTTTGTTTATTTAGTTTAGTTTATTAATTTTAGGTTTATTTATTTTATTTTAGGTTTTTTTATTTTAGTTTGAATTTTAAGTTTAGGTTTATTTTAATTTTAATTTTTAGGTTAAGTTTTTATTTTTTATTTTTAGGTTTAGGATTAGGTTTTTATTCTATTTTATTAGGTTTACATTTTAGGTTTTTATTTTAGGTTTATTTTTAGGTTTTACTTTTTTTAGTCTAGGTTTAGGTTTATTTTTAGCTTATTTTATTTTATTTAGTTTATTTTAGGATTAGGTTTAGGTTTAGGTTTATTTTATTTTGTTTATTTAACTTTATCTTAGGTTTAGGTTTTATTTTTTATTTATTTTTAGGTTTATTTTTTTGGTTTAGGTTTTAATTTGGTTTTTATTTTATTTTATTTTAGGTTTACTTTTTTTTTATTTCACATTAAGTTCTTATTTTAATTAGGTTTTTTATTCTTAGGTTTATTTTAGTTTTTAATTAAATTTAGGTTTTATTTATTTTATTTCAGTTTATATTTATTTATATATTTTTTTTAATTTTAGGTTTAGGTTTGGGTTGTAGTTTATGTTTTTATTTTATTTTATTTCATTTAGGTTTAAGTTTTTTTATTTATTTTTTTTAAATTTTATTTGGTTTAAGTTACATTTTTTAGGTTTATAGGGTTTAGGGTTTAGGCATCAGGGTTTAGGGATTAGTGTTTTAGGGTTTAGGGTTTAGGGTTAGGGTTTGTGGTTAATGGTGGGGTTTAGTGTTTGTAATTTAGGGTAGGGTTTAGGATTAAGAAGGTGTATGGTTAGGATTTGGGCTCACGCTGGTTTAGTGTTTAGGGTATGGATTTAGGGAGGTTTAGAGTTTAGTGGTTTAGGGTTTAGGGTTTAGGGTAGTCACGGTTTGTGTTTAGATTTAGGATTTAGGGTCAGGGGTTTGGGTTTTTTTTAATTAAGTAAACCAGAAGGTTTAGGTTTATGTAGTTTATTTAGTTTCATTTTTATTTATTTTAGTTTATTCTATTTTTCATTTTTATTTATGTTTTTTTATTTTTATTTAGTTTTGTTTATATTTTTTTGATTTATTTATTTTAGTATAGGTTTTTATTTAGTTTATTTTTTTTTAGGTTTAGGTTTATGTTTATTTTTTAGTTTATTTTTATTTTTATTTTATTTTTTATGTTTTTCTTTTATTTTTTATTTTTAGGTTTAGGTTTTTATTTTATATTTTTAAGTTTGCTTTTAGGTTTTGTTTTTTAGTTTTGGTTTAGGTTTATTTTTAGTTAATTTTATTTTATTTAGTTCAGGGTTTAAGTTTAGTTTATTTTAGGTTTATGTTTAGGTTTTATTTATTTTAGTTTAATTTATTTTAGTTTAGGTTTAGGTTTATTTTATTTTGTTTATTTTAGGTTTAGGTTTTTTTAGTTTAGGGTTTAGGTTCTATTTTTTGTATATTTTTAGGTTTTACTTTTAGGTTTATTTTTTAAGTTTTGGTTTTTATTTAGCTTTTATTTTAATTTATTTTAGGTTTATTTTATTTTTATTTTACTTTTAGTTTTTATTTTATTTAGGTTTTTTTACTTTTAGGCTTATTGTATTTTTTAGTTTAGTTTAGTTTTTTACTTATTTTAATTTAGTTTAGTTTTTATTTTATTTATTTTTTTAGGTTTATGTTTAGGTTTATATTTAGGTTTTTATTATATTTAGGTTTAAGTTTATTTATTTATTTTTTTTAGGCTCTATTTAGTTTAGGTTTAGGTTTTTAGGTTTTTAGGGTTTAAGGTTTAGGGTTTAGAGTTTAGGGTTTGGGGTTTAGGGTTGTAGGTTTAGAGTTGTAGGTTTTAGGGTTTAGGGTTTAGGGTTTATGGTTTAGGGTTTAGGTTTTATGGCTTTAGGGTTTAGGGTTTAGGGTTTAGGGTTTTAGGGTTTAGGTTTTAGGTTTAAGGTTCACGTTTTAGTTTAGGGTTTAGGTTTTAGGTTTTGGGTTTTTGGTTTTTTTTAATAGAGAATAAATTCAGATTAAACATTTCTTTTCTTCAATTTCATCAACTAAGTAGCAAAGTAAGTTTTCTAAGACACAAGCGATGATATAGATAAAATGAGAATGCATAAAGCAATTCAAAAACCTTAGATAACTAAAACTATCTCTACTATAAAGACATAGTTCCATAAGCAATAGATCAGATCGGCCGTTCTTCAGTTTCTCCAGTTCCCATTAGAACCACCCAAGCCTCTCGAGCAGTGGGATCCATCATCATATCCCTGATCTCTCCCTCCGACACCACCACATCAGTAACCTCCATCAAACCTCCTGCCTCCATAACAACCATTGCTCCAACCACCACCTCCATATCCACCATAACCTCTAAATTCCCTACCACCACTGCGATAATTGCCACCTCCGCCTTTGCCTCCACCGTCGGATCTAGACTGAGCAAGGTTGATGGTGATGTTCCTGCTGTCAAGGTTTTGCCCATTATTAAGGTTTAGGTGTAGGTTTAGGTTTACTAGGTTTTAGGGTTTAGGTTTATTTTTAAATTTATTTAGTTACTTTAGGTTTAGGTTTAGGGTTTTGGTTTTAGGGTTTAGGGTTCATGGTTAGGGTTTAGGGTTTTGGGATTAGGGTTAGGGTTTAGGGTTTAGGGTTTAGGGTTCTGGGTTTAGGGTTTAAGATTTAGGGTTTAGGGTTCTAGGGTTAGTGGGGTAGGTTTGGTTTAGGGTTACATAGTGATAGGTTTAAGGTTTAGGGTTTAGGATTTAGGGTTTAGGGTATTTTTAAATTATGTAAACTAGTAGATTTAGGTTTATTTTTTATTTTTATTTTGTTTAATTTATTTATTTTAGTTTAGGTTTTTTTTAGGCTTAGGCTTATGCTTAGCTTTGTTTTTTAGTTGTGTTTTTTTTTTAGGTTTAGATTTTTATGTTTTTAGGGTTTAGGGTTTAGAGTTTTAGCATTTAGGGTTTAGTGTTTAGGATTTATGGTTTAGTGTTTTGAGGGATTAGGGTTTAGGGTTTATTATTTAGGGTTTTGGGTGGTTTAAGGTTTAGTTTTGGGGTTTAAGGTTGTAGGTTTAGGGTTTAGGGTTGGTTTTAGGGTTAGGGATTTTTTTAAATTTTTAAAATTTTTTCTAAATTTTTTATTTTTTATTTTTAGGGTTTAGGGTTTAAGTTTTTATTTAAGGTTTTTTTTAGGTTTAAAAGGAACAAATTCACATTTAACATTTCTTTTTTTGATTTCATCGACGATGTAACACACCAAGTTTTCTAAGACACAACTGATGACATAGATAAAAAATGAGCATGCATAGAGCAAATAAATACCCTAGATAACTTGAACCATCTCTACTGTAAAGACACAATTCCATAAGTTGCAGATCAGATCGGCCATTCTTCAGTTTCTCTAGTTCCATAAGGTTTATGTTTATTTAGTTTTTTTTTATATATTCTAGTTTACTTATATTTTTTATTTTAATTTAGGTTTATTTTTTATTTTTTATTTAGTTTAGTTTATTTATTTTAAGCTAATTTATTTTAGCCTATGTATTTTATATTAGTTAGTTTTTTTAGGTTTAGATTTCAGTTTAGGTTTATTTCTTGGTTGACTTTAATTTTTATTTTATTTTTTAGGTTTAAGCTTTATTTTTTATTTTTAGGTTTAGGTTTAAGTATTTTTTAGCTTTAGGTTTTAGGTTTATTTTTATATTTTAGGTTTTTATTTTAAGTTTATTTTAGTTTAAGTATAGGTTTATTTATTTTGTTTATTTTTTTTTGTTTTAGGTTTAGACTTTTTTTTAATTTAGGGTTTATGTTTTATTTTTTTTTATTTTTAGATTTTATTTTTAAGTTTAATTTTTAGGTTTAGGTTTTTAAATATATATTTTTTAATTTTTATTTTACATTTAAATTTTATTTTTTAGGTTTTTTATTCTTAGGTTTATTTTATTTTTTTAGTTAAGTTTAGATTTTTATTTATTTTATTTTAGTTTATTTTTATTAGTTTATTTTATTTTATTTTCAAGTTTACTTTTAGGTTTTATTTTAAGTATTTGTTTTATTTTGTTTTTTATTTAATTTAGGTTTATATATATATATATATATACATATATATATTATTATATATATATATATATATATATACATACATATTAAGTATTTAGTTTAGGTTTATGTTTTTTTTAGGTATTTAGGGTTTATGTGGTTTAGGGTTTTAAGGTTTAAGCTTTAGGGTTAGGGATTAGGGCTGAGGGTTTAGGGCTAGCTTAGGGTTTAGGATTTAAGCTATAGGGTTTAGGGTGTTTAGGGTGTTTAGGGTTTAGGGTCAGGTCTGATTTAGTTTAGGGTTTAGGATTTTAGGGACCTGTGGCTTAGTTTCTTTAGGGTTTATGATTAGTTTAGCCTGGTTTGATTTTAGGGTTTTGGGTTTAGGGTTTAGGGTTTGGGGTTAGGGTTAGTGTTTAGGGATTAGGGTTTAGAGTTTATGGTTTAGGGTTTAGGGTTTTTTAGGGTTTTGGGTTATTGGTTTAAGGTTGTAGGTTTAAGGTTTAGGGTTAGTTTTAGGGTTTAGGGTTTTGGATTTAGGATTTACAGTTTAGTGTTTAGAGTTTTTAAAAAAAGAATTTATGTAAACTAGTAGGTTTAGGTTTATTTATTTTATTTAGTTTATTTAATATTTATTTTATTTTATTTTATTTTTTATTATTTCATAGGTTTATTTTTTATTTTTATTTACTTTAGTTTATTTATTTTAAGTTTATTAATTTTAGTTAAATTTCGTATTTTAGCTTATTTTTTAGGATTACTTTATGTTTATTTTTTAGTTTAGTTATATTTTTATTTATTTTTTAGGTTTAGGTTTTAGGTTTTTATTTTAGGTATATTTTAAGGTTTTATTGTTTTGTTTAGGTTAATGTTTCTTTTTAGTTTATTTTATTTTATTTAGTTTAGGGTTTAGGTTTTGTATATTTTAGGTTTAGGTTTAGGTTTTATTTGTTTTAGTTCAGTTTATTTTAGTTTAGGTTTAGGTTTAATTTATTTTGTTTATTTTTGGTTTAGGTTTTTTTTCAGTTTAGGGTTTAGGTATTTTTTTAATTATTTTTATGTTTTATTTTTTTGTTTATTTTTTAGGTTTAGATTTTTATTTAGTTTTTATTTTATTTTACTTTAGGTTTATTATTATTATTATTTAATAATTGGGATTTACTTTATTTAGTTTTTTATTTTTAAGTTTATTTTATTTTTTATTTTTGTTTAAGTTTTTTATTTATTTTATTTTAGTTTAGTTTTTATTTTTATTTTATTTTATTTTTAGGTTTAGCTTTAGCTTTAAGTTTAGGTTTAAGTTTTAGTTTAGTGTTTTATTTAATTTTAAATTTATTTTATTTTATTTAGGTCTAGGTTTTTTTATTTATTTTATTTTTAGGTTTTATTTAGTTTAGGTTTAGGTTTTAGGTTTTAGAGTAGGGTTTAGGGTTTAGGTTTAGGGTTAGAGAGAGGGTGGTAGGTTTTATAGGGGTTTAGGTTTAGGTACAGGTTTTGGTTTTAGTTGAAGTTATTATTTTATTTTTTATTTTAATTTATTTAGGTTTAAGTTTTGTTATTTGTTTTAGTTTTAGGTTTAGGTTTAGGTTTTTATGTTTTTAGGGTTTAGGGTTTATGGTTTAGGATTTAGCTTTAGGTTTAGTTAGGGTGGGTTTGGGTAGTTTAGGGTTGTGGTTTAGGTTTAGGCTTTAGTGCTTAGTGGGTTTAAGGTTTAGGTTTAGGGTTGGGTCGATAGATTTAGTGAAAGATTAGTTTTAGGGTTGGGGTTTTTTTATCAATATTTATTTTTATTTTTATTTTTTAAAATTAAGTAAATGGTGTCAGATTTAATTAGTTTATTTAGTTTATTTTATTTTTTTGATATATTTCATTTTATTTTCATTTAGTTTAGTTTATTTATTTTAGGTTTATTTATTTTAGCATAGGATTTTTATTTTTGTTTTTTTTAGGTTTTGGTTTAAGTTTAGGTTTAATTTTTTAGTTTAGTTATTTTTCTATTTAATTTTTTATTTTTATGTTTTATTTTTTATTTTTAGGTAGAGGTTTAGGAATTTATTTTATTTTTTTAGGTTTTGGTTTTAAGTTTCTATTTTAGGTTTATTTTTAGGTTTTACATTTTAGTTTAAGTTTAGGTTTATTTTTCTTTTATTTTATTTAGGTTTAGGTTTAGGTTTAGTTTATTTTAGGTTTAGCTTTAGGTTTTATTTATTTTAGTTTAGTTTATTTTAGTTTAGGTTTGGGTTTAGCTTTAGATTTTTTTTTAGTTTAGGGTTTAGGTTTTATTTTTTATTTATTTTTAGGTTCTATTTTTTGTTTATTTTTTAGGTATATGTTTTTATTTAGTTTTTATTTTATTATATTTTAGGTTAATTTTATTTTTATTTTACATTTAGTTTTTTTTAAATTTTTTTATTTTACATTTATCTTTTTATTCTTAGGTTTATTTTATTTTATAGTTTAGTTTAAGCTTTTATGTATTTTAATTTAGTCTATTTTTATTTTCTTATTTTATTTTATTTTTAAGTTTAGGTTAAGGTTTTAGTTTAGATTTTTATTTTAAATTATTTATTTTTTTTAGGTTTAAGTTTTTTATCTATTTTACTTTTATGTTTTATTTAGTTTAAATTTAGGTTTTTAAGTTTTTAGGGTTTAGGATTTAGGGTTTAAGATTTTAGAGTTTAGGGTTTTGGTTTAGTTTAGGGTTTGGCTTATGGGTGGTTAAGTTTAGGTTTTGGAGGAGTTAGTTTAGGGTTTAGGGTGGGAGGGTTTATGGTTTAGCATTTATGGATTAGGGTTTAGGGTTTTGCGTTTAGAATTGAGGGTTTAAGGTTTAAGTTTAGGTTTAGGTTTAAGTTTAGTTTTTAGTTCAAGTTTTTCTTTTATTTTATTTTTTCATGTTATTTAAGTTTAGGTTTTTGTTTTTATTTTATTTTTAGATTTAATTTTGTTTAGGTTTAGGTTTTTTGTTTTTAAGGTTTAGAGTTTATGGTTTAGTGTTTAGGTTTATTTATGGGGAGGTTTAGGCATGGTTTTTAGGGAGTTTAGGAGTGAGGGTTTAGTGTTTGGGGTTTAAGGTTTAGGGTTTTAGGATTTAGGGTTTAGGTTTAGTGTTTAGGGTTTAGGTTTTAGGGTTTTAGGAGCTAGGGTTTAAGGTTTAGGGTTTTAGGTTAGGATATAAGGTTTAGGGTGTAGAGTTAGTTTTAAGATTTAGGGTTTAGGGTTAGGGTTTATTTATTTATTTATTAATTTTATTTTTTGTTTTACTTAAATTAAGAAAACTAGTAGGTTTAGGTTTATTTAGTTTATTTATTTTATTTTTTATTTATTTTAGTTATTTATTTATTTATTTTTATTTAGTTTTATTTTTATTTTTATTTAGTTTAATTTACTTATTTTAGGTTTATTTATTTTAGTTTAGGCTTTTTATTTTAGATTAATTTTCAGGTTTGGGTTTAGGTTTAGGTTTATTTTATAGTTTAGTTTTTATTTTATTATATTTTTTAGGTTTGGTTTTATTTTTTATTTTTAGGTTTAAGTTTTTTATTTTGTTTTTTGAGGTTTAGGTTTTAGGTTTTTATTTTAGGTTTATTTTCATCTTTTAATTTCTTTTATTTAGCTTTAAGTTTATTTTTAGTTTATTTAATTTTTTTTAGTTTAGGTTAAGGTTTAGGTTTAGGTTTTATTTATTTTAGTTTAGGTTTATTTTATTTTTATTTAAAGTTTAGGTTTTTTAAGTTTAGGGTTTATGTTTTATTTTTTATTTATTTTTAGGTTCAATTTTTTGGTTTATTTTTTAGGTTTAGATTTTTATTTACTATTTATTTTATTTTATTTTAGGTTTATTTTCTTATTTTAGGTTTAGTTTTTATTTTATTTAGGTTTTTTACTTTATTAATTTAGTTTAGCTTTTTATTTATTTTGTTTTAATTTATTTTTATTTTTTATTTTATTTCCTTTTTATGGTTTAAGTTTAGCTTTACCTTTTTATTTTATTTATTTTTGTTTAAGTTTTTTTATTTATTTTATTTTTAGGTTTTATTTAGTTTAGGTTTAGGTTTTAGCTTTTTAAGGTTTAGGGTTTAGGGTTTAGGGTTTAAGGTTAGTTTAGGGTTTTTTTTTGTCGAGTTTGGCATTTAGGGTTTAGGGTTTAGGGTTTAAGGTTTAGGGTTTAGGGTTTATGGTTTAGAGTTTTAGGATTAGTGTTCATGTTTTAGTTTAGGGTTTATGGTTTTTATTTTTTAATAGAGAATAAATTCACATTCAATATTTCATCATTTCAATTTCATCAACTAAGTAACACACCAAGGTTTCTAAGACAGAAGTGATGACATAGATAAAAAATGAGCACACATTGAGCAAATCAAAAACCTTAGATAACTAGAACCATCTTTAATATAAAGATAGTTCCATAAGTAGTAGATCGGATCAGTCATTCATTAGTTTCTCTAGTTCCCATCAGAACCACCCCGGCCTCTCGAGTAGCAGGATCCACCATCATATCCCTCTGCCACCACCACAACTAAAACCTCAATCGCTCTTCCCACCTCGATAACCACCACTGCTCTGACCGTGACCTCCATATCCACTTGTACCTCAAAATCCCCCACCACCACTGCGATAATCACCGCCTCAATTTACGCCTCCACTACTAGATCTTGACTGAGCTTGGTTGACAGTGATGTTCCTGCTGTCAAGGTTATGCCCATTGTTAGGGTTTTGCTTTATTAGGTTTTAGGGTTTAGATTTATTTTTTAATTTATTTAGTTACATTATGTTTAGGTTTAAGGTTTGGTGTTTATGGTTTAGGGTTAGAGAATAGGGTTTGGGTTTTATGGTTTAGGGTTTAGTGCTTAGGGTTTTAAGGTTTATGCTTTTAGTTTTTATGGTTTAGTGTTAGGGGTTAGGGTTTAGGGTTTTTTAGGGTTTAGAGTTTAAGGTTGTAGGTTTAGGGTTTAGAGGTTAGGGTATTGGATATAGAGTTTAAGGTTTTTTTTTAAATTAAGTAAATCGATTGGTTTAGGTTTATTTAGTATATTTAATTTATTTTTTATTTATTTTAATTTACTTTATTTTTTTTATATAGGATTACCTTTTATTTCTAATTAGTTTAGTTTATTTATTTTAGGTTTATTTATTTTAGTCTACGCTTTTTATTTTAGTTTATTTTTAGGTTTAGTTTGCTTAGTCTATTTTAAGCTGAGTTTTATTTTTATTTTATTTTTTAGGTTTAGGTTTTATGTTTTATTTTCAGTTTTAAGTTTATATTTATATTTATATTTTTTGCATTTAGATTTTAGGTTTTTATTTTTAGGTTACTTTTAGGTTTTATTTTTTTTGTTTAGGTTTAGGTTTATTTTTAGTTTATTTTATCTTATTTTGTTTAGGGTTTAAGTTTACCTTATTTTAGGTTTAGGTTTAGGTTTTATTTATTTTAGGTTTAGGATTATGTTTTATTTATTTTTGTTTAGTTTATTTTAATTTAGTTTTAGGTTTTTCTTATTTTTTTATCTTTAGGAGTAAATTTTTACTTTAGATTTAGTTTATATTTTAATTTCCATTTTGCCTTTATTTTAGGTTTAATTTTAGGTTTAGGTTTCTTTATTTTTATACATTTTATTCTCACCATAGTTAATTCTATTTAAGTTTTTTTAATTAGATTTATTTTATCTTTTAGTTTAGTTTAGGTTTTTACTTATTCTATTTTAGTTTATTTTTATTTTTTTTTTAGTTTATTTTTAGGTTTTTATTTTGGTTTTTATTTCTATTTTTTATTTTGGTTTGGGCTTTTTCTATTTTATTTTTAGGATTTATTTAGTTTAGGTTTAGGTTTTTAGGTATTTAGGTTTTTAGGGTTTAGGGTTTATGGTTTAGGGTTTAGGATTTTTGGGTTTAGGGTTTTAAGGTTTAGGGTTTAGGGTTAGGGTTTAAGATTTAGGGTTTAGGGTTAGGGTTTAAGATTTAGGTTTTAGGGATTAGTGTTCAAGGTTTATGGGTTATAGTTTAGGGTTTAGGGTTTAGGGTTTAGGAGTAGGTTATTTTAGAGTTTTAGTTTAGGGCAAGTACAGGGTCAAGGATTAGGGTTTAGGTTTAGCATTTAGGGTTTAAGGTTTAGGGTTTAGGGTTTAAGATTTTGGTTATAGTTTCAAGGTTTAGGGTTTAGGGTTAGTTTTAGGGTTTTTTTTTTAAGATTAAGTAAACTAGTATGTTTAGGTTTATTTAGTTTATTTTTTATTTATTTTATTTTATTTTATTTTATATTTTTATTTAGGTTTATTTTTTATTTTTATTTAGTTTAGTTTATTTATTTTAAGTTTATTTATTTTAGTTTAGATTTTTTTTATTTAGTTTCTTTTTTAGGTTTAGGTTTAGGTTTATATTTATTTTTTAGTTTAGTTTTATTTTTATTTTGTTTTTTAAGTTTAGGTTTTATTTTTTATTTTTAGGTTTAGGTTTAGGTTTTTATTTTTATTTTTAGGTTTAGGCTTTAAGTTTTTATTTTAGGTTTATTTTTAGGTTTTATTTTTTGTTTAAGATTATGTTTATTTTTAGTTTATTTTATTTTATTTAGTTTAGGGTTTAGGTTTATTTTATTTTAGGTTTAGGTTTAACTTTAAGTTTTATTTATTTTAATTTAGTTTATTTTATTCTAGGTTTAGGTTTATTTTATTTTGTTTATTTTAGGTTTAGTTTTTTTTTTATTTTAGGGTTTGGGTTATTTTTTTTATTTCTTTGTAGGTTTTATTTTTTAGGTTTATTTTTTAAGTTTAGATTTTTTTTAGTTTAGTTATTATTTTATTTTAGTTTTATTTTATTTTTATTTATGTTTGGTTTTTATTTTATTTAGGTTTATTTATTTTTTAGTTTAATTTAGGCTTTTATCTACTTTATTTTAGTTTAGTTTTCATTTTTTATTTTATTATATTTTTAAGTTTAGGTTTTAGTTTAGGTTTTTATTTATTTTATTTTATTTTTTTACTTAGGTTTAGTTTTATTTATTTATTTTATTTTAGGTTTTATTTAGTTTATGTTTAGAGTTTTTTATTTTTAGGTTTTAGAATTTATGGTTTAGGGTTTAGGGTTTAGGGTTTAGGGTTTAGGGTTTTAGGGCTTATGGTTTAGGGTTTAGTGTTTAGGGTTAGTTTTATGATTTTGGGTTTTGGGTTAGGGTTTTTTTATTTTTTTTATTTTATATTATTTATTTTGGGTTTAGGATTTAGGGTTTAAGGTTTAGGGTATTGGGTTTTTTAGGGTTTAGGGTTTAGGGATGTAAGTTTAGAGTTTAGGGCTAAGGGGTAGTTTTAGGGTTTAAAGTTTAGGGTTTCGGGTTTAGGATTTAGGGTTTAGGGTGCTTAAAGGTTTTTATTAAAAAAAAAATTAAGTAATTCGGTAAGCTTAAGTTTATTTAGTTTCTTATTTATTTATTTTATTTTATTATTATTTTTTTATTTAGGTTTATTTTTTATTTTTATTTAGTTTAGTTTATTTATTGTATGTTTATTTAGTTTAATTTGGGTTTTTTGTTTTAGTTTATTTAATTGGTTTAGGTTTAGCTTTATGTTTTTTTTCGTTTAGTTTTATTTTCATATTATTTTTTTAGGTTTAGTTTTTTTTATTTATTTTTAGGTTTAGGTTTATGTTTTTATTTTATTTTTTTAGGTTTAGGTTTTAGGTTTTTATTTTAGGTTTATTTTTAGGTTTTATTTTTTAGTTTAGGGTTAGGTTTATTTTTAATTTATTTTATTTTATTTAGTTTATGTTTAGGTTTAGTTTATTTTAGGATTAGGTTTGGCTTTTATTTATTTTGGTTTAGTTTATTTTAGTGTAGGTTTAGGTTCATTTTATTTTTCTTTTAGGTTTAGGTTTTTTTTTTTTAGTTTAGGGTTTAGGTTTTAGTTTAGTGTTTATTATTTAGTTATTAGTTTTTTTATGGTTTAGGTTTATTAGTTTAGATTATTATTATTGTTTTAGTTATTTGTTCTTGTTTTGGGGTTTATTTGGTTTTAGGATTAGTGTTTATTTGGGTTTATTGGGGTTATTATGGTTTAGAGTTTTTCAATTTATTTTTAGTTTTTGTTTTTTAATTATTTTATTAAAGTTTTTAATTTAGTTATTCTTTATTTATTAGTTTAAGGTTTATTTTTAGTTTTGGGTTTTATTAATTTTATTTTATTAATTTTTAATTTATTAGTTATTCTTAGTTTAGTTAATTTTTATTAGGTTTTTGGGGTTTAGTTTTAGTTTAGTTTATTAGTTTAGGGGTTTTAGGTTTTTAGTTTTGTTTAATTTTAGTTTTTAGTTTATTTATTATTAGGTTTTATTAGTTTGGTTTTATTTGTTTAGGGTTTAATTTTACTATTTATTAGTTATTATTATTATTATTATTATTATTATTATTATTATTATTAGTTTTAATCAAATTTTATTAGTTTTTTATTATTATTATTTTATTTATTAGTTTAGTTTATTTATTAGAGTTTTATGGTTTTATTTTAGTTTATTAGGTTTTATTATTATTATTAGTATTAATTAGTTTTTTAGTTTTAGTTTTAGGTATATTATTAGTTTTATTATTGTTTATTTAGTTAGTTTATTAGTTTTGGTACATTATTATATTTATTATTATATTATTAGTTTATTTTATTTTATTAGGTTTTGGGTTTAGGGTTTTAGTCAAAGTTGGAGGTTAGATTAGGGTTTAAGGTTTTGGGGTTTAGGCATATGAGGGTGTGGGGTTTTAGGGCTCAGTGGATATAGTTTATTGGAAGAGGGTTGGGTAGGGAGGTTAGGTCAGGTCAGGTGAAGGTTTAGGGTTTAGGGTTGCAGATTTAGGGTTTGATGTTTAGGGCCTGTGGCTCACTGTTAATTACGGTTTAGTGTTTAGGATTTAATGTTTAGGGTTTAGGGTTTAAGGTTTTTTTATTTAGAAAAATTAAGTAAATTGGTAGGTTTTTGATTTATTTAGTTTATTTAGTTTATTATATATTTTATTTAGGTTTATTTTTTTTATTTAGTTTAGTTTATTTATTTTACGTTTATTTATTTTAGTTTAGTTCTTTTTATTTTAGATTATTTTTTAGGTTTAGGTTTAGGTTTATGTATCTTTTTTAGTTTAGTTTTATTTTTACTTTATTTTTTAAGTTTAGGTTTTATTATTTATTATTTGGTTTTGGGTTTTGGTTTTGTTTATGTTTAGGTTTATGTTTTTATTTTATTTTTTTAGGTTTAGGTTTTAGGTTTTTATTTTAGGTTTATTTTTAGGTTTTATTTTTTTATTTTAGGTTTAGGTTTATTTTTAGTTTATTTTATTTTATTTAGTTTAGGGTTTAAGTTTAAGTTTAGGTTTTATTTATTTTAGTTTAGGTTTGGGTTTAGGTTTATTTTATTTATTTTATGTTTAGGTTCTTTTTTTAGTTTAGGGTATAGGTTTTATTTTTAGGTTTATTTTTATGGTTTAGGTTTTTATTTAGTTTTTATTTTATTTTATTTTTATTTTACATTTAAGTTTCATTTTAATTAAGTTTTTTATTTTTATGCTTATTTTATTTTTCAATTTAGTTTAGGTTTTTATTTATTTTATTTTAGTTTAGTTTTAATTTTTTATTTTATTTATTTTTAGGTTTAGGTTCAAGCTTATGTTTAGGTTTTAGTTATGGTTTTTATTTTATTTTATTTTATATTATATTTATTTTTAGGTTTTTTATTTATTTTATTTTTAGGTATTTATTTAGTTTAGGTCAGGTTTTAGGTTTTGTTTTAGGGTTTAGGGGTCAGTTTGTAGGTTTAGGGTTGGGTTTGGGTTTAGGGATTATGGTTTAAGGTGGTCCTAGTGCTCAGTTTGGTTTAGGGTTAGTTTTAGGTTTTTGGGTTTAGGGTGAGAGTTTATTTATTTATTCTTTTTAAATTAAGTAAAATTGCAGGTTTATGTTTATTTAATTTATTTTTTATTTTTTTAGCTAATTATATTTTTATTTAGATTAGTTTATTTATTTAGGTTTATTATTTTAATTTATGATTTTCATTTTTGTTTATTTTTTAGGTTTATGTTTAAGTTTCCTTTTTAGTGTAGTTATATTTTTATTTTTATTTTTAGGATTAGGTTTTATTTTTTATTTTTGGGTTTAGGTTTTTATTTTATTTTTAAGTTTAGGGTTATGTTTAGGTTTAGGTTTAGGTTTAGTTTATTTTTTTTTATTTATTTATTTATTTATTTAGGTGTATTTATTTTTATTTTAGGTCTATTAGGTCAGTCTCAAGTTAGGGTTTTGGGATCAGGGAGGAGTGGTTTAGGGTGGTCAGGCCCAGTTAGTAAGGTGTAGTTTAGGGCCCAGGCCTCAGGGCCTCAGTGGAAGTTTGGGAGGGGCCCAGTTTAGGCCCATGGATGGTTTAGGTTAGGTCAGGTTTATGGTCAGGGCCCAGGAGTTTAGGGTTTGGTTTGGGGTTTAAGGGTGTGTCAGGGTCATGGCCCAGTTTAGGGTCAGGTCAGGTTAGGGCCTGTTCAGGTGGAGTAGGGTTAAGGGCCCAGGGTTTAGGGTGGTGGATTAATTAAGTAGGAGTAGCATTATTTTAGTGGTCAGGGCCCAGGGTTTAGGATTTAGGGTTTAGTTTAGTGTTGTAAGTTTAGTATAAAGCTCACTGCCAGTTTGGGTTTTGTGTTATGGTTTAGGATCTACTTTATGGTCATTTTTTTTTAAAATAAATACAAGCAAACCTGTAAGTTTAGGCTTTATTTAGTTTATTTACATTTATCTTAGTTTATTTTATTTTATTATTTTTTATTATTTCTTTTAATTATATCCCACTTTAGTTTATATTTATTTTAGTTTAGGTTTTATCTTAGTTTATTTTTTATGTTTAAGTTTATTTTAGTTTAATTTTATTTTTATTTTATTTTAAGGTTTAGGCTTTAGTTTTTTAGTTTTAGGGTTTAGGGTGGATCTAGAGTGGTTTAGGGTTTTAGGGTTATGGTTTAGCGCCAGGGAGTGGTCCCGGTAGGGTTTAACATTTGCTAGGGTCAGAGATCAGTTTAGGTAGGGTTTATGGTTTTGGCTTTGGGAGAGGGTAGGGTCATTGGTTTAGGGTGGTCAGGCTGTGGTAGAGTGGGTTTGTGGTTTTAGTGTTTTGGCCTAGGTTTTAGTGTTTACAGTTTAAGGTTTAGGGTTAGTTTATGGTTTAGGGTTTAGGGTTAGTGTTCACCTGCCATGGCTCATGGTTTTAGAGTTTAGGGTTTAGAGTTTAGAGTTTAGGTTTGCTCAGGGCCTAGAGTTTAGTTTCTTTTGAAAATAAGCAAACCCGACAGTTTAGGTTCATTTAGTTTACTTAGTTTATTTTTTATTTATTTAAGTTTATTTTATATTTTATTTTTATTTAGGTTTATTTTTTATTTTATTGAGTTTAGTTTATTTATTTTAGTTTATTTTTTAGTTGAGTTTTATTTTTATTTTATTTTTTAGGTTTAGTTTTTTATGTTTTTAGGGTTTAGGGTTTAGGATTTTAGGGGTTATGGTTTATCGTTAGGGTTTAGGCTTTAAGGTTTAGTGTTTAGTGTTTAGGCTTTAGGGTTTAGGGTTTTTAGGGTTTAGGGTGTAAGGTTTAGGGTTTAGTGTTTAGTGGTGAGGGTTTAGGATTTAGGATTTAGGGTTTAGTATTTTTTTTGTCAAATTAAGTAAACTGGCAGGTTTAGGGATTTTTTTTTTAAATTAAGTAAACCGATAGGTTTAAGATTTTTAGATTATTATTTATTTCATTTAGTTATTTTTATTTTTTATTTTTTTAGGTATATTTTTTATTTTATTTAGTTTAGTTTATTTATTTTAGGTTTATTTACTTTAGTTTAGGCTTTTTATTTTAGTTTATTTCTTAAGTTTAGGTTTAGGTTTAGGTTTATTTTTTAGTTGAGTTTCATTTTTATTTTATGTAGATTTTAGGTTTTTTTAAGACTTAGGGCCAGTGGTTAAAGGTTTAGGGTTTAGTGTTTATGGTTTGGTTTAGTGTTGGGTTTAGGGTTTAGGGTTTAAGGTTTTGGGTATGGGGTTTAGGGTTTAGTGTAGGGTTTAGGATTTATTTTAGGTTTCTCTGATTTAGGGTTTAATGTTAGCTTAGGGTTTAGGGTTTAGGGTTTAGGTTTTTTTTTAATTAAGTAAATAGGAAGTTTTAGATTTATTTATTTTATTTTTTCTTTATTTTAGTTTATTTTAGTTTGTATTTTTATTTAGGTTTATTTTTTTATTTAGTTTAATTTATTTATTTGATTTTAGGTTTGTTTTATTTTAGTTTTACTTTTAGGTTTAGATTTAGGTTTAAATTTATTTTTTACTTTAGTTTTATTTTTATTTTATTTTTAGGTTTAAGTTTTATTTATTTTTTTAGGTTTAGGTTTTGGTTTTTATTTTATTTTTTTAGGTTTCAGTTTTATGTTTTTATTTTAGGGTTATTTTTAGCTTTTATTTTTTTTGTTTAGGTTCAGGTTTAGGTTTATTTTTAATTTAATTTATTTTATTTAGTTTAGGGCTTAGAATTAGATTATTTTAGGTTTACATTTAGGTTTTATTTACTTTAGTTTAGTTTAGTTTATTTTAGTTTAGGTTTAGGTTTATTTTATTTTGTTTAATTTAAGTTTATGGTTTTTTTTAGTTTAGTGTTGATGTTTTTTTTTATTTTGAGGTTTTTTTAGGTTTAGATTTTTATTTAGTTTTTATTTTGTTTAGGTTTTTAATTTTTAGGTTTATTTTATTTTTTTAGTTTAATTTACATTTTTATTTATTTTATTTTAGTTTATTTTTTAGTTTTTATTGTATTTTTTAGGTTTATGTTTAATTGTAGGTTTAGGTTTAAGTTTTATTTCAAGTTTTTATTTTTCTTGTTTTCTTATTTTACTTAAGTTTAGCTTTTTTATTTAATTTGTTTTTCAGTTTTACTTAGATTGGGTTTTAGGTTTTAGTATTTTAGGGTTTATGGTTTAGAGTTTGGGGTTTAGGGTTTAGGGTTTAGGGTTTATAGTTTAGGGTTTGGGATTTAGGGTTTAGTGGTTGTGGTTTAGTCTGGGGTTTAGGGTTTAGGGTTTAGGGTTGTAAGTTTTAGGGTTTAGGGTTTAGGGTTAAGGGTTTTAGGGTTTAGGGTTTAGGATTGTTGGTTTAAGGTTTAGAGTTTAGGTTTTAGGGTTAGTTTTAGGGTTTAGTGTTTAGTGTTAACATTTTTTTAACTTTTTAATTTTTTTAAATTAAGTAAACTCGTAGGTTCAGGTTTATTTAGTTTATTTTTTATTTGGGTTTATTTTATTTTTAATTTTGATTTAGGTTTTATTTTATTTTTTATTTAGTTTAATTTATTTATTTTAGGGTTATTTATTTAGTTTAGGTTTTTTATTTTAGTTTAGTTTTATTTTTATTTTATTTTTTAAGTTGTAGTTTTATTTTTTATTTTTAGGCTTAGGTTTTTATTTTATTTTAATTAGTTTAGGTTTTAGGTTTATATTTTAGGTTTATTTTTAGGTTTTATTTTTTACTTTAGGTTTAGGTATTTTTAGTTTATTTTATTTTATTTTGTTTAGGTTTAGGTTTAGGTTTATTTATTTTATTTATTTTATTTTTATTTTAGCTTTAGTTTTTTTTTAGTTTAAGGTTTAGGTTCTATTTTCATTTATTTTTAGGGTTTTTTTGGATTTATCTTCTAAGTTTAAGTTTTTATTTAGTTATTATTTTATTCTATTTTAGCTTTACTTTTTGTTTATTTTATTTTTATTTTACGTTTAGTTATTCTTTATTTAGGTTTATTATTCTTTGGATTATTTTATTTATTTTTAGTTTAGTTTAGGTTATTATTTATTTTATTTTAAGTAATTTATTTTATTTTATTTTATTTTATTTTTATGTTTTGGTTTAGGTTTTTATTTTATTTAATTTTTTAAATTTATTTAAGTTTAGGTCTATTTATTTATTTTATTTTTATGTTTTATTTAGCTTAGGGTTTAGGGTCTAGGGTTTAGGTTTTAGGGTTTTAGGGTTTAGGCTATAAAGAGGGTTTAGGGTTTTGGATATTGGGTTTACTGTTTAGGCATTAAGGTTTGGGGTTTTTAGAGTTTAGGGCTTTTTTTTTAAAAAAAAAAGAACAATTAAGTAAACCGATAAGTTTAGGTTTATTTAGTTTATTTTATTTTTTTCATTTTATTTGGGTTAATTTTTTAATTTATTTTAGTTTATTTTTTCTTTATTTTAGTTTATTTTATTTTTTATTTTTATTTAGGTTTATTTTTTATTTATCTTTAGTTTAGTTTATTTAATTTACGTTTGTTTATTTTAGTTTAAGATTTTTGTTTTAGTTTAGTGTTTAAGTTTAGGTTTAGGTTTATGTTTATTTTTTAGTTTAGTTTTATTTTTATTTGATTTTATTGGTTTAGGTTTTATTTTTTATTTATAGGTTTAGATTTATGTTTTTATTTTATTTTTTTAGGTTTCGATTTTAGGTTTTTATTTTAGGTTTTTTTTAGGTTCTATTTTTTTGTTTAGGTTTATTTTCAATTTATTTGATTTTATTTAGTTTAGGGTTTAAGTTTAGTTTATTTTAGGTTTACGTTTATGTTTTATTTATTTTAGTTTAGTTAATTTTAGTTTAAGTTTAGGATTATTTTATTTTTTTATTTTAGGTTTAGGTTTTTTTAGGTTAGAGTTTAGGTTTTTGTTTTATTTATTTTTAGGTTTATTTTTTATGTTTAAGTTTTATTTTTTTATTTGCTGGTTTAGATTTAGGTTTTTATTTTATTTTTTTAGGTTTCAATTTTAGGTTTTTATTTTAGGTTAATTTTTAGGTTTTATTTTTTTGTTTAGGTTTAGATTTCTTTTTAGTTTATTTGATTTTATTTAGTTTAGGGCTTAAATGTAGTTTATTTTAGGTTTAGGTATTATTTATTTTAGTTTAGTTTATTTTAGTTTAAGTTTAGGTTTATTTTACTTTGTTTATTTTAGGTTTAGGTTTTTTCTTTAATTTAGTGTTTAGGTTTTTATTTTTTATTTATTTTTAGGTTTATGTTTTTATTTAGTTTTTATTTTATTTTATTTTAGGTTTATTTTATTTTTATTTTACGTTTAGTTTTTATTTTATTAAGGTTATTCATTTTTAGGTTTACTCAATTTTTTAGTTTAGTTTAAGTTTTAATTTATTTTATTTTAGTTTAGTTTTTAGTTTTTTTTTAAGTTTAGATTTAGGTTTAGGTTTAGGTTTTACTTTAGGTTTTTTTTTAACTTAAGTTTAAATTTTTTTATTTATTTTCTTTTTTGGTTTTATTTAGTTTGGGTTTAGGTTTTTAGGGTTTAAGGTTTAGGGTTTGGGGTTTAGGGTTTAGGGTTTAGGGTTTAGGGTTTATGGATAGGGCCTGGGATCGAGGGTTTAGGGTTTAGGGTTTGGGGTTTTTTTTTTTTTTAGATTTGGAGGGTTTATTGTTTTAGGGTTTAGGGTTTAGGGTTTAGGGTTTTATGGTTTAGGGATTAGGTTTGTATGTTTAAGGTTTAGAGTTTAGGTTTTAGAATTGCTTTTAGGGTTTAGTGTTTAGGGTTAGTGTTTTATTTATTTTTTTATTTTTTTTAAATTAAGTAAACTCATAGGTTTATGTTTATTTAGTTTATTTTCTATTTTAGTTTATTTTATTTTTAATTTTGATTTAGGTTGAATTTTATTTTTATTTATTTTTATTTATTTATTTTAGGTTTATTTATTTTAGTTTAGATTTTTTATTTTAATTTAGTTCTATTTTTATTTTATTTTTTAGGTTTGGGTTTAGTTTTTCATTTTATTTTTTTAGGTTTAGGTTTTAGGTTTTTATTTTAAGTTTATTTTTAGGTTTTATTTTTTCTTTAGGTTTAAGTTTATTTTTAGTTTATTATATTTTATTTAGTTTAGGTTTAGGTTTAGGTTTTGTTTATTTTAGGTTTAGGTTTAGGTTTTATTTATTTTAGTTTAGGTTTAGGTAAATTTTATTTTGTTTATTTTATTTTTGTTTTACGTTTAGTTTTTATTTTATTTAGCTTTTTTATTCTTAGGTTTATTTTATTTGTTTAGTTTAGTTTAGGTTATTATTTATTTTGTTATAGTTTATTTTTACTAGATTATTTTTATTTTATTTTTAGGTTTAGGTTTAGGTTTTAGCTTAGGTTTTTATTTTATTTTATTTTTTTCATTTATTTAGGTTTATGTTTTTCTATTCATTTTATTTTTTGGTTTTATTTAGATTAGGTTTAGGTTTTTAGGTTTTTAGGGTTTAGGGTTTACGGTTGAGGGTTTATGGTTTTTGGGTTTAAGGCTTTAGGGTTTAGGGTTAGGGTTTAGGGTTTAGGGTTTAGGGTTTAGGGTTTAGGGTTTTTTTTAAATTAAGTAAACCAATATGTTTAAGTTTATTTAGTTTATTTTTTATTTATTTTAGTTTATTTTATTTTTCTCTTTATCTAGGTTTAATTTTACTTTTTATTTAGTTTAATTTATTTATTTTAGGTTTATATATTTTTGTTTAAGTTTTTTATTTTAGTTTATTTTTAAGTTTAGGTTTAAGTTTAGGTTTATTTTTTAGTTTAGTTTTATTTTTATTTTATTTTTTAGGTTTAGGTTTTATTTTTTATTAATAGGTTTAGGTTTATGTTTTTATTTTATTTTTTTAGGTTTAGGTTTTAGTTTTTAATTTTAGGGTTATTTTTAGGTTTTATTTTTTAGTTTAGGTTTAGGTTTATTTTTAGTTAATTTTATTTTATTTAATTTAGGTTTAGGTTTAGGTTTAGGGTTATATTAGGGTTTAGGGTTAGTTTAGGGTTTAGGGTTTAGGGTTTAGGGTTAGTTTAGGGTTTAGGGTTTAAGGGTTTACGATTTAGTGTTAGGGATAAGGTTTAGTGTTAAGGGTTTCCTGTTTAGTGTTTAGGGTGTTTAAGGTTTAGGGTTTTTTAGAGTTTGGGGTTGTAGGTTTATGGTTTAAGGTTTAGGGTTTATTATATTATTTACGGTTTAGGATTTAGGGTTTAGGATTTATGGTTTAGGGTTTAGGGTTTAGGGTTTAGGGTTTAGGGTTTAGAGTTTTTTTTTAAATTAAGTAAACCTGCAAGTTTAGGTTTATTTAGTTTATTTTTTATTTACTTTAGTTTATTTACTTTTGTTATATTTATTTTTGTTTAGGTTTTTTATTTTAGTTTATTTTTTAGGTTTAGGTTTAGGTTTATGTTTATTTTTTAGTTTAGTTTTATTTTTATTTTACATTTTAGATTTAGGTTTTATTTTTTAATTTTTAGGTTTATGTTTGGGTTCTTCTTTTACTTTTTTAGGTTTAGTTTTTGGCTTTTATTTTAGGTTGTTTTTTAGGTTTATTTTAGTTTAGGTTTAGGTTTATTTTTAGTTTATTTTATTTTATTTAGTTTAGGGCTTAGGTTTAGTTTATTTTGGGTTCAGGTTTTGGTTTTTTTTATTTTAGTTTAGTTTAATTTAGTTTAGGTTTATGTTTATTTTATTTTATTTATTTTAGGTTTAGGTTTATTTTAAGTTTTTTAGGTTTAGATTTTTATTTAGCTTTTATTTTATTTAGGGTTTTATGCCACCATCCTTCAAGATCATTGCTTGCAGTTGGAACCCACGATAACACATTGCACACTTTAGAGCCGGCTGATACAACACTTTTGGCAGCAACGCACTCCTCTTTCGCCTTTTCGTTAGTAGTCTGTTAGGTGTTGCATTTGATTGGTTCGCCGAACTGCCCAACAGTTCGGTGAAAACATTTGCTGAGTTGGAGCACCTCATCATTAAGAGCTTTGCTGGAGCTCAACATAGTGTGATTGTAGGAGACCTCATTCTAGAGAAACAGAAACTCAATGAGTCCCTTGTTGATTAAATTCTCATGTGGCACAACCTGAGCAGGAAATATGAAACACAACTGTTCGAACAACATGCCATCGAGATTCCTTGCAAGAATATCCGTGGCCCGACCACCTTCATGCTTAAGGGCTTTATCATCAAAATATTTGAGAAATTAATCAACAATGTGGCTGGCCTACAATAGGAAGCCAACAGTTGCCCTTTCTTAACCAATCATTTAGCCCAAGTCGAAGGTGTTTGAGAAAAGCTGGATAGTTGTGGAGAGGGAAGCAACCAGCCAGAGTTCAGTATGAGAGAGTACGATCTCAGTAGACTCCTTTGCCACCTCCTCTTCCACTAGCTTAGCCATCATACTGTTCATGGCAGTCGCCACAATGACCATTTCCACCACATTAGCAGCTTACCCAACAATGATATTCATATCCATCGCCTTTTAGCTACTTTCCACATACTCTTGCCCATAGATTGAATAAGCCATATTCATTCAAGAGGGAAGTAGTTAGGAAATTCTTTAAGAATTTTTTAAATAAACATAACTTTCAGTTACTAGAGCCTAAGATGCCGGAGGAAGTGGGCAAGAATGTTGATCTTAGCTGTTACCCCTACCACCGCATGCTACGCCATGTCTTAGATGATTGTATCACTTTTATGGACTAGCTTGAGTGGAGCTACAAGTTGAGAGCCATTGTTATACCTAAGGAATACTTATTAGAACAACCATCTAGCTCTGTTAGAGTAATCCTTAGGAATACTTGCGATCCTCTAAAGACCAAAGAAGGTTAAGATATCTCCCTATCCTGAACCTCTGAGAAGATCATTTCTAAGATCAAGAAGCTTTCCTTGCAGGTGCCTGAAGTAGCTCAAATATCCAACACCAAGGAAGGTTTTCTGATTGCAAAGGACAACTCTGGGCGGGTGACAGACCAGAAGCAGCAGCAGGTCCCCATACTTGCTCGAGATAGTCAAGTAGCGTAGCCATCATCCGAGTCCAGTACTACCTCAACTGTTGCAGCTACCACCTCTTCTACTAGCTCCTCTTCTACCCGCATGAGCATTGTACTTGCGGATAAGGGCACTAAATCCCTTAGTCTGGTTACTTTACTTGAATTCTATCATGTAGCTCCACCCAAAAAGAAATTAATGAAGAAAGCTGATTCTACTTATATATTGTCTACTTCTGATGCTCTTGATTTTATTCTTATTGAAAGCTCTCTGAGTCTAAAAAAAGAATAGCTCTAGTAGTTTCAATCCTTTCCTTTTTGATTCAGAGTTGGACTATCCTTCTCTAAATCGATCAGGTTCATCTCTTTAGATTGACTAAGAGTCAACTGACTCTGAGGATCCCATAGGAGAAGCTGTGGGTATGCCCGATGAGAAGGTAGAACTTTCGACAAGCTCATCATTCCAAGAAGTCATTGAAGCCAACCTATGTAGTGGCAAAGTTCTACCTTAAGATAAGGGTAAGCTAGTCATTGGTTCCAGTGAGAAGATAGCCCCTCCATAAGATGCTCCACCCATGAATATGCTTATGGAGGACCAAGCCAGAGTTGATTACAATGTCCTAGCTCACCTTTGAAAGTTTCCTGCTAAGTTAAGCATATACGATGCCCTTATCTTATCTAAAGAGATGAGGGAATCTCTAATCAAGGCCTTACTTTATCTAGGGATATGCTTAGTTTAGCTGATTGCTACTAATACTCTCAAGTATGACCGAGCACAACTGCCTCTTTACATTACAGTGGATGTTGGTAGATATAGGCTATCTAGAGTTTTGGTTGACCCAGGGGTATCAGTCAACATTATGAGTCTAAGAACCTTTGCCTACTTGAGGATCAACATCTCCAAACTCCAAAATGAATAGATGATGTTGAGTGAATTCAATGAACAAGGCGAGAGGGCCTTGTGGTTTTTATTTTTGGATGTAGAGGGGGGGTACTTTTTGAGGTGATCAAATACAACATTGAGGTATGATGTACTATCTCGATTAGAGGATCACCCTATAATGGACCTAATCATGTAATAAAGGCACCTAAGGCATGATGGGTCTTTGAATGTACCAGAGATTTTTCTCTTACTTTACATGGATGAATAAAGTAGGGTCTATATTAAACCAGGTTCTTAAGTTCCCTATGGAGGAAAGCCTCCATAGTTAATTACATCTTAAGAAATGAAATTTCCTAAGAATACTCTCGATTAATGTAGGAAATTATTATCTCTAAAGATTTCTAAGTTACACTGTCAAAATATTGGTTGTATTTGGAAAATCTATTGGGATAGTTCAAGGAGAAGACTTAATTTTGGAATCCAAATGAAATAAGTAGGAAATGCTCATGATACATGGAAGCCTAGTGAGCATTCTAATCTATCCTATGGCTGGGCTTTATAATTTTGAAGTAGAGAAGATTTATATGTTTAGAGTTGAAATTTAATTAGATTACTAGGGCTTATAATCCACCAATACAAGGCTGTGGGAAATTCTAAGAGGTGAGGATTTATGCTCGTAGGCAGAAGGAAATAGCTACCCCGGATCCTAAATCTAGGGAGCTTTAGCACGAGCTAAAGCATGATCTAAATCTAAGCGTCAGGTATAAGGGTTTACCTCCATAAGTGAGAATAAATTGTTTGATTTCTAGACTTATTATGCCTAGAGTTGCCGCCAGCTAACTCGTCCTATGATTTTAAAACCATGTAGTCTGATATTATGAATTTCAAGATAGCTAGGGTCGTTATTTAATTAGAAAGAGACTAAAGTCCTAAACACACTTCCTAAGAGACTAGAGCATGAGTGGTATGAGCATATGACTTAATCTATAGATTCAAAATCTTATCAAATTTTATTTCATTTTAGACACATCATTTTGACAGAGGATTTAGGATTTCTTAAGCCTAAATGCATGATGAAATAGGTTATGAATCAAATCGGCTAGAATAAAGTGTTCTCCACCACAAGGGATGCCCTCACAGGTCAAGCATTCCTTTATCGTGTAAGGATGGAGATCCTTCATGTTCAAGAGAGAAAGAATATGCTTGCATGATGTGAAACATACAACCATACATCAAATGGGTTGCTAAATCTTTAATTATCTTAATTCTATCCTAGGCTTTATGATGAGGTTATGAGTTTTTTAAAATTTAGTTATGAGTGATTAGTTGGGTAGAAACATTAGTTTTACCCTAAGAGCCTAACCGTATCCAAGCCACACATTAAAGCATCAATCATTTAAGAAATAATGAAAAGCATGCCATCCTAATGCACAATGACAACATAACATCAAATAATTCTATAAACTATCATAAAAGAATAGAAGGTCGGTGTGGTCGAGTACCGTCGTATAACCTGAAGTGAGAAAATATGGGTAGTCGAGCTCTACCCTTATACATCCTTGAATATGAAAGAATAATTATAATTGTATTAAATTCTATGGGTGTATCTTTTCTTCATATCTCCATTTTTAATTTGGTTCCTTCTTTTATTTGGATGGTGCTTGCTTCAAAGACATCACAGGGCACCCTAAGACAAAGCCTTCTGGCCACTGCTCATCCTAATCCCCCATAGCACTAATCCTAATTGCAAAATTACATTTATGTTGGAAAAGTAAATCTAACTACACCTACAAAATAGTGGTTAGCTAAATATACATATAATCCCAAGAAATTGTATTTATAATTTGGACTTAGCACCCTACACATGGTTAACTAAGTCCCACCTATCCTAACTTGGATTATGCTTAATTATCTAAGCAACCTACAGAGAGAGCATTCACATTTATTTTTAAGCATCTCTTATGCGTAATCCCTTGCAGAAAACATGATTAGGCTACCATTGGCCTATCATCCAGTCTACGAAGCATCACCATAAATATCCAATCTAAAATAATCTATTAGAAAACAAAACATACATCACATCATACATCATCCTTACTTAGAGCTAAAAGTGGTGACTTAATTGTAATGTGTGTATTAAGGCTTGTGTGGTAAGTCTTGTTAGGCATTAGTATTATATATTCTAAGTGTAGAAGGATTCAATTTAACATGAAAGGTTGATTTTACTTCAAGTAGTTTAAAATATTTGAGAATTTTAATTTGTTTTTTCTTTGGCTTCATTTGATTACACTTAGCAACTAAGTGTTATAAAGAGAGGAAAAGAGGATTTGCCTCTTTCATCCCTACCTTAAGTAACTTTCTAAAGTATATTAATTTGATTTAGTTCTCTTTAGTGAATGGCTTATTAAATTATTTAATTACTCACAAGTTTAGGTTAACTTTAAATAATCCTATTCAAAATGAAAGGCATTTTAAGATTAATGTAATTGAATTACTACCACATGACATATATTAAATCATTCCTTTCCATCACATCTAACATGCATATGATTTAATCCTAAGTGTATCTATACATGCCACATATTTTAGCACAATTAAATGATGAATGTTAGGATCCAAAATCTCTCTAAAATCATATTTTAGATGTCTGCAAAAAATCTGTTAGTGTCCTAAATCTCTCACAACACTATGCCACCTATTTCTAAGGATTGACTTAGGAGTTTTACTTGAGCTTTCTTGCTTTTGTGTTGAAGCAAATTATTTGTTACATTAAGTTGTTGCATTGAGTCTCAAAGTATGAGAGCTATAGTTTTGAAAATAATTGTGAAGAGATATTGAGTTTGAATTATTCTAGTTACGCAGTACGTATCAAGGGATTTCATTAGATACAATCACTATTGTAAAAATCTCATTCAACAATACTTCACATCAAGTCTCCCTAATTCCCCAACATCTCGAGCACAGTCTCAAAGCAATGAAATCCTACTAAAGAGAGCTTTTTAAAGCACAGATTTAGCTCCTCGACATATCTGCTAAATTGAAAGAGCTGTAATTAAGAAAGCAATATCGATTAGAGAGGAATTCTATTATTAGATAGGTTATCTCAGCTATAGAAGATGATCGCTCCTAAATCATCACTTAGGTGTCTAAATTTAAGTAGATTCTTTCTTCATTAGTCCACGAATAGGAATCTACCCATTAGCATCTCTATGAAACTTGAGAGAGGCGGTCTACTATGGAATATAATGCTCATACAATTTTTATCTATATTAGGAAAATTTAGGCGAATCATTTGTAGCTTAAATCTTATTTATTTTTTTAGGTGGATGTTTTAGGTTATTAGGGTTTAGGGTTTAGGGTTTAGGGTTTGTGGTTTGGGGTTTAGGGTTTAAGGTTTAGGCTTGTATGTTTTATGGTTTAAGGTTTAGGATTTAGGGTTTTATGGTTTAGGGTTTTAGGGTTTAGAGTTTGGGGTTAGGGTTTAGGGTTTAGGGTTTAGGGTTTAGTGTTTTTATTTTATTTTCTTAGGTTTAAGGTTTAGGTTTTTATTTTATGATTATTTTTAGGTTTAGGTTTATTTTTAGTTTATTTTATTTTATTTAGTTTAGTGTTTTAGTTTAGTTTATTTTAAGTATAGATTTAGGTTATATTTATTTTAGTTTTGTTTATTTTAGTTTAGGTTTACATTTATTTTATTTTGTTTATTTTAGGTTTAGGTTATTTTTAGTTTATGGTTTTGGTATTATTTTTTATTTATTTTTAGATTTAATATTTAGGTTTGTTTATAATTTTTATTTTATTTAGGTTCTTTATTTTTAAGTTTATTTTATTTTTTTAGTTTAGGTTAGGATTTTATTTATTTTATTTTAGTATAAAGACCAATAGTAGTCATCAAGACAAAATCACCCAAGACAGCCAGGGAAAGGGTAGAAGCAGACTACAACACCAAACCCAACTAAGGCAAAAGAAAATCAAATCTAGGTAAGTAGAATAGCCAGCTAAAGAGAAAAAAGTACAAAGCCCAGTAAGATAGACTATAAGCCAACCAAGAAGAATAACATCAATAAAGCTACCCAACCAAGCCACCAGCACCCTAAGCCACCACAAAACAACCTTCATCCAACCAATCCAGAACAATACCCAAACCTAAAGCCATTGCAACCAAGAGAGGAAGGCCAATCAAGAGGAGGTTAAAACCATAACCAAAAGAAAAAAACAAAATTAGCAAAAATGACCACCAAGCCCGAGTCAACAAAATAAAGAAAATAATAGCCAGCCAAAAATATCCATCATGCTAAAATCAAGCCAGAGATAAACCACCGACAATCCCCCAGATCAGTCACCAATAGAAAATGAGAAACAACCAAAATAGCCAACCATCCAACCATCCCAACCTAAAAGCGCTACCAATGCCAATGCCATACACCACCATAGCAGTAGATCCAATTCAGGTAAGTTAGCAAGTAGCCCAAGGAAGAGGCAAAACCCATACAAAAAGAAAAGCTTATAGTAGCCATAGCCACAACCCAAAAGGAGGATATCAAAAATAGGCAAAGGAAAATTATGGTAAACACCAAAAAGAGAGACAAAAAATACCAAGGATAAAATAAAACAACCTAGGTTGCACTACAATAACTACCGGTAGCAAAACTTGGCCAATCAAAAGTAAGAGATGAAAAACATAATAACCCAAGCCAAAGAGAGTTGAATAAGGGGCAAAGCAAAAGATCATAACCAACACCAAAAACCAAGCCAAGAATTTATAATCTGAGATAAAGCAATCTAGCATTATCCCGATTAGCCTAACCTCTTAATAGTTTAGGTAAAGTTTGGTTGTCAAATAAAGTGAACTAAGTTAAGTTGGCACCAAAGTTAGCCAAGTAATCAGCATAAGCACTACCTTCATGACGGATGTGGGAAAATTTAAAACAAAGGAGAAGATTTTAGAAGAAGATAAAATAATTCAACATTCCCATTTTTATTGGAATTAAGCATGTCAAGAAGCAAGAGAGAATCAACTTCAATCCAGATGTTGAGGAAACCTATATTGAAACAAATTTTAATAGCTTTATTAACAGCCATAAGCTCAACATAAATAATAAAATAGGCTTTTAGAGGATAGGAAATAGCACAAATGACAGTACCTTTTGAATCCTTAAGAATACCACCACACATATTTACTGGAAGCAACAAAACCATCAATATCCACTATAATCAAATTTTATTTAGGTTTGACCCAATAGATAATCCTAGCACATTTATATGAGTCTAACATATGCAGAATGATACCCAATTTTTTAGTCATAAATTTATAACCTCTAAAATGAATACTACTAACAAGGTTAGCATTAAAAAGAGCATGAATTTTTTCTTTAGTTCTAGCGAGGATCATTTTATGGTTCATAGGAATACCATAATATTTAGCATCATCTCTATCCATCCAGATGAACCAGATAAGGGTAATAGAAATTAAAACTTTAATTTAAACTTTCACTATATTTTTGAAATAGACTTCAAGAAGTTGATATAAAGAAAGAGAACCCTGAAAATAGTTGGTATTAAATAAATCATCGTACCAAAACCATAATTTAGAAGTAATAGAACCATTGATAAAAACATGATTTACATTTTCAATATGAAAGCAATAATAGCACATTGAAGGTAATTAGAACCCTTTAGTCTAGATCAAAGATTCTACAAGAATAAAGTTATTCAAAATGTTCCAAGCTAAAATTGAATAGGAAATGGAAATGATATTATTCCAAACACTAATAAATAAGTACAAAGTCACCATTATAAGAAAGCTTTAAAAGAATTTGGCCATGTTTGTTAGAAGAAATGGGGATATTTCTAATGTTGTCAAAAAATATATAATTCTCAAGTTTGCTTTCATTCCAATTATTTTTATGCCAAAAGGAATTAACTTTGATAGCAGTAGTATAGTGGGTAGATAAAAGGGTGTCAATAATCTAATTGTCTTGTCAAAAGATGGAAGAACCCGACTGAATACCCCAAGATATTAATGTTTCAGTAAGACATTTAATGGAGCAAAGCCTTTTCTAAATCGGAGAGTCACCAACTTTATAATCGCAGTTATTGGGGTGTTTACCTTGGCAATATTTTTCCATCATAAAATGAGATCAAAGGGTATCATTCTTTCTAAAATTCTACTAGAGCTTATGAGAGAAGGCATTGATAGCTTCACGAATAGGCTTGCAACCAAGAGCACCTTCTCCTAAAGGACCACAACATTTATGCCAAGATGTCCAATGCATTCTTTTGGTAGAATTATTGGAGCCCCAAAAAAATTTGTTAAGCAAATGATCAATTCTGATAAGTGTAGCATTAGTGGGGATAATAGTTTGAATTAAATAAAAAGGCATTAAGTTAAGAGTGATTTTAAGAATAGTGAGCCTAAAACTAAAGGAAAGTAAATGGAATTCCCAAATAGATATTTTATTTGAAATTTTTTGAATTAGCTCATCAAAAAAATTGGAACGTTTCGAGCCTTTAAAGAGCAAAGGACCCAAGTATTTAAGAGGTAACTGTTGATGTTTAAAATTAGAGATATGCATGATTTGATAGATTTTATTATTGCAGATACTAGAGGAAGTGACTAAATAGCTTTTATTATCATTGATAGAAAGGCCACTTTCTCTACCAAATTTATTTAAAAAAGACTTGAGATGCTTGATGTGTTGAATAGAAGCATTACAAAAAAATAATGAACTCAACTACAAAACTTAAATAGGAAACAGGAAGACCAAGATAGTTTAAGAATAAATCATTCACGCTCCTAGAAAATTACTCAACATTAATAATAAATAAATTAGGAGATAAAGGATCCCCTTGATGTAAGCCATGGGAAGAGGGAAAGAAACCCAAGGCTTCACCATTAAGCAAAATCAAAAACCAGGCATTATTAATACAAATTGTAATAAGAAAAATAAATTTATCAGAAAACCCAAATAAATTTAGAATATGGAAAAGGAAATCCTAAGAGATGTTATCAAAGGCTTTGGTAATATCTAATTTGAAAAGAATGTTTCCACCTTTAGTCTTGGCATTATGATCATGAATTAATTCTTGGGAAAGTAAAATATCATCAGAAATGGATCTACCTCTAACAAAACTAATTCGGTTGGGAGAGATAAATCTATTAAGTAAAGGAGTAAGTGTGTTGGTAAGAAATTTTGGAAATCATCTTAAAGTGTAAATAAATAAACATCACTCTAATAGTTTGGATTATCTTTCATAAGTATGAGAATAATAGAAGAGCTAGAAACATATCTAAGTAAAGGGTAGGGTTAGGGATAGGGTTAGGGTTAGGGTTTGGGTTTGGGTTAGTTGGTTTAGGATAAATTTAGTTTAGGTTGGTTAAAGGTTAAAATAGGTTAGGGTTTGTAGGGTATAGTGAGGCTTTAGGTTAGGTTAGGGTAAAGGGTTAGGGTTAGGGTAAGGTTAAATTAGGTTATAGGTTAGGGTTTAGGTTATAGTTTATTGGTTAGTTTAAATTAAAGTTAGGTTTAAATTCATTGGTTATAGTTAAGATTATAGTTTAGGTAAGGTTTAGGTTAAGTATAGTATTTAAAGGATTATAGTTTTATAGATTTAGATTTTAGATTTAAAGGTAGATTGGGTTAAAATGATTTAAGATATCAGTTAAAGATTAGAGATATCAATTAGTCAGGGATTTAAAGTTTAAGTTTAAAGATAGTTAGATTTAATTCACTTTTAAAGGATAATTAGATTAAGATTTATAGTTTAGGTCATTATAGTTAATTAAAGATTAGATTTTAGGATTTAAGGTTTTAAAGATTCAGTTATAGTTAAAATTGGGTTAAGTTAAGGTTATAGATTTAAACAGTTAAAATTTAGGTTTAGGGGTCAGTTAGTTAAAGGTGTTAAAATTAATTAGATTTTCAGTTTAATATTTAAAATATTGGTTAAGTTTAAATTTAAAATTAGGGTAGGTTTAAAATTTAGAGTTAAAGGTGGGATTGGTTAGGAGGGTAAGTTGGCAGATTTAGGTTTAAGTTAAATTATAGATTAAAGTTTAGGTTTATTCATTCGTTTAAATTAGTTAAAGGTGGGTTGATTAAGATTCGATTTAAATTTAAAGTCATTAAAGTTTAAGATAGTTTAAATTAAGTGGTCAGATTAAGTTATGGTTTATAGTTTAGTATTTAGGGTTAGGGTTAGGGTTTTGGGTTTAGGGTTAGGGTGGGTTTTAGGTCAGGTTATAGTTAGGTTTAGTTGGGGTTATGATTTAGGTTTGGTTTATGGTTTATAGTTTAGGGTTAGGTCAGGTTAGTTTAGTTTATAGTTTAGGTTAAGTTCTTTGAGTTAGGTAAGGACATGGTTCAGGTTAGTTTAGTTTAGGGTTTAGGGTTTAGGGTTTAAAGTTTAGGTTTAGTTCACTTAGGATTTAAGTTTATAGTTTAGGGTTTAGGATTTAGTTTAGATTTAGGGTTTATGGTTTAGGGTTAGTTTTAGGGTTTAGGGTTAGGGGATTTTTTAATTTTTTAATTTTTTGAAATTAAGTAAATTAGTAGGTTTAGCTATATTTAGTTTTTTTTTTCATTTATTTTAGTTTTTTTTATTTTTAGTTAGGTTTAATTTTTTTTATTTAGGTTTTTATTTAGTTTTTATTTTATTTTATTTTAGGTTTATTTTATTTTTATTTTAGGTTTAGTTTTATTTTATTTAGGTTTTTTTAAGTTTAGTTTACATTTTTATTTATTTATTTATTTATTTTAATTTATTTTTTCTTTTTTATTTTATTGTCATTTTGGGTTCAGTTTTAGGTTTGAGTTTAGGTTTAGGTTTAGGTTTTAGTTTATGTTTTATTTTATTTTGATTTAACTTTTTTTTGAGGTTTTATTTAGTTTAGGTTTAGGCTTTTAGCTTTATACCATTTAGGGTTAGTTTAGGGTTTTGGGTGCAAGTTTTAGAGTCTACGGTTTAGGGTTTAGGGTTACAGGTTTTAGGGTTTACTGTTTAGGGTTTAGGGTTTAGGGCTTAGGGTATTTGGGTTTAGGGTTTAAGGTTTAGGGTTTAGAGTTTACGGTTTAGGGTTTTAGGGTTTAGGGTTGTCAGTTTAGAGTTTAGGGTTTATGGTTTAGGGTTAATTTTAGGGTTTATGGTTTAGGGTTTAGGGTTTGGGTTTTTATTTTATTTTATTTTTATTTTTTTATTTAGGGTTTAGGATTTAGGATTAATTAGTTTATTTTAAATTTATTTTAGTTTATTTTATTTTTTATTTTTATTTAGATTTATTTTTAATTTTTATTTAGTTTACTTTATTTATTTTAGTTTTATTTATTTTAGTTTAGGATTTTAATTTTAGTTTATGGTATTTTAGTTTAGTTTTTATTTTTTAATTTAATTTATTTTTAGGTTTAGGTTTAGCTTTAGGTTTAAGTTTAGGTTATAGTTCAAGTTTTTATTATTTTTTTATTTTATTTTTTTTATTTAGGTTTAGGTTTTTTTATTTATTTTATTTTTAGGATTTATTTAGTTTAGGTTTAGGTTTTCAAGTTTTTAGGATTTAGGGTTTTGGGTTTGGGGTTTAGGGTTTGTGGTTTAAAGTTGTAGGTTTTAGGGTTTAGGGTTTAGGGTTTAGGGTTTTAGGGTGTAGGGTTAGTTTTAGGGTTTAAAGTTAGGTTTTTTTTTTAAAATTTTTTTTTATTTTAAATTAAGTAAACTTGTAAGTTTATGTTTATTTAGTTTATTTTTTAATTTAATTTAGTTTATTGTTTTTTAATTTTGTTTATTTATTTTTGGTTTATTTATTTTAGTTTATTTTTTAGGTTTAGGTTTAAGTTTATGTTTATTTTTTAGCTTACTTTCACTTTTATTTTATTTTTTAAGTTTAGCTTTTATTTTTTATTTTTAAGTTTTGGTTTAGGATTTTGGCTTTTATTTTAAGTTTATTTTTAGGTTTTCTTTTTTAGCTTATATATATTTTTAGCATTTTTTTTAAGTTTAGGGTTTAGGTTTTAGTTTTATTTATTTAAGTTTAGTCTTTTTTAGTTTAGGTTTAGGTTTATTTTATTTTATTTATTTTAGGTTTAGTTTTTTTTGGTTTAGAGTTTTGGTTTTGATTTTTTTTAAGGTTTATTTTTTAGGTTTAGGTTTTTATTTTATTTTATTTTTATTTTATTTTAGGTTTATTTTATTTTCATTTAACATTTATTTTTTATTTTATTTAGGTTTTTTATTTTTAAGTTTATTTTATTTTTTAATTTAGTTTAGGTTTTTATTTATTTTATTTTAACTTAGTTTTTATTATTTATTTTATTTTATTTTTAAGTTTAAGTTTAGGTTTTAGTTTTTGTTTTTATTTTGTTATATTTTTTTCTTTTATTAAGGTTTGGGTTATATTTATTTATTTTATTTTTAGGTTTTATTTAGTTTATGTTCAAGTTTTTAGGTTTTTATTATTTAAGGTCTAGGGTTTAGGGTTTAGTGTTTGAGGTTGTAGGTTTTACGATTCATGTCTTAGGGTTTAGGGTTTTTAAGGTTTAGGGTTTTAGGGTTTTAGGTTTATGGTTTAAGATTAGTTTTAAGGTTTAGGGTTTAGGGTTAAGGTTTTTTTATTTTTATTTTTATTATTATGTTTTATATTTTTTTTATATTCTGTAAACAAGTAGATTTTTGGTTTAGGGTTTAGGGTTTAGGATTTAGGGTTAGGGTTTAGGGTTTAGTGTTTAGGCTTTAGGGTTTAGAGCTTTGAGGGTTTAAGGTTTATGGTTTAGGGTTTAAGGTTTAGGGTTTATGGTTTAGGTTAGTTTGGGGTTTAGGGTTTATGATTTTTTAGGGTTTAGGATTTAGGGTTTAGGGTTTAGGGTTAGAGTTTTTTAGGGTTTAATGTTTAGGGTTTTTTTTTTAAATTAAGTAAATTGGTAGGTTTAGGTTTAGTTAGTTTATTTAGTTTATTTTTTATTTATTTAAGTTTAGTTTATTTTTTATTTTTATTTTGGTTTACCTTTTATTTTTATTTAGTTTATTTTATTTATTTTAGGTTTTTTTATTTTAGTTTAGGTTTTTCATTTTAGTTTAGGTTTTTTATTTTAGTTTATTTTTTAGGTTTAGGTTAGGTTTATGTTAAAATTTTAACATAGTTTTATTTTTATTTTATTTTCTTTGTTTAGGTTTAAACTTTTTTTTTAGGTTTAGGTTTAGGTTTTTATTTTATTTTTTTGTTTTAAGTTTTATTTTTTTTATTTTAGGTTTATTTTTAGGTTTTATTTTTTAGTTTAGGTTTAGGTTTATTTTTAGTTTATTTTATTTTATTTAGTCTAGGTTAAGGTTTATATCTTTTTTATTTTTGGTTTAGGTTTATGTTTTATTTATTTTACTTTAGTTTATTTTTGTTTAGGTTTAGGTTTATTTATTTTTTATTTTAGGTTTTTTTTTAGTTTAGGGTTTAGGTTTTATTTTTATTTATTTTTTAGTTTTATTTTTAGGTTTATTATTTAGGTTTAGGTTTTTATTTAGTTTTTATTTTATTTTATTTTTATTTTAGGTTTGTTTTTATTTTATTTAGGTTTTCTATTTTTAGTTTAGTTTAGGTTTTTATTTTCTTTATTTTAGTTTAGTTTTTATTTTATTTTAATTTATTTTTAGGTTTTGGTTTATCTTTAGGTTATAGTTCTAGTTTTTATTTTGTTTTATTTTTTTATTTTATTTAGGTTTATGTTTTTCTATTTATTCTATTTTTAGCTTTTATTTAGTTTAGGTTTAGGTTTTAAGGTTTTTAGGGTTTATGGTTTAGGGTTGGAGGTTTTGAAGTTTAGGGTTTAGGGTTTAGGGTCAGGGTTTTTTAAAATTTTTATTTATTTTATTTTTTTTAAATTAAGTAAACTAGTAAGTTTAGGTTTATTTAGTTTATTTAATTTATTTATTATTTATTTTAGTTTATTTTATTTTTATTTAGTTTAGTTTATTTATTTTAGTTTAGGTTTTTTATTTTATTTTATTTTTTAGGTTTAGGTTTAAGTTTAGGTTTATTTTTAGTTTAGTTTTATTTTTATTTTATTTTTTTATTTTTTAGGTTTAGGTTTAGATTTTTATTTTATTATTTTAGGTTTAGGTTTTAGGTTTTTATTTTAGGTTTATGTTTAAGTTTTACTTTTTTAGTTTAGGTTTAGGTTAAGTTTTAGTTTATTTTATTTTATTTAGTTTAGGTTTAGGTTTAGGTTTAGGTTTAGTTTATTTTAGGTTTTATTTATGTTAGTTTAGTTTATTTTAGTTTTGGTTTAGGTTTTTTTTTTAGTTTAGGGTTCAAGTTTTATTTTATATTTTTTTTAGGTTTATATTTAGGTTTAGGTTTTTTATTAGTTTTTATTTTAGGTTTATTTTATTTTTATTTTAGGTTTAATTTTTAATTTATTTAGGTTATTTATTTTTTTAGTTTAGTTTAGGTTTTTATTTTATTTTTTTTGTTTAGTTTTTATTTTTATTTTATTTTCTTTTTAGGTTTAGGTTTAAGTTTTTGTTTAGGTTTTTATTTTATTTTATTTTGGTTTAAGTTTTTTTATTTATTTTATTTTTAGGTTTTATTTAGTTTACATTTAAGTCTTAGCTTTTTAGGGTTTAGGGTTAGTTTAGGGTTTATGGTTTAGAGTTTAGGGTTTGGGGTTTAGGGTTTAGGGTTTAGAGTTTTAAGGAAACCCATAGAGGGGAGAATTTTATTGCCACAAAGAAAGGAGTTGGTCCTTAAGAAGGAGTATTCTCTTAACTATCGCTCAAAGAGCTACATTCAGCCTAAAGAGAAAAATCCTCTATCTAATACAACAAAAGCAAGGAAACTAAACAAAAGCAATAAAAGACCAAAAGACAAATAAGAAACAACAAAGGAAACAAGAAGATCAGCCAAAGCCCACTACTAGAGTCAGAAGTATTTTGAGAGTTGCACAATCCACATCAAGGATTTGAATCCTGCAGAGAACCTATAAAAGAATCCTGCAAGCAACTAGAAATTATAATTAGCACAGCTAGAGAAAATCAAGCTTTAGCAAATAATAAAGGGCAATATAAGAGAAAATTTCTAATAAGGCTCAGGCTCAGTCACCTACATCTTTAGGGGCAACCATAAATGTGAGCATCCAGACTTCAAAGGAAGGGTTACAGTCACATATGCTGCTACCAGCCAAAAGATAGTAGGGAAATCATCCCAGCCATCATAGCCCACTTACCTTGATGAAGGCAATCCACCAAAGAGTGAAAGTCAACAATTCTCTAGTACCTGCATCCCAAGCAACAGAATAAGTTGGCAAAAAGACCAAGCTCGAGAAAGTAGCATCAAAAAACCACCGAAAGAGTAGCTGCCAAGATATCACACAAGAAACAAAGCCACCATGGATAGGAACCAAACCCGCTAGAGTCACCAATAAACCATAAGCAACAGCCCAAAACAAAATAGTAAGCTACAACTAGCACTAAAAAACAAGCAATTCCAAACTAGATCAGGCCAACACTAATAGTAGACACTAGTATAACCCAGACAGTAGAGGCAAGAAATAAAAAGGCTGTTGCAATACCTCCATCAGAAATAGGAAGACTGCCACAAGAAAATAGCATCACCCAGCCACCATAAGCCCAAAACCAAAATAAAGAAAAGCCATCAAAAGGTCAACCCTACCAGCTAACAACATATCAGTAAGAAAACTAAAAGAAAAGCCAACCAAACTAGCCAGCACAACCAACCAAACCAGCTAGCCCACAGGACCATCCATCCAATTAACAAAGCAGTAGATGAGCCAACTCTGATAAGGAGACAGCCAGTCCAAAAGGGAGGCAATCCCAACATAAAGAAAGATACGCATTGTGACAACCAATAGGAAGCCACCTAAAATAATTAAGAAACAAATGGTAATCACCCAATCAGACAAAAAGCCTTAGCCTGGGAGGATGACCCAACCACGAACAACCAACCAGAGTGGCAAGGAAAATAGACCAAGGAGCCATCGAGACACAAAAACCACTAAATGGCCTAGCAAAAACTCAAGAGTAAAAAGATCGATAGCATCCATCGAAGACATTCATGTAGAGTGTAGTAGCAAACAGCAGAACCCACCTGGCCCAAAAATAGTAGCAGAAAAACCACCCAATGTAAGAAAATAGCCAACCAAAACCAGAGGCAAAACCAGGACCAATTAATACAAGGGAAAAGTCAAAAGCAAGTTTAGGCATAACCCAAAAGGAGGGCTCCACAAGATCAAGGCAGCACATGAAGAAACTGTTGACATTTAGATCCCTAAATAAAATAGTCAGCCAAAGAGAACACCTCTCCAACAAAAAAGGATGAACAGCCATCCTCCACCTCATAGAGATCTCCCAAGTATTGCAACACAAACCAGAAAAGAGAGTGAAATAGCTAGAAAAATGCGGCAAAATGAAACGCACATAGAGAAAATCATAGAGAACCTAAAAAACACAAAGTAAACTTAATTTTTGAGATAGGGTAATCCAGTGTTCTCCTGATTAACCAAGCCTCTCAATTGTCTAGGTAAATTAAGATGATCATAAAGAGTGAGATCATTTAATTTAGCAACTAGATTAGCCAGATAATCTACACAGGCATTTCCTTCATGCCAAATATGAGAAATTTTAAAACATACTTGAGAGAGTAGTATTTTAGTATGATTAAAAAGGTAGAATAAATCCGCATTCCCCATCTTAGTGGAAGTTAGCATGTAAATGAGTAACAGAGCATCAACTTCAATCCAAGTATTGAAGAAACCTTTTGCAATAAATGTCAATAGCTTTGTTTGCGACCATTAATTCAACATAGATACAACAAGCTTTAAGAGGATAAGCAAAAGCACAAATGACATTACCTTTAAAATCCCTAAAAATACCACCACAATCAAATGTATTATGAGAGACAGATCCATCTATATTAATTTTAATAATATTATTATTTGGTTTTATCCAATATATACTCCTATCTTATTTACAGAAGGTGATCTTAGGTAGGAAAAGACCCAATTTTTTGGCCACAAATTTGCAACCTCTAAAATGAGTGTTACTAATTAAATTAACACTAAATAAAGCATGAATTTTTTCTTTGGTTCTAGCAATAAAACTTTTATGATTCATAGGAATACCATGATATTTAGCATCATTTCCATCCATCCATATAAATTAAATAAGGGTAATGGCAATTAAAACATTGATATGACCTTTCATAATTTTTTGGAAATAAGCTTCAAGAAATTGATATAAAGAAAGAAAACCATGGAGATGGTTAATATTAAAAAGATCATCATACCAAAACTATAATTTGGAGGCAATAGAACCATTGACAAAAACATGATTAACATTTTCAATATGAAAACAACAAAAACATTTGGAAGGCAAATGAAAACCTTTATCCCAAAGAAAGGAATCAACAAGAATAAAGTTTTTCATAATTCTCAAAGTATGGATAGAGTGAGAGATAGGGATGATATTATTCCAAAGTTTAATAAATACATTAGAAGAAATATGAGCATCACTAATATAATTCCAAGCCTCTTTAAGAATAAAATCACCATTATAAGATAGCTTAAAAATAATTTGATCAGGATTGTTGGAAAGGATAAAAATATTAGTAAATTTTTCCAAAAGAGAGATAGGAATAAATTCGCTAAGTTTATTATCATTCCACCTATTCTTAAGCTAAAAGTAGTTAACTTTAGTAGCAGTAGTAGAATGGGTAGATAAAAAAAAATTAGTAGAACCTCCACCAATCCAGTTCTCTTGCCAAAAGAAAGAAGATCCTGAATTTATACCCCAAGATATCAACGATTCAACCTCCCATTAATGGAGCAAAGCCTTTTCCAAACTAGGGAGTCACCCACTTTATAAGTAGAGATTACCCTGGCAGTATTTAACTATCATAAAATTACCCTAGAGGCTATCTTTTTTTATAAAATTCCACCAGAGTTTATGTGAGAAGGCAGTAATAGCATCATGAATAGGTTTGCAGCCAAGCCCACCTTCACCTAGAGGACCACAACATTTATGCCAAGAGGTCCAATGCATCCTTTAACCAAATTATTAGAGCCCTAAAAAAATTTATTAAGGAGACGATCAATTCTATCTAAGATAGAATTAGTCGGGATAATGGTTTGAATATAATATAAAGGCATCAAATTAAGAGTATTCTTAAAGTAAGCAGGAAAGTAAGTGAAATTCCACACTGAAATTTTATTAGAAATTTTTTTGGATAAGCTCATCAAAAACATGGAATCTTTTTTTACCTTTAAAAGAGGAGCACCGAGATATGTAATAGAAAGTTGTTGGTGTTTAAAGTTAGTGATTCTCAAGATTTGATTGATTTTGTTATTAGAAATTTTAGTGGAGGTGACAAAGTAGCTATTGCTTTCATTAATAGAAAGACCACTTTCTCTTCCAAAATTATTTAAAAATTTCTTAAGTCTTTTGATATGATGAAAGGAAGCATTAGAAAAGATAATGAAATCATCAGCAAAGCTAAGATGAGAAATAAGGATACCACCAAGAGTTCTAAAGTACATGCTAAGATTGTTATTGAATAAATCATTTACAGTCCTAGAAAGGTTTTCCACAGCAATAATAAATAAAGAAGGGGACAAAGGATCTCCTTATCTCAAACCATAAGAAGAAGGAAAAAAATCCTAAAGCTTCAACATTAAAAAGATTTGGAAATAAGGCATTATTAATACAATTTTTAACAAGGTTAATGAAATTATCAGAGAAACTAAATAAACGCAGGATATTTAAAAGGAAATCCCAAGAGATATTATCAAAGGCTTTAGAAATATCTAATTTAAAAAGCATGTTACCACCTCTAAGTGGAACATCCAAATCATGAATAACCTCTTGAGCAAGAAGAATGCTCAAATATAGATCTCCCTCTAACAAAACTAGTTTGGTTAAGAGATATTTTTTTTTTGAAGCAAAGGACTTAGTCTATTAGCAAGAATTAGAAATCAATTTATTAAATAAAGTGAAAAGACTAATAGGTCTAAAATCACTCCAAGAATCTAGATTATCTTTTTTAGGTATGAGAATAATGGAAGTGCTTGAAAAATATTTAGGGAGAGGATTACCATAAAGAAATCAACAATAGGATCAACTAAGTCATGCTTAATAGTAGACCAAAATTTTGAAAAATTGAGTTATATAACCCTCCGAACTAGAAATGGAATCAATGTTCATGCTATTGAGAACTTTACCAATCTCATCTTTAGTAGGCAACCTAGTAAGCCAATGATTGTCATCATTGGTTATAATAGAGGGATCAAATGTGAATTATAAATAGCTTCATAAGAGTGGCTTTTTAAGCATATTTCTAAAGAGGTTAATGTAATCTTTAATAACATTAATATCAGTGATCTAATCTCCATTATCACTTTTAATTTTTTGGATAGAATGTAAAGCACTCTTTTTATTAAATAAAGCATGAAAATATCTATTCTTGTCCCCATCAATATGTTTACTAGCTTTTTACACCAATAGGTCTCTTCCATATTCTGATAATTAACAAGATTATCTTTTGCTTCATTCAAATCCTTAAGCTTAGAAGAATCAATCAAAATAGCATTTTCAAGATCATAAACCAAAAGTTCCATGTTTTTTATATTAGCAAAAAGATTTTTAAAACAATGTTTGTTCCACCAAAGCAGATTTTATTTGAGCCTATTAAGCTTAAAACATAATCTATGCATACCCCTAATCAAATTATCAGGGTGTGAAGGGGCAATCCAATTAATGGACAAAACTTTAAGAAAATCCAGATGCTGAATCCACATATTTTGAAATCTAAAAGAGGGCGAGGTGTTTAATATTTTAGAGTTATATTTAATAGAAATCAAAAGAGGGGCATGATCAGATAAAGTTCTACTCAAATGGTCAACAGAGGTATGAGGCCATTGATTAATCCAATGAGAGTTGAAAAGAATTCTATCAAGATGATGCTAGAGATTAGAGTTTTGCCATGTATAATTAGAGCCTATAAATGTCAATAAGAATGCAAACAAGAAGCATATTTAAAAATTCTTCCATATAATGAATATTAGGAGAGCAACCACCCTTTCTTTCATATGAATACAAAAAAGGAGTTAAAATCACCTCCAACCAACCAAGGTTTGTTACCAAAAAGAGCAAAACTTTTCAAATTCTTTCAAAGAACATTCCAACCAGCTCTTTTACAAGAAGTATAAGCAAAAGAGCCCAACAAACTAGAATCACCAAAAGAAATTTAAAGATCATCAAAAATTAAAACATTTAAGAAGCTATTCCAAAAGCGCTAAATTTCATTATTGATGTTAGAGAAAAAATTACTAAAACTAAGCATTCTAGCAAAATGATTTATTTTATCAGCATGTATAAGAGGTTCAATAATAATAAGTAAAGAGATATTGTTAATTCTACAAAGATTTCTAATATGATTACAAATAGTGAGGTTACTATTCACTATAACATTCCAAATAAGAGAATTAAACATAAAAAAATTGTAAAAGGGAATTAAATGATAATAATAAAGAGGGAGAGAAATAATAACAAATCCTCTCCTAAGCTTAAAATTAATACAACACATTATTTATGTGAAGAGGATCCAGATCTAGTAGATCTAGCAGAATTTGGAGGTTGCATCTTAGAGTTCTTAGTTTTCTTTTTACCATAGGAAAGTGATTGATTAGGAATATTATTAATAGGATAAGGATCAACAAGAACATCTCTAATCATAACTTCCCCCTTTTCCAAATCAGCATTTTGTTGAAAAGTGGGATTAGAATGAAGATCAATCTAGGAATTAGGGGAAGGAGAAGAAATTATACCATTCAAAGCACAATTGCCAATGTTAGAATCAGTGTTTTGCTCAAGAATTTTAGCCACATTCAAGTTATCTTTTAAGTTATCACCTAAAACCTCATTTTGATCAATTAATGCATTCAAAGAAGTAGGAATAGACTCATTAGAGAATGAATCATCATTTTTTTCAGCCTCTTTGAATTTGGAATAAGCCATAATAGGCAAATTCTCATGTAAAGAAAGGTTGTTGGACAAATCATTTTTTTAAACATTATTAGTACCTTTGTCATGGTAGGAATGAGAAGTAGAAACAAAAATTTTAGGAACATCAAAAGATTTGAAAGAATCCAACCTAATATCAAAATTTTAGTTATTTTTAGTCACAAAAATAGATTTATTAACTTTATCAGTAGCTAATTTAGAGTTAGGATCATTCAAAATTTTCTTTTTAAGAAGCAGGTGAAGAATAAAACACTCCAAATTATCATGACCATGTATCTGCAATGGGAACAGAAAAATGGAAAACTTTCAAATTTGAGCATTTATAAATAACTAAACTTTTCATATATAATCCAAAAATCTTTAGGATGTTTTTTAGATATGTCAAGTTCAACCAACATACAAGCAACAGAGGGATAGGATCTCACAGCGGTCACCTGATCGATTTGGAGCGACCGACTGAAAAGAGCCCCGATAGCAAATAAATTCTACTGATAACTTAATGGATTCTCATATTTGGAAGAGCTAACTACACAAGAATAATAGGTGATTCCTCCTTTATATCAAGAAGGGGAGACCACTTCAACAAATGCATTTGACATAAAGACAAAATAAGATCGACATGAGAAAACCCTTGAATAATCCAAATCCTTCGTAAGTTGAATCAGAATATGTCTTGGATCGATCAAGCCAATACAGAAAGCACTTGAAAGTTTAAGGTTATGAAAAAATGATCGAAACTTATCCAAATTTGGCTGGCATAAAGAAAAGTTTTCAATCAAAGTAAATTCAAAAGGTTTTGCAAGCTTTTTGACATCAAGATCTGAACACATGATTGCATGCATACCTTAAAAAGAAGTCAAAATTAGATTCATCAAGTTAGAAGAGGTAGAGCTCTTACCAAAAAGTGCATCCTTAAAGGGTTTAATAGCAGGAATAGAATTAGGTTTAGGAATCCCCACAAAAGTGGATGCCCTAGCTGGATCATCCAAAATAACAGTAAAAAGTTGTGGGTTCGAGGTCATTGTAGCCATAATCAAAAGAGCCACATCACGAGAGTAGCCAGAGATTGAAAAAACACCAAAAATTAGTTAGGAATGATGAAGGATCCACCAAAAAATGCAAGACGGGGATGCACCGATGAAGTGGAAAATGAAATTGCTAGAGCACCGCAAGGGAGAGGGGGGTTAGGGGTTTATATTTATTATATTTAGATTATTTAGTTTAGTTTTTATTTTATTATTATTTTAAGTTTAATTTTTTATTTAGGTTTATTTTAGATTTATTTAGTTTAGTTTATTTAGGTTTAGGTTTAGGGTTTAGGGTTTTTAGGGTTTTTAGGGTTAAGGGTTTAGGGTTTAGGGTTTATGGTTTAGGTTTTAGGTTTATTGTTCAGGTTTTAGTATATAGTTTAATGTTTTTGGGTTATTTATTTTAACAAAGAATAAATTCATATTTGATATTTCATCTTTTCAATTTCATCGACCAAGTAATACATCAAGTTTTCTATGACATAAGTGACAACATAGATAAAAAATTAGCACGCATAGAGCAGATCAAAAACCCTAGATTAATAAAACCTTCTCTACTATAAAGATACAATTTCATAAGCATCAGATTGGATCAGTCATTTCTTAGTTTCTCTAGTTCCCATCAGAACCACCCCGTCCACTTGAGTAGCGGGATCGACCATCATATCACCGACCTCTCCCTTTGCTACCAACATGGCTGTAACCATCGTTGCTCCTCCCACCTCCATAGCCACCACTGCTTCAATGACCACCTCTATATGTACCAACACCTTCAGATCCCCCACCACCACTATGATAACTATCTCCTCTGCCTTTGTCTCCACCGCCAGATCTATACTGAGCTTGGTTGATGGTGATGTTCTGACCGTCAAGGTTCTATTCATTCTTAGGGTGTAGGTTTAGATTTAGGTTTATTAAGTTTTAGGGTTTTAAGTTTATTTTTTAATTTATTTAGTTAGTTTAGGATATGGTTTAAGGTTTTGGGTTTGGAGTTTTGGGTTTAGGCTTAGGGTTTAGTGTTTATGGTTTATGGTTTAGGGTTTAGGGTTTAGGATTTAGGGTTTTAGGGGTTTATGCTTTTAGGGTTTAGGGTTTAGATTTAAGGTTTATGGTTTAGGGTTTTTAGGGTTTACGGTTTATGGTTTATTGTTTTAGGGTTTAAGGTTTAGGCTTTAGGGTTTAATGTTTAGTGTTTAGGGTTTAGGAATTTGGTTTAAGGTTTAGGGTTTAGGGTTTATGGTCTTAGGATTTAGTTTAGGTTTAGGGTTTAGGGCTCACTGGGGAGTTTAGGGAGCATTTAGTGGAGTTACAGGGTGGGTAGGGGGTTTAGGGTGGGTGTCAGTGGGGTTTAGGGTTTAGGGTTTAGGGTCAGAGGTTTAGGGTTTAGGGTCAGGATTTAGGTTTAGGGTTTAGTTTTCTTAAAAATTAAGCAAACCAGTAGGTTTAGTTTATTTAGTTTAACATTTTTTATTTATTTTAGTTTATTTTTTTTTTTTATTTAGTTTATTTTTATTTAGTTTAGTTTATTTATTTTAAAATTATTTATTTTAGTTTAGGTATTTTATTTTAATTTATTTTAGGGTTATTTTTTTAGGAGTTTTATTTTATTTTAAGTTTAGGTTTTATGTTTTACTATTAGGTTTAGGTTTGGGTTTTATTTTTATAGGTTTAGGTTTTAGGTTGTTATTTTAGGTTTTAAGTTTATTTTTAGTTTAGGCTTAAGTTTATTTTAGCTTATTTTATTTTATTTAGTTTAGATTTATGTTTAGGTTTAGTTTAATTTAGGTTTAGGTTTAGGTTTTATTTATTTTAGTTTTGTTTATTTAGTTTAATTTATTTTATTTTTTTATTTTATTTTAAGTTTTGTAGTGGTATGGTTTAGGTGTTATTTTTTATTTACTTTTTATTTTAGATTTAGGTTTTATTTTATTTTAAATTAGGATTATTTTATTTTATATAGGTTTAGGTTTTATTTTATTTAGTTTTTTTTTATTTTTAGGTTTATTTTATTTTTTAATTTAGTTTTTATTTATTTATTATTTTAGTTTAGTTTTATTTTCATTTTTATTTTAGCTTTAGCTTTAGGTTTAGGTTTAGGTTTATGTTCAAGTTTTATTAGGTTTTATTTTATTTTATTTAGGTTTAGGTTTTAGGTTTATGGTTTATGGAGGGTTTAGGGTTTAGGTTGGGTTTAGGGTTTAGGGTAATTAGGATAGGGTTTTGGGTTTAGGGATTAGTTTAGCTTTTAGTTTAGTTTAGGGTTTAGGTTTTAGTTTAGAGTTTAGGTAGCTTTTAGGGTTTAAACTTTTTTTAAACAAAGTTTAAGGTTTAGGGTTTAGGGTTTAGTGTTTAGGGTTTAGGGTTTAGGGTTCAAGGTTTAGGGTTTAGGGTTTTTAGAGTTTATGATTTAGAGTTTAGTGTTTAGGTTTTAGGTTTTAAGGTTAGGTGTTCAGTTTTTATTTTAGGTTTTTGAGTTTATGGTATTTCTTTTTTGAATAGAGAACAAATTCATAGTCAACATTTCTTCTTTTTGATTTCATCAACCAAGTAACACACCAAGTTTTCTAAGACACAAGCAACAACATAAATAGAAAATGAGCATGCATATAAAAAATCAAAAACCTTAGATAACTAGGACTGTCTCTACTATAAAGACACAGTTCCATAAGCAATAGATAGGATCGACCATTCTTCAGTTTCTCCAGTTCTCATCAGAACCACCTTGGTCTCTCGAGTAGCGGGATCCACCATCATATCCTGGATCTCTCCCTCCACGGACCACCATGGTTGTAACCTCTGTCACTCCTCTTGCCTCCATAACCACCACTGCTCTGACCACCACCTCCATATCCACCATCCCCCACCACCACATAACCACACGCTCACCTCCACCTCACCCATCTAGACCCGAGCCTAGACTGGTGATGTTCTGCCATCAAGTTTCTACCCATTCTTAGGGTTTAGGTTTAGGCTTATTAGGTTTTAGGGTTTAAGTTTATTTTTTTATTTATTTAGTTACTTTAGGTTTAGTTTTAGGGTTTGAGGTTTAGGGTTTAGGGTTTAGGGTTTTAGGTTTTAGGTTTTATGCTTTTATGGTTCATGGTTTAGGGTTTGGGTTTAAGGTTTAGGGTTTAGTGTTTAGGCTTTAGGGTTTATGGTATTTAGGGTGTAGGGTTAGTTTAGGGTTTAAGGTTTAGGGTTTAGAGTTTAGAGTTTTAGGGTTTAGGGTTTAGCATTTAGTGTTTAAGGGTTTAGGGTTTAGGGTTTAGGGTTTAGGGTTTTCTTTTTTTGGGGGAAAGTTAGAATTTTATTATCATAAAAGGAAAACATACCATGTCCTTAAAAGTGGTAAGGCTCTAAAATTCTACTGCTCTCAGAGCTACAATAAACTTAAAGAGCTAAACTCCCATCTAAGTACATTAGAAAAAGAAAACAAAACAAAAGAGCAAATACAACAGCTAAAAAGCATAAGAGAAAAAGACACAGAGTAAGGCTAAAACAAATCCTAAAAACATTAAAAGAATGCGTCAGCACTAGTTCATGATTTCTTTGAGAAAGCAAGATAAGTAGGATCCATGGCTACAACACCTGGGTTGACTGAGTAATGAACATTCCCTCTATATAGTTCCAACCGGTAAAAGAAATCTGCATCACACTATAAAGGCAAAAGTCATAGCTAAAATGGATAATGATAAAGAGAGGAAAAGGAGAGAGTTGAGAAAGAGAAGGCTTAGGCTCTATTAGGATAATCTCAAATACAATACATATGACCATCCAAACTTCATAAAGAAGGATTAGAATCATATGTAATGCTCCAACCATAAGGAAGAGTTGAGTAACATCAAATCCATCATAGCCAGCATACCGGATACAAGCAAACATCCAAGGCCATCAGTCCATAAAGTTCTAGATCCTACACCATTTAACAAAGATTAACTAGCCAGCAACCAGCTAGCAGCCAAACCACCAAAGAAATGCCAAAATAGACTAATCATAATAACCAAGAGAGAGGCTAGAATAATGTCAGAACACTAACAACCATTATCCAAATACCCATCCAAGCTACAAAAAACCAGAAAACCATAACCAACCTGCCAAGAAACCCATGCACTAAATTAATAGAGAAATAGCCAACAAAACCAAGATAGGAGCCCTCATGCGAAAGTCCCAACAAGTAGTAGTCACCAAGCCAAATTAGGGTGAGCTACCACTAATGACTAAACATCTCAAAAATTAAACCATCAACTGAAGGAAATAGAAATTGCAGTTAGTGCAAATCACCAGAAGACAAAACATCGACACAAATGGGGGCCAAAGGCAATAACCAACCACCAAAAACTAGCAAGTCCAATCTAAAAGGATCAACAAAGGTTCGTCCAGCACAACAAAAGGCTCCAATAAATTATTCAAGAAGAATGAAAAGACCAATAAGGAAAAAAAATCAACCAACTAAGATTCCAAGGATAATTAAAATTCCTGTAACAAAACCAGCTAAGTAAAAATAGCAAGGCAACAGAGAAAATAACCATCATATCCCCAATAGCTAAGGAAAACTAGAAAACCAACAAAGCACCACACAATAGAGGCCCAAAATAAGCACAATAACCATAGAAGGCAACAACGGTAGCTGACACAAAAAATCAAACTTTCCCAATAAACTAAACTAGATAGCATAACAATAACACAAAATGTGTTGCAAACAACATACCAATAGAGGCTAATTCAGAAGAATAACTAACAAAAAAGGAAAAAAAGATTCCAACAATAAACAACAAAGAACTGGGAGGAAAACCCAAAAAAGTAGCCAAGAAATTTGCTAGAAGAAGGCCTAGAAAGGTAACAACCAATAGTAGTTCCCACTAAGAAGGCCACCCATCCAACCATGAAAAACTAGCAAAAAGTAATTCGAGTTCAAGAGGAGAGCCAACAAACCAACCAGTGTAGAAAAAAGAATAAAGCCAAAGCAGAAATCATCTCATCCACCAGCAACCAAAGTAAATAAGGCAGAGAAGACAATAGCCACCAGGCCAAAAAAAACCAAGCCAACCCAGGCTATAAAGGAAGGAACCACCAAGTTGCAACCACCTGGCCAACCCAAAATCTAGAGGTTAAAAATAAGATGCAGCTCAAGCCAAAAAGTGAGAATAAATTTAGGGTTTAGGGTTTAAGGTTTAGGGTTTAGGGTTATGATTTAGGGTTTATGGTTTAGGGTTTAGTGTTTAGGAATTGATTTATGGTTTTGAGGGTTTAGGGTTTAGGCTTTAGGGTTTAGGGTTTAGTTTAAGGTTTAGGGTTTAGTGTTTAGGTTGTAGGGGGGTTTAGGGTTTAGGGTGTAGGTTAGTTTAGGGTTTATAGTTATTTATGTTTTAACGTTTAGTGTTTAGTGTTTAGGGTTTAAGTTTTAGGGTTTAGGGTTTAAGGTTTAGGGTTTTTTAGTGTTTAAGGTTTAGGGTTTAGGGTTTAGGGTTTAGTGTTTATTTTAAGATTAGGGTTTTTTTTAAAAAAAAAATTAAGTGAACTAATAGGTTTAGAATAGATTTATTTAATTTATTTATTTTAGTTTTTTTTATTTATGTTTATATTTTTATTTAGTTTAGTTTATTTATTTTAGTTTTGGTTTTTTATTTTAGTTTATTTTTAAGTCTTTGTTTATTTTTTAGGTTAGTTTTATTTTTATTTTATTATTTAAGTTTATGTTTTATTTTTTAATTTTAGGTTTCAATTTTTATTTTATGTTTTTGGGTTTAGGTATTAGGTTTTTTTTAGGTTTATTTTCATGTTTTATTTTTTAGTTTAGGTTTAGATTTATTTTTAGTTTATTTTATTTTATTTAGTTTAGGGTTTTGGTTTAGTTTATTTTAGGTTTAGGCTTAGGTTTTATTTATTTTAGTTTAGTTTATTTTAGTTTGGGTTTTGATTTATTTTATTTTATTTATTTTAGGTTTAGATTTTTTTAGTTTAGGGTTTAGATTTTATTTTATTTATCTATTTTTAGGTTAATTTTTTAGGATTTGGTTTTTATTTAGTTTATATTTTACTTTATTTTAGATTTATTTTATTTTTAGTTTAGTTTAGGTTTTCATTTAGTTAGTTTAGTTTTAGTTTTTTATTTTTTTTATTTTATTTTGGGTTTAGGTTTAGGTTTAGGTTTAGGTTTTAGTTTTGGTTTTTATTTTATTTTATTTAGGTTTAGGTTTTTTAATTTATTTTATTTTTAGGTTTTATTTAGTTTAGGTTTAGGTTTTTAGCTTTTTAGGGTTTAAGGTTTAGGGTTTAGGTTTGTAGGGTTTTGGATTTAGGGTTTAGGGATTAGGGTTTAGGGGTTAGGGTTTTAGGATTTAGGGTTTAAGGTTTAGGATTAGTTTTAGGGTTTAATGTTTAGGTTAAGGGTTTTTTAAAATTTTTTTAATTAAGTAAACTAATAGGTTTAGGTTTATTTAATTTATTTTTTATTTTGTTTAGTTTTTTTTATTTATATTTATGTTTATTTTTATTTTTATTTAGTTTAGTCCATTTATTTTAGGTTTATTTACTTTAGTTTAGGTTTTCTATTTTAGTTTATTTTTTAGGTTTAGGTTTAGGTTTAGGAATATTTTTTAGTTTAGTTTTATTTTTATTTTATTTTTTAGGTTTAGGTTTAGGTTTAGAATTATTTTTTATTTTAGTTTTATTTTTATTTTATTTTTTGTGTTTAGGTTTTATTTTTTATTTTTAGGTTTAGGTTTTGGTTTTATTTCATTTTTATGTTTAGGTTTTTTTGGTTAGGTTTTATGTTTTAATTTAGGATTATTTTAAGTTTTATTTTTTAGTTTAGGTTTAGGTTTATTTTAGTTTTTTTTTATTTTATAGTTTTTGGTTGAGCTTTATGTTTAGTGTATTTTAGTTTTAGGTTTAGGTTTTATTTATTTTAGTTTAGTTTATTTTAGTTTAGGTATAGGTTTATTTTATTTTATTTTAAGTTTAGGTTTTTTTAGTTTAGGGTTTAAGTTTTATTTTTTATTTATTTTTATTTATTTTTGGTTTTATTTTAGATTTTTTTTAGTTATTTTATTTAGTTTTATTTTATTTATTCTTATTTTATTTTAGGTTTATTTTTTTTATTTTTTAGTTTTTTTATTTTTTTACTTTATTATTTTATTTATTTATTTTAGTTTAATTTTTATTTTTTTATTTTATTTTATATTTAGGTTTAGGTTTAGGTTTAGGTTTTAATTTAGGTCTTCATTTTATTTTATTTTAGTTTAGGTATTTTTATTTATTTTATTTTTAGGTTTTATTTAATTTAGGTTTAGGTTTTTATCTTTTTAGGGTTTAGGGTTTAAGGTTAGTTTAAGGTCTAGGTTTTTTTATTTTTTTTTATTTAGGGAAAGTTAGAATTTTATTACCATAAAAATAAAGGATATAATGTCCTTAAAATGGGTAAAGCTCAAAGTTCCACTGCTTACAAAGCTACAAGAAACTTAAAGAGCTAAACCCCAATCTAAGTACAATTGAAAAAAAAAAATCAAAGAGCAAATACAATAGCTTAAAAGCAAATGAGAAAAAACACTAAATAAGACTAATATAACTCAAGAAAGCGTAAAAGGCTAGTCGACAATGATCCCTTTGAGAAGTTAAGATAAGCAAGATCCACATCAACAATACTTGAGTTAACTGAGTAAAGATTACTCCATCTGTGAAGTTCCAACCTGCTAAAGAAATTTGCAAAACACTACAAAGGCAATGGTCATAGCTCAAGGGAAAAAGATAAAGTAAACAATTTAAAAGAGATGAGAACAGAGAAGGCTGCTCTTAAGATCATCTCAAGGGGCAACAATACATATGAGCATCCAAACTTCATGAGAAGGGTTACAATCATATGCATGCTACCAACTAGAGAGAAGATATGAGAAAACATCAAGGCCATCATAGCCAGCATACCTAATATAAACAACCATCCAAGGAAAAATAGTCCATAGTGATCTAGTTTCTGCACCAAACGAATAGAGAAAAATAGCCAGCTAGAAGCCAACCCACCAACTATAACCCACAATAAACCAACCACTTAAAGCCAACATCCCAGAAGTTACAGATCAGTGGCTGAGCTATAATAAACCAAGAAGTAACTCCAACGAAGCCACCACCAATAGGAACAAAAACATGAAAACGGGGTAGTCAGCATAAATAGGAAGAACAACACAATCGAGCAAAACAGTCAGAGCATAGAGAGAAAAGCCATAGCAATCAAAATCCAAGGGAAAAACCTCCACCCAAATAGCAAAATAGTAGGAGATAAGCAACACTAGAGAGAGGAAAGCCATAGCATAGAAAGGCTAAGAGGGCATCCAGAAATTTCCATCAAAACCACCACCAAGACAGCCAAAAGAATATCAAATCCACCACCACCAACCAAATGGCAAATATCATGAAATAAGGAGAGCCAAATAAACCATACGGAGTCTATATCAACAACCAACATAAATCCCAAAACACCAAGCCATGACACAAGCATCCAAGGCAAGACAGTAGCCATAATAAACCCCTCAAGCAGCTAACCATGAACAATAAGTCCTAAAATAGGACCAAAAAACCATAAGAGGTCATAACCTCCATAAACAAAATAGCCAATAAAATAACCTAGGCCAGTAGCCAACAGGATCAGCAGCAGGAGAAATCAGAGCAACAAAAAAATCAACACCCAAATTAAGAAAAAAAAATAAAGGAAAAGCAGCTGCACCCAAGAGATGATAACCAACCCAGGAACAGACTAGAAACCCAACCAAAAGCACCAAAACCAACCATCAAACATAGTCAACACATCCACCCAACCAACAACTAGCCACCATATAGCCAAACCCAATTACCAACAAAACTAACAAGTAGACAAAGCCAATACATAGCCCAAAACAGAGGGAAAGAACAACAACATACAAATCCACCACCCACTTGGAGATCTCCAAAATAACCAAGAAACAAAATATGGTAGTCACCTAGCCAGACAAAGGCCAAGGAGGACCACCCAACCACAAGCAGCAAAACTGTAAGGAAAGAAACAAGGCCAAAGACAAATAAAGCCCCTTCTGAAACCCAAAGAGGAGACAGTCACAACGAAGGAGAAAATAGAAAGACAACAACCACATAATAGCTACCTCCAATCCACAAGGAAGAGGGAAAAACTAACCAGCAGAAACCTCCAAGCCAAACTAGGAAAGAAGAACAACAACCACCAAAAAATCCAAAACTAAGCCAAGCCAGAAGAGGGCAACAATAGCCATGAAAAATATAACCACCCAAAACAGCCAGGAAGATAGATGAAGCAAATAGCAGCAACCAGAAGAACAAATCATAGTAGCAAAAAATCCAATTTGAATAAGGCCATAGCTAGCCAAAATTGGAGGCAAACCCAACATTCATTAACAAAAGGGGTAGGCCAAAAATCGGCACAACCACAACCCAACAGGTGACCCTTAAAAAATCACTAGTTGTTTTATAAAAGAAGCATAACATGAGCCATAGAAAGAAAACCACCATTCTTAGAGGATAGGGAAACCAATTAAAAACCACTACAACTCAAAAAAGGGTCAATCAAGTATAGAATGGGGTTAAGAGGAAGGGGGTTGAAGTATAGAAATAAACTCAGCAAAAAACGCTTCTTGGTGAGGGTAGCATAAAATAAACAAATAAAAAATAGTATGAATAAAACCACTATAGCAAAATGATCAAATAAATAACAGAAGGCTAAAATCTGAGGTAAGGCAGTCTAGTGTTATCTAGATTGACCAGACCACGTATATGCTTAGGTAAGCTATGGTTATCAAATAAAGTGAGCTCATTTAATTCCCCACCTAAATTAGTCAGGAAATTGGCACAAGCATTACCTTCACAAAGAATGTGAAATTTTTTGTAGCAAACTTGAGAAATAAGCTTTTTAGTGTGATTAAGAAGATAAAATAAGTCAACATTCCCCATTTTATTATTATTGAGCATATCAAGTAATAGAAGAGTATCAACTTCAATCCAAATATTAAAGAGGCCTTTACTTAAATAAATATCAATTGCTTTATTAACAGCCATGAGTTCAACATAAATAATAGAACAAGCTTTGAGGGGGTAGGCAAAAGCACAAATGATAGTACCTTTAGAATCCCTAAGAATTCCACCATAGCCATATTTGTTTGGGGAAATAGAACCATCAATTTTGATCTTAATAAAATTTTATGTAGGCTTAATCTAATGTATAATCATAATACTTTTGTAGGAAGGATCATCATGCAAAGTGATACCCAATTTTTAGCCACAAATTTATAACCTCTAAAGTGAAGATTATGAATTAAATTTGCATTAAACAAAGCATGAATTTTTAGTTCAAGCAAGGATCCTTTTATGGTTAAAAGGGATACCACGATATTTAGCATCATTTCAATCCATCCAAATGAACCAAATAAGGGTAATAGCAATCAAAACATTGATATCACCTTTCACAGTTTTGTGGAAATAAACTTCAAGAAGTTGATAAAAAAGAACCATGAAAATAGTTAGTGTTAAATAAATCATCATACCATATCCAAAGTTTGTAAGCAATAACACCATTGACAAAAACATGATTAACATTTTCAATATGAAAGCAACAATATCACTTAGAAGGTAAATAAAACCCTTTAAGCCAAAGCAAGGAATCAACAGGTATGAAGTTATTCAAAATCCTCCAAGCTAAAATAGAATAAGAAATGGAAATGATATTGTTCCAAAGTTTAATGAAAACATTAGAGGTGTTTTGTTTATTTCTAATAAAATTCCAAACCTCTTTAAGAATGAAATCACCATTGTAAGAGAGCTTGAAAAGAATTTGATCTAGTTTATTAGAAAGATAGTGATGTTGGAAAACGTATTAAAAAAAGAAATAAGAATGTAGTTCTTAAGTTTGTTTTCATTCCAATTGTGATTAAGCCAAAAAAGAGTTAGCTTTGATAGTAGCAGTAGGGTGTGTAGATAAAAAGGAGTCAATGGAGCCATTGCCAAGCCAATTGTCTTGCCAAAAGAAAGAAGAACCCGAATGAATACTCCAAGATATTAATGATTCAACAACCCATTTAATGGAGCAAAGCCTTTTGCAAATAGAAGAGTCACAAACTTTATAAGCACAGGTAAGAGAGTGTTTACCTTGGAAATATTTTTCCATCATAAAATTAGCCCAAGGGCTATCACTCTTTCTAAAATTCCACTATAGCTTATGAGAAAGGCGGATAGCTTCAAATAGTTTGTAACCAAGACCACCTTCATCCAAAGGACCACAACATTTATGCCGGAAGTCCAATGCATTCTTTTAATAAAATTATTGGACCACCAAAAAATTTATTAAGTAAGCATCAATTCGATAAGAGTAGAATTAGTGGGAATAATAGTTTGAATCAAATGAAGAGGCATTGAATTGAGAGTGCTTTTAAGAATAGTGAGCCTACCACCAAAGGAAAGCAAATGGAATTCCCAAACATAAATTTTAATTAAATTTTTTTGAATTAACTCATCAAAAAGGTGGGATCATTTTGGACCTTCAAAAAGAGGAGCACTCAAGTACTTAAAAGGTAAGTGTTGATGTTTAAAATTAGTGATATGCAAGATTTGATTAATTTTATTATTGGAGATACTTGAAGAAGTAATAAAATAGCTTTTGTTACCATTGATAGAAAGACCACTTTCTCTACCAAATTTATTTAAAAAAATCTTGAGGTTCTTAATATGATGAATAGAAGCATTGTAAAAAATAATAAAATCATTTAAAAGGCTTAAGTGGGAAACAAGAGACCACCAAGAGTTTTGTAGTACATACTGGGATTGTTTAAGAATAACTCATTGATACTCCTAGATAAGTACTCAACAACAATATTGTCCTAAGCCATGGGAAGAAGGAAAAAAGCCCAAAGCTTCCCATTACAAAATAGAGAACCGACATTATTAATACAATTTCTAATAAGAAAAATAAATTTAGTAGAAAACCCAAAAAATTTAGAATATGGAAAAGAAAATCCAAGAGATATTATCAAAAGCTTTGGCAATATTTAATTTGAAAAGATTGTTTCCACCTCTAATCTTAGCATCTAACTCATGAATTATTTCCTAGGCAAGTAAAATGTTATCATAAAATGAACTACCTCTCACAAAATGAATTTGGTTGAGAGAGATAATCTTATGAAGTAAACGACTAAGCCTGTTGGCAAGAATTTTGGAAATCAGCTTATTGAAGAAGGTGCAAAGACTAATAGGTCTAAAATCACTCCAATAGTCTAGGTTATCTTTCTTAGGTATGAGAATAATAGAAGTGCTAGAAAAATATCTAGGAAAAGGATTACCATTAAAAAAATAAACCACAACCTCAATCTAATCATTTTAATAATAAACCAACATTTTTGGAAAAATTGGGTAGTGAAACCATCTAGACCAGCAATAGAATCTATGTTCATGCTATTAAGATCTTTAAAAATTTCATCTTCATTAGTCACAATAGTAAGAAAATTATTATCATCATTGGTAATAATAGAAGGAATTAAATGTGATTTTGAAATAGCTTCATAAGAGCAACTCTTATTAAGAATATTTCTAAAGTAATTAATGATTGAATCATTAATATCATTATTCTCATAATCCATTCTCCATTATCATCTTTAATTTTTGAATATTATTTAAGGCTCTCTTTTATTAACTAAAGCATGGAAATAGCTAGTATTCTTGTCACCATCTACAATGTGTTTTACTAGCAGCTTTTGCCAATAAGTCTCTTTCCATATTTTAAAATTAACAAGTTTATATTTCCTCGCCAATTAATTAATCTGATTAGACATAACAGAGACTTCAAAATCACAAACTAATTTTTCCATATCTTTGATATTAACAGCAAAGTTTTAAAACTAATGCTTGTTCCACCAACCCTAATTTTGTTTAAGTCTTTTAAGCTTATACCAAAGTCTATTCATCCCCATAATAGAATTATCAGGATGTAAAGGAGCTTTCCAATTGTTATCCACAACATTTAAAAAGTCAATATGTTGAATCCACATGTTTTGAAATTCAAAAGGAGAGAAGTTTTTTTAATCTATTAGAATTATCATTAATAGAAACCAAAAGAGGAGCATGATTAGAAAAGGTTCAGCTTAAATGATTGGCAGAAGTAATAGGCCATTGACTAATCCACTAAGTATTAAAAAGAATTTGGTCCAACCTTTGCCAAAGTCTATAGTTTTGCCAAGTATACCCTTAAAACTAATATTAATCAAATTACAATCAAGGATCATGTTGGAAAATTCTTCCATGGAATGAATATTACGAGAGCAACCACCACTTCATTTAGAAGAGAACAGAATAGTGTTGAAATCACCACCAACCAACCATGGTTTATTGAGGTGGAAAAATTAGTCAAGTTATCCCAAAGAAGATTTCTACCGATCTATTACAAGATGCATAAACAAAAGAGCCCAAAACACAATAATCACCATAAGAGATTTGAGCATTGACAACTTGATGAAAATCATCAAGAATAGAAATGTCTACAAAGTTATTCCAAAAACACCAAATCTTATTACTAATATTAGAGAAAAATTTATTGAAATCGATCATTCTAGCAACATGGTTAATTTTATTAGCATGAATAAGTGGCTCAAGAATAATAAGTAAAGAAATATTATGGATATGACAAAGATTTATAATACCATTATGAATAGAGAGCATACCAATCCCTCTAACATTCCAAACTAAAAAATTAAACATAAAGAAAAGAAAAGGGGGGGGGGAGTTAATTGAGAGAAGAGAGGGAGGCCGCAGCAGCACTAGTGTTTCTTAGCAATTTGGGAGGAAATTTTTAACATTATTTTCTTTTATGAATAGAAAGTTTGGAAGAAATTATCTTTGCCCTTTGAATCATCATTCGAAAAGGATTTAGCAACATTATTCATAGATTAGGAGAAATCTCCTGACGAGAAGTGAATTCTCCTTCTTCCAAGACACGAGAATTTATTAAAGACAAATGAGCTTCGAGAATAGCAAGGGAGGGAGCATAAACTAATTTATTAAGAAGGAAAGTGGGAACACCAAACCCTTCATCATCATTAGCCAAATTATTAGATAAAATCAAATCTTTCTGAGAAGTTAAATCATCCTGAATTTGGAATATGGAATCAGGTTTATCAACCTGATTATCATGAATTATTAAAGCCATATTCTCCATTGAATTAGAATGATGTATAATATTAAATTCCTCATTTATGTTCTCCATTAAAGCTTTATTTTCATATATCAAAGCCATCAAGGATGTAGGTATCAAATCAGAGGAAACAAAATCCACATTCAAAAGTTCAGAAAAGCTATTATTGTTCACAATAGAAGCCTTCAATTTCTTAGAAGAAGTAAAAGGTAAATTATCCTTATTAGGAACATTCAAAGAATCCTTTTTTTTCCAAAGTAGTTTTTTGAAATTTAACAATGGTTGGCCTAGGGTTAGGAATAGAAGTTCTCATAACAGGGATTTTTTTTAAGTGAGGATGAAGAATCAAACATTTAGAATTATCATGCCTGTGGATTTTGCATTGAGAATAAAAGATAGGGAAATTTTCAAATTCAATTCTTTGCATATAACCATAATTTTAGATCCCAGATTTCTTTGGGGTGTTTCTTAGAATTGTCTAATTCAACAAGGAATCTAGCCACTGAAGGATGAGATTTTATAGTTATTTCTTGATCAATTTGCAATGGCCAACCAAATAAGGCACCCACAACAAAAAGTAATTCATGGTTAATGAAATGAATAGGCATATTGGGGAGAGAAATCCAAACGAACAATTGGGAATTCTTTGTTAATATTAGATAGTGGAGTCCATTTTAGCAACCTCATTTGGGAATTACAAACAAAATAAGAATGAAGAGAGAAAACACGAAAGTAATCCAAATCATTTGTCAACTGAATTAAAATGTTGCGGGGATTAATTAAATGAATCATAAATGCACCCAAAAGTTTTAGACTATGAAAGATAGAGCGAATGTTTTCCAAATTAGGCGTACAAAGAGTAAACATTCCAACCAAAGTGAATTCAAACAGCTTAGGAAGCTTTTCCACAATCAGATCATAGCACATAACTATTGGCATGCCTCAAAAAGAAGTCAAAATAAGTTCCAAAGACTCACCTGAATAGCCATCCTTACCAGTGAGAACATCTTTGAATGATTTCAAAGTATCCAAAGACAGGGTAGATGATGCCCTAGCAAGATCCATAGGATCTTTCAATTTTTCCCAAGGAATTATTAGAGAGGATGCCAAGTCATGATGTCACTCCAGGGAAGAGATGAAATCGGCCAGTGGTCATCAATTCGAGAAGGAATCCAATGAGAATTGTTCAAAATAGCCTGCAAGCAGAATCAAAAAAGCCAAAAATGAGAGGGGAAAGGAAAATCGCCAGAACATGAGGAGAGGACTAGAGAGTTTTTCCTTTAATTTTTAATATTATTAGGTTTATTTTATGGTTTAGGTTTTAGGTTTAGGTTGGTTTTAGGGTTTAGGGTTTAGGGTTTATTTCTTAGGGTTATGGTTATGGTGTTTATTTTGGAGGGACACAGGCATCTTATTGAAGTGATGAGTACTACATTAAGGTATGATGCACTATCTTGAAAGATAGAAGTCATCACCCTATAATGGACCTAATCACCTAATAAGGACTTAAGGCATGATGGGTCTTCAAATGTACAAGAGATCTTTTCCTTTACATGGAAAAGTAAAGTAGGGTTTATATTAAGCCAAGTTTGTTAAGTTCCTATGGAGGCAAGCCTCCATAGTTAATTACATCATAAGGAATGGGAATTCTTAGAATACTCTCGATTAAAGAAGAAATTAAGGTCTCCAAAGATTTCAAGGCTTGAATATCAAAAGATTATTTGTATTGAAAATCAAATGGGATTGTTCAAGGAGAAGACTTATTATCAAGCCAAAGAGAATGAGTAGGAAATGCTCATGATACTAGAATCCTAGTGAGCATTTCAATTTATCTTATGGTTTTGCTTTATATGTTTGAAGTTGAAGAGATTAATTTTATTGAAGTTGACATTTTATTAGAAAGCTAGGACTTATAATCCAACAACATAAGATTATGAAAATGCCTAAGAGGTGAGGATTTATGCTAGTAGCCCGAAGGAAACATCTACCTTGGATCCTAAATCTAGGGAGCTTTGGCATAAGCCAAAGCACGACCTAAGTCTGAGTGAAGATGGGTATATGGTTTACTCCACAAGAGAGGATAAACCACCCACAGCTTACAACTGGAGTAGCCTAAGTCCCACACTTTAAATTCATGTAAAGTCTTTGAGTTGCAAGATAGCTAGGTAGTTATTATTTAGAAAGAAACTAGAGTCCTTAAATCCACCCCTAAGAGACTAGAGCATGAGTGGTAGTAATGACTTAATCTATAAATGCAAAATCCTTTCAAATTTTATTTCAATTTTGATACTTTTTTTTGACAAAGGCTTTAGGATTTTGATGCTTATATGCATTATGAAAATAGGTTATGGGCCAAATCAACTAGAAGAAGGTGTTCTCCACTACAAGGGATGCCCTCATAGATCAATAATTCCCTATCTACAAAGATGGTGAACCTTCATATTCAAGAGAGAAAGAATATGCATGCATGTTATGAGACATTCAACCATTCAACTAAGGGATTGCTAAATCTTTTAATTATCTTATTTAGAACCTAGGCTTTATGGTGAGGTTATGAGTTATTTTAAATTTTAATTGTGAGTTATTAATTATGGTAGAGAAATTAATTTTATCCTAAGAGCCTAATCGCAACCAAGCTACACATTAAAGCATCAAACATATAAGAAACTAAGAAAGGCATGTTGTTTCTAATGCACAATCTAAATACAACATCAAACAATTTTATAGACTACCATAAAAGAATAAAAGGTCGGTGTAGTCGGGTTCCATCATACACCCTGAAAAGAGAAAATGGGTAGCTGAGCTCTACCCTTGTATAATTCGGTATATAAAAGAATAATTATAATTAAAAATAATAAATGCTATGCGGGGTCTTCAAGTATTCATTATTCATGTCTCCTTCATTTCTTCATATCTTTGCTTCTTTCGATGTGGTAGGTTTCAAGGCATTACATCGCACCCCAAGAGTAACCCTTCTAGCCAATGCTCATCCTAAACTCCCATAGCACTAATCCTAATTTCTAATGCAAAATTACATTTAAAAAAGGAATAGTAAATTTAACTACACCTGCAAAATAAGTGTTAGTTAAACACACATATAACCAAAATAGTTATATTTATAATTTGGACTTAGCACCCTACACATGGGTAACCAAACCCACCTGTCCTAACTTGGATTATGCTTAGGGGCTTAAGCAACCTCAAAGAGAGCATTTATATTTATTTTTAAGTGACCTCTTAAGCACAATCCTTTGCAAAAAATAATGATAGACCATCAACCACCTAACATCTAGCCTATGATCCACATCCCTAACATCCAGTCTAGAAATATTACATCACAAAATAAGACACAACATCAACCATACAATCAACACATCTACCTAACCTAATTCTAGGGTCAATGACCTAGTATTCTAGTGTGTGAAAAAAGGGATTGTGTGAAAAGACATTACTAGGCTTCTTTTGTTTATGTTTCAATTTCGAGTTTGAATTTGTTTAAATTTTTCCCTTGGGTGGTTTCAATTTAAATGATTTAATTATTTATTTTCCATTTTTATCTCACTTTATTTGGTTAAAGTGATATTTAGGTTTTCAAGAATGAAGAGTGAGAATGAATTCCATTTTGGATGGAACTCACCATATTCTACATCCTAACTCTTAAAGAGTCTAACTAAGGTCTTTAAGTATCTTAATTAGCCCATTTGAATTTACGTGATTGATTTGATTTAATTAATGTTTTTTTGATTTAAATTAGATTTTTCAATTTTTAATTTTCTTAGTCTTCGTGTATTTTGATTGATTAATTTTGGATTAGATATTTGGATTTAATTAAATTTTGATAATTCAATATCCTTAATATCTAATGAAGTTTAAGTTTATTTAATTTCATATATTATGATTGATTAATTTTGTATTAGATGTTTTGATTTAATTAAATTTTGATAATTCAATTTCTTAATATCTCTAATTTTTTTTGTTTTAATTTCATATGATTATTGTCAATTTGATGTTTGTTTAAATTCATTGATTTGTACTATTTAATTTGAGTTTGATTTGGATTGGTGAATGTGTTTTAATTTACTTATGATTTATTTGAAGTTTAATGTGTTCTTTTATTTGAATTCCAATTAAGGGTTTAACTTATTAAATTTATCCATCTAGTTTATATGAATGATTATTCTCTTATCTTGGTTCAATAGGTTTGTTTATTTGGATTTTATTTTTGTTTAACTTATTTTGATATTGATTGAAATTTGGAGTAATTGGATATGATTTAATAACTTTTGAGTTTATATTTAATTTTATGTTTATTTTATTTGATTATGATATTTAGAATATGAGATTTGAATTAGTTAAGAATTCCTCAAAAATTTTATATGAGTAATTAATCAAATAAAGCTTAGCCAATTGTAATAGTTGAGTTAATTTAAGGATATGTCACATAACTAAATTTTATTTTTGATTTTAGAATCAACATATAACAATAAGAGATTAAATTGACTATATAATTGACTTTCATAAATTATGTTCAAACAACTTTTTATATTCGATTATAATATTTATAATACTATTGGTTTAGTTAATTTTTTTTCTTTTTATACTAAGTTTTACTTAGATTTTATGATATTTTAATTTGTACTTTTTTATTTTGTTTGATCACATATTATTTCATTATAAGTTTTTCTTTGAAATTCAAAAGATTGATTAACTCCTTTTTTTAAAATTTGATTAAATTTAATAATAAATAAAATAAGCTAGATTAATTGTGATGATTCGATCAAAAATCAAATGGCCCACGAGTTAATCATGGATTGGTGGAATAAAATCAATACTACTAATAAAAAAACTATTCATTTCAAACACATAAAATAAATAGTTTTGCTTTTGTCTCTAATCGCCAAAAGGACTAAAAAAGTAAAGTGCATGGTTAAAGGTTGGATCCTATCGACACTCGCATTCAACACATCAAACATAAGATCCCTAAGCCTTTCTAAGTGTTTAGGAATTATACCTCACCAGAGCTAATGTCTAGTGGATTTAGACGAAGAGGTGGCTTCATTTAGAAGAAACGAAGCCCTATTGAGATGCTTGTTGTGTTGGATCAATACTTTGGCTAGCATACCTTTTCTTTACTCATATGGTTCTTTTTAAATGCCTCCTCACTGATTGAAGATAGTGTTCTCTAAATTGGCCAATTTGAACATCTTTCCTGAGGCACGAGGGAGCTTTGACAGATGTTTCTAGGCTTGCCTCCTCACCAAGTATCCCATAAGCTCACTCGCAGCTACTGCTTGCCAGAGCTTCATCATTCTCATGGACAGAACAGTTAGAAGCAAGTTGGAGGAAATATCTTCCTTACATGCGCTTGGGTTGTGTAGAGAAGAGTTGTTCAAATGTAGGCCAATGGAGGAAAACCTAGATGGAGAATAGGAGGTAGTGGAATGCAGGCTAGAAGAAGGAAAGGAGGTTCAACATATAAGGAGATTAAAGTTGTAGCATCATTTTTATAAGGAAATGTGGAGAAGATCAAGTGTTTGTCTAGTAGAGGAAGAGGGCAAGAGGAGAGAGGCTCGATGTTTGTAGCATGATACTTTAAACTGAAAATGAGAGGGATGAGAAGAATGACTATAGCCTAAAGAGACTTGGATTTTGCAGTTGAGCAACGAATATTCTCACAGTTTATAGTGCCTCTCAACCTATGGGCTCAAGAATGAAGCTTGCCTGTGGATAAGAGTGTCAGACATGAGTCTCTGGCTTGGTCTACTCCAACAAGGAAAAGAGAGGGAGGTGTGCGGTTAGCCTTTCATTTGATTGGAGGGGAGGAAGTACTAAACCAGCAAGAGGACGAGACGCAGCTCATGTGCAACTAATATGGAGAGTGAAGATGGATGAACAAAGGGACTCCAATCCTGTGAGGCTAGCCTTCGATCGACGGAATGAGATGCAGGGATGGGTTCAACTACTCTTGCATGAAGGAAGATGTGAGAGAGGTCAAGCTGCTCTTAAAAAAATGGCAAGGATGAGAGGATCTTTATGCAAGGGAGAAAAAGGTCTGCTTTCTCTCTTATTATCATCCAGTTCATGGGGATGAAAATGGAGGAGGAGATGGTATTCCACAGTAGCAACATGGAAAGGAGTCTCAGCCCGTGATTGCTATTTTTTTGTCAGGGATGGGAGGCTCCGTATGGATATACATATATATATATATATAAAGAGAGAGAGAGAGAGAGAGAGAGAGAGAGAGAGAGAGATGGATCATGTGCTCCAAGCGGGTAAGATAAGATTTTTATTTTATTTTACTTTTTTTAAAGCTGAGAAGAGGTTTTCATTTGAATAGAAAATAAAAATTTATTAGAGATTCACGAAATAAAAAAAAAGACTTGATGCTTTTGCTAGCTTTAATAAAAGAGTGATGTCCAAATTTATTATTATTTATTTTATTTTAATGGATAAATGTGGCATGAGAATGATAGCATACATATATATATATATATATATATATATATATATATATATATATATATTATCTTGGTGTCACGTGACTAAGGATGGAATTTTTTTGTTTTTTTTTAGACTTGCTCTCTTTTTTATTTTATAAATCTTCACAATTTTTTAATAATTTTGATATTATAGTTTTAATTTAACTAAGTTTTAAATTATATATACTATAATTAATGATTATTCAAATTGTATATTTATTATTTATTTAGTAGTTAATATTTTGATTTAATTTTAATCAAATTTATATTTGATGTTCAAATTTAATTACATTTCTATTTCAATTATACAATGACAATGTTGATTGTTTCTTTTTTTTGTTATATGGTTGATTTTCTAATTATTATAATTTGATTTGCTTGCTAATTATATTTCATTTCAATTGGACTTAATTGATTCAAATGATCAATTTGGCTCAATTATGGTGTTTTTGGGTTACACTCATGTTCAATTAAATGTTTAAGATGATTTGGAGTAATTGATCTCACTTGATTTGATGTAGATTTAGATTTAAGCCCATTTTTACCAAAATTGGGCTTAATGGACCACATTGGACTTATTTGAGTTAAATGACCAAATTTATTAAATTAAACCCAATGGTTGGCTAAATTTTATCTAATTATAAATTTAAAATGATTTTGGATGTTTGATTTGAATTTATTTTCAATTTAATTTGAATTTAGATTTAATACGATCCATTTGGGTCTACTTGGGTTAGGTGGCTAAATCAACTCATTTAGATCTTCATTAAATTTAGATTTGTTTAGTTTTAGACACAAACATGTTCATTTAATGATTTTTAATCTTTGGAGTGACTCAATTTGATCAAATTTTAATATGTTGACTTTTGTCTTAGTGGAGCCCACGTGGGTCAACTCTAGGTCAAATGATCTATTTGTTATTTTGTGTCCCATCTTGATTTCATTTTTAGTTTGTTCAAGTTTATGCATTGATTTCATGGTTTTGATTCAATTTTATTTAGTTTAATTTTGATTTAATTTGATTTTATTTGGACTTAGGTGATTTGGAGCTTATTTGAATATTTTGGGTCAAATGGGGTTAGGTTTGACCTTATTTGATTGATTTGATTGTAGATTTTGGTATGGCTTGAAGTGATGATTGAAGGATTGATTTATTTAGAAAAAATGAGTTAGGTTTGATTTGGATGAGGTTTGGCTAAGTCCAAGAAATTTAAGGGCTTGGATTCGAATTTTATTTGATTTGGATTTAAGTTTGGATCATGATTTGAAGTAGAGATTGAGTTTGAGTTTGATACATTGATTGAAGGGTTGAATTGATCTTTGAGAAAATCAATTGAATTTGGATTGATTTGTATTTGGCTAAGGCTAAGTCCATAAGATAAATCTTAGAAGGATTTTGATTTTGGATTGATCATGGGCTTCAATCATTGATTTGGATTTGAATTTAGATTTTTGAATTGAATTTGAGGTTTGGTTTGAGAAGGTGAACATAGGTTTAGGCTATAGTAGGTGAGTCTCTTTAATCCCTAAGGCATAGCTAATCTATGGTAAACCCTCTAAGTCTTGGCTTAGTTAAGTATTCAATTAATTGCTAGAAGTGTCTTATGACTAAGGAAATCTTGGTGATGGCTTATGTCTAAGATAAAGAGATTGAGAACTCACTCCAAAAGTTAGGTCAACAAAAGGACCCCCAATAGGTGTGATAATTGACAAGCTACCACACGTATTGGCATTGACTGAGATGATCAACAACATCCAAAGGATTGCAAGTACTAATGAAAATGATCTATGCCTAAGTCTGAAAGATAGATATAATCATGATCTTAGTGCAATGCAACTCAACCTATGCCAAGGGCATAAGAGAGCAAAGTAGATTTGGTTGGAATTTCATGTTAAGGACTTGAAGGAAGATCCGCTAAGGGATCACACATGCATTGGGCATGACATGTGAGAGGTTTATGCTAAGGGCATAAAAGGAGAAATCCACTAAGGATTGAGTATATGAACCTTCCACTAAGGAAGCAGATTCAAGCTATCCGCTAGGGATATGGGTTTGAGTTTGATTATGAATATGATAAGTTTTGGTTGTCTCTGCTGGAGATTAGAATCTATTACCCATTGGGGATCAAGATCAATTAATTTTAATTGATATGGAGGTATATCCGCTAGGGATATGGATTTGAATCCTCTAGAGATTGAGAATGTGAACCTTCTACTAGGAAAGCATGTTCGGGCTATCCCTGGGATAAGAGTTTGATCTTATGGCTCCACCGGGAGAATGATTTTGAATTGAAGGTACATCCACATAAGCGGAATTTGTTAGATTTATATTTTGATTTAGGCTCCACTAGGGAGACTAATCTGATTTGCACCTCAGGGTGAAGTTTGGTTTGTTCGATATGTTTAATTTGACTCCACTTGGAAGGTTGGTTTTAAATTTGGTTGCATAAAGGAAGATGTGAGAGAGGTCGGCCTTCTCTTAAAAAATGGTGAACATGAGAGGCTCTGTACGCAAGGGAGAAAGATCTCCACTTTCTCTCTTGTTTCCATCTAGTTCATGGGGATTAAAATGGAGGACAAGATGGTATTCGATAGCAGAAACATGGAAAGGAATCTCTCACATGATTGTTATTTTTCTTAGTCGGATGGGAGGCTCTGTATGAGAGAGAGAGAGACAGATGGCTCGTGTGCTCCAAATGGGTAAGATAAGATATTTTATTTTATTTTATTTTTTAAAGCCGAAGAGCAGGTTTTCATTTGAATAGAAAAAAAAAAATTTATTTGAGATTCACGTGAAATAAAAAAAAAGACTTGACGCTTTTGCTAGCTTTAATAAAAGAGTGATGTCCAAATTTATTATTATTTTATTTTATTTTTTAATGGGATAAATGTTGCATGAGAATGATAGCATACATGCTTGATAAATATATATATATATATATATATATAATTTTTTTCTCTTGGTGTCACGTGACTAAGGATGGAATTTTTTTTGTTATTGTTTTTTTTAAACTTATCCTTTTTTTATTTATAAATCTTCATAATTTTTAATAATTTTGATATTATAGTTTTAATTTAACTGAAGTTTATAAATTATATATACTGTAATTAATGATTATTCAAATTGTATATTTATTATTTATTTAGTAGTTAATTATTTTTATTTAATTTTAATCAAATTTATATTTGATGTTCAAATTTAATTATATTTCTATTTTAATTATACAATGACAATGTTGTTTATTTTTTGTTATATGATTGATTTTCTAATTTATAGTTTGATTAGCTTGCTTTATATTTTGTTTCAGTTGGGCTTAATTGATTCAAATGATCAATTTGGTGTTTGGGTTACACTCATGTTTGATTAAGTGTTTAAGATGATTTGGAGTAATTGATCTCACTTGATTTGGTGTAGATTTAGATTTAAGCCCATTTTGATCAAAATTGGGCTTAATGGGCCACATTGGGCTTATTTGAGTTAAATGATCAAATTTATTAAATTAAATCCATTGGTTTGCTAAATTTTATCTAATTAAAATTTTAAAATGATTTTGGATGTATGATTTGAATTAATTTTATATTTAATTTGAATTTAGATTTAATACAATCCATTTGGGTCTTCTTGGTTTTGATTTGTTTAGTTTTAGACTCAAACATGTTCATTTGATGAATTTGTGGAGTGACTCAATTTGATCAAATTTTAAGTTGTTGACTTTTTTCTTAGTGGAGCTCATGTGGATCAACTTTAGGTGAAATGTCCTATTTGCTATTCTGTGTCCCATCTTGATATCTTTTTTGTCTGTTTATGTTTATGCATTGATTTCATGTTTTTGATTTAATTTAATTTAGTTTAATTTTGATTTAATTTGATTTTAAGTGGACTTAGGTGATTTGGAGCTTATTTGAATATTTTGGGTCAAATGGATTAGGTTAGGTTTAACTTTGGCTTGATTGATTTGATTATAAATTTTGGTATGGCTTGAAGTGATGATTGAAGGATTGAATAATTTATGAGAAAATAAATTGAGTTAGGTTTGATTTGGATGATATTTGGCTAAGTCCATGAAATTGGCTTAAGGGTTTAGATTGGGATTTTGGTTTGGATCATGATTTGAAGTTGAGTTTGAGTTTCAATTTGATAAATTGATTGAAGGGTTGAATTGATCTTTGAGAAAATCAATTGAATTTGGATTGATTTGGATTTGGCTAAGGCTAAGTCCATAAGATAAATCATAGGGCTTAGGAAGGATTTTGATTTTGGATTCGATCATGGGCTTCAATCTTTTGATTTGGATTTTAATATTTGAATTGAATTTGAGGTTTGGTTTGAGAAGGTAAACATAGGTCGAAGCTATAGAGGGTGAGTCTCCTTACTCTAAGGCATAGCCTAATCCTGGTTAACCCTCTAAGTCTTTAGGCTTAAGTGTTCACCTAATTGTTATGTATCATGGAAGACTTAATGTCCAGCTGACACATAAGTCTAAAAAGAAGAGATTGAGAACTCACTCCAAAGGTGAGGTCAACAAAAGGACCCCCAATATGTGTGGTGTAACTGACAAGGCACACCACACGTATTGGGGTTAACCGAGATGATCAACAACATCCAAAGGATTGCAAGTACAAACGAAAATCATCTATGCCTAAGTCCCAAAGGTAGACAAAATCATGATCTTAGTGCAATAAAACTCAACATATGCCAAGGGCATAAGAGAGCAGAGTAGATTTGGTTGAAATTTCATGTTAAGGACATGACGGAAGATCAGCTAAGGGATAACACATGAATTGTCCATGACATGTGAGAGGTTTATGCTGAGGGCATTAAAGGAGAAATCCATTGAGGAATAAGTATATGAACCTTCCACTAGGGAAGCAGGTTCAAGCTGTCCATTGGGGATATGGATTTGACTTTATTTGTGAATATGATTAGTTTTGGTGCGTCTCCACTAAGGATAAGAATCTATAGCCCACTGGGGATCAAGATCAAATTAATTTTAATTTATTTTATTTTAATTGATGTGGAGGAATATTCGCTAGGGATATGGATTTGAATCTGCTAGGGATTGAGAATGTGAACCTTCCACTAGGGAGGCAGATTCGGGCTATCCGCTGGGATGATATTTTAATTGGATTTCTTATGGCTCCATGGGGAGAATAATTTTGAATTGAGGGTACATACGCTGGGGTCATAATTATGGTTGAATTTGTTAGATTTAGATTTTGATTTAGGCTCCACTAGGGAGATTAATCTGATTTGCACCTCGCTGGGGTGAAGTTTGGTTTGTTCGATATGTTTAATTTGACTATAGTAAGAAGGTTGTTTTGAATTTGGTTTGTTATGGACACTATTTGTGTGTGATGGACCCACTAAGAAGGAGCTATGGAGGCCTTGGCCTGTCTTATATTTACAAATCCAAAGAGGTAGTCCACCTGCCATAGGGTCAGGCTATCGGACCTAAAGGATGCCTTTTGGTGTGCAACAATTGTACTTGGAAGAAAGCATAGTTGACTTATATCTTCCAAAGTAGGGATCAATCGTTAAGGAGATATGTCGATGTTATAATAAATCAAACCTGACCTAAGGTGACTATTGATAGAGTGTCATTGGGGATCTTACCAACTCAAAGATGATTAATTTGATTTCTATTGATTTGATTTAATTTAATTTTATTTGGTTTGTTATGTTGTGGACCCTGTTGGTGTGTGATGGACCCACTGAGAAGGAGCTATGTTGACCTTGCCCTATCTCAGATTTATAAGTTCAAAGGGGTAGTCTGCCAGCCACATGGTAGGACTATCTGACATAAGGGTTTCTTTTTGGTGTGCAACAATTCCAAAATGGGGAACAAACACTGAGTTGACTAGTTGATGGTGTAACAAATCAAACCCGACCTAAGGTTACTTCTGAGTGAATGTCGGTAAGGACTTATGTCAGCTCAAGAGTTTTCAGGATTAATTTAATTTGGTGGATCCCATTGATGTGCAATGGACCGCACTGAAGATGTTGGCCTATCTCAAATTTACCGATCCAAAGGGGTAGTCTACCGGCTTAAGGGTAAGACTATTCAAACTAAAGGGTACCTTTCGGTGTGCAATGGTTGTACCATGAAGAAAGCATACTAGACTTACATCTTCATAAGCAGGGACCAGCCACTAGGGTGACCTATTGATGTATAATAGATCGAACCCAACCTAGGGCTGCCCATCTGTGTGCAACGGTCATGCTGGAAAGAATGCGTAGTAGACTTACATCTTCCAAAGTGAGAATGACCATAGGGGTAACCTGTCAGTGGCAAAATAGATTGAACTTGACCTGAGGACGACTACTGAGAGAGTGTCGTGGGGGACTTATCTCAACTCAAGAGTAGTCAGGTGATTCCTATAGGGAGTTTTGCTGACACTGCCCTTGTTAACCTCTTTTTTGGAGTGAGATCCCAACTTCTTTATCATAGATCTAGAACTCTTGTAGACACTAAGAGCACCTTAGTCTTAAGACACTTCTAGTGATTAGGTAACACTTAACCTAAGCCTAGAGACTTAGAAGGGTTAGCCATAAGAATAGTTATGCCTGGGACTTAAGAAGACTTACCCTATAGCCTTAAACCCAATATATGCTTTCCTCCTCAACCAAACCAAACCTCAAATACCATTTCTAAATCTAAACCAAATGATGAAACCCATAATCAAATCCAAAATCAAAACCCTTCCTAAATGCTTTGATTTTGGACTTAGCTTAACTAAATTCAATTGATTTTATCCAAGATCAATTCAATACATCAATCATTTATTAAATCCAAATCCAAATTCCAAACCAAATGATTAGAACCCATAATCAAATCCAAAATCCCTCAAAGCCTTATGGTGGAATACCATAAACCTAGCTCTCTCCTCCCAATTTAACCCAAATTTGATTGATCTCTTCATGAATCATTTATATCTTCATTTATACTCATAAACATAATTGAGATATAAACTCAAATAGCCAAAACTAAATAAAATTAAATCAAACCAAGCCAAATCCCCTCTTAAACCCTATGGACCTATCTCCATAAGCTTGGCCAAATATCATACAAATCAACCCAAAATCAATTGGTTTCTTTATAAACCTATTGCTCCTTCATTTATACTCATAAATATAAATGAAACCCACCTTCCAATGACCAAAAATAAATAAAACTAAATTAATTTCCTACTTAATCCCTTTTGACCTACATCCTTAAACTTGGTCAAATTTGCTTCGAAACCACTCCAAACTCAAATAATTTACTCATGAATCATTTATATCTTCATTTATATTCTTAAATATAAATGAAATATAAATTCAAATAGGAAAACCAAATCCAAAATGAAATCAAAATCTAATTTATGCCCTTTAATGCAATTTCTTGGACTTAACCAAATTCTATCCAAATCAAGCCAAACCCAATGGATTTTTTCTTCAATCAATCATTCCTTCAAACATCTATCCAAATATTAATGAAAATTACAATCATCAAGCCAAATCAAAATCAACTCAAGTCAAATCCAACCTAGCCCATTTGATTAGAAATATTTAAATGAACAAAAACTCATTTGAACCTAGACCAATTGCAATTGAATTTACATGCCAATCTCAAATCCATATATAAACTCACCTAAATCAAACTCAACTCAAAATCAAGCCAACTAAACCCAATTAGCTCACTTGACCCAAAGTGGCCAATTTGACTACATGAAGCAAAATCATTCAATTCAAATCAAAGTGAATTATGCCAATCCAAACTTCATGTCATGATTGTTGATCATCCAAGGTTAATCAATTTTCATGAATTGGGCCAAACCAAGTCAACCTAGACTATTGACCAAGTCAATAACCCATATGAACCCAAACTAGCCAAATTATAACCTAAACCAAATTGATTGCAACCAATGGCTCAAGTTCATTCCAAATTCATTATTGAACTTGACCAAAGCTATAATTGAGCATAATTCGACCAGTTGGTCAACCTAGCCCAACTTAGCCCAAATTGACCTAAAGGATCAAATTGGTCAAAATACAAATTAAATCCAAATTAAATCCAAATTTATTAAACCAAAGCCTATAATCATTTTCAATTAACCAATTGAACTTGAACCAACACCCAACACAAGCCAATTTGGCCAATTTGGTCAAATTGGTCAACTTGACCCATTTGACCTATATGAATCCAAAAGAGCCAAAATCAAATACAAAGCAAATTAAACCAAACCAATGACACCAATACAATCCAAATGGTCATGTGAACTTGACCCAACCATTGGTTTTAATTCGACCAATTGTTCAACTTGACTAACCAATTTGACCTAAATAGGTCAAATTAAGCCAAATCAAACCAAATGAACTCCAAATCACTCAAAATTTGGGCTAACCCACTTTTGACTCATCTTAAATCTATCCAAATCAAATTCATTGCTAAATGACCAAGATCCCTTGGTCTAGGGCATCACATGAGGCAAACCACTTAGGGGAATGGTCATTTCTCTTTCTTGGAAACTTGGTAGCCATCCATTGGTCCACTTAGAAACCAAGGACACTGGTTAACCTCACCCAAGGGTGGTTGGGCCTGCCATGACTCATGGGGAAGTTAAATCACCTCCCCATTCTTATTGGAACACTTGGAAAGCCATAGGACACCCACTACCCCATGGCCACTCTCACACCCTCCTCCACTAAGCTGTAAGGTGATTCCCTACCCAAAGCTCCCATGATAGCCATTTGATCAAAACAACCAAATAAGGCTAGTCGTCCAATCCAAAGAATGAGGGGGTATACCCTCCTCATTCTCACTCAATTCCAAAACACTCGATTCAACCCTAGCAGCCAGAAATGCATGCCCAAGAGTAATTTCCAAGGTTTCTCAAGCTCCCCAACTCTTCCTCTATCAATTTTAAAAAAATTAAAATACGGGAGCCCTAATCCGATTTCCATTTCCTCAAATCTCCATCAAAGTGCAATTAACTTTGCACAAATCATCCTTGGAGCTAGAAGAGCAAGAACGAATCATCCCCCAAGCTTCTCGATGATCGAAGGGTAGAGTTCAATCAAAGCTGACCACTTCCATCTCGTGCCTTGGATTTTCAAGCAATCCACCTCAAATCAAAGCTCATGCTGCTGTGGTGAAAAATTTTTACAAGGGAGTCACCTTTCAAATCTGTGGGGAGAAATGAAAGAGGAACCCTTACAAAAATTCATCTTGGTATGATGCCATGTAGATTCGTAGATGTACTTATTCAAGTGATCGAATACGTCATCAAGGTATTGTGTACTATCTCAAAAGATAGAAGTCACTATGCTTTAATGGAACCAATCACCTCAATAAAGACTCCTAAGGATGATGGGTCTGCATATGTACCAGAGATTCTTCCCCTACTTTACATGGAAAGTAAAGCAGAATTTATTTTATGTCAAGTTCATTAAGTTCCCTATAGAGGCAAGCCCCCATAGTTAATTACATCCGAAGGGACAGGATCCCTTAGGAAAACTCTCGATTAAGGTAAATGATCATTGTCTCTAAAGATTTCAATAGAGAAGGATTATCAATCAATTGGTTTATATTTTGAAGATTAAATGGGATTGACCAAAAAAGGAAGTTATTATCAAAGCCAAAATGGGAAATAAGTAAGAGATGCTCACGATGCTAGGAAACCCAGCAAGCATCTCAAACTATCCTATAGTTGGGCTTTACATTTAAGAAATTAATTTAGTTTATTTGAGTTGCATTTTTCATTAGAAATTTAGGACATAAGATTCCTTAACACAAGATTAAGGAAATGCCTAAGAGGTGAGGTATTATGCTTATGGCCCACAAAGGGAGAAGCAACCTAACCTAAATCTAGGGAGCCGATGAAGCACAACCTAAATCTAAGGCAAAATGGTTTGGTTTGCCTCACAAGAGAGGACAAACCACCACTTGGACAACCCCGGGGTGGCTACCAACTAACTCCTACTACGATTTTAAATACATGTAGGAAAGTCTTTATGCTTATGCAAGATAGCTAGGCTGCTATTACTTAGAAAGAAGCTAAGTCCTTAAACTCACTCCCTAAAGAGACTAGATCATGTAAAGGGACATGCTTCAAATGACCTAAACCTAATACAATTCAAATTTAATTTTTTTTTTTTTGGACAATTATTTATGACTCAGGCTTATAGGATCTTTATGACTAATGCATGAAAAATCAGATTATTGGCCAAAATCAGCGAGAAGGGAGGAAGTGAGTTTCCACCATGACCCTCAAAGGTCAAGCCAGGTTCTCTTATAAAGGTGGAAGCCCTCCAATCAAGTGTAAAATAAGATGCATTTGTGCATGATATTATAAAGAAATGCTCATCCAACTAAGGGGTTGCTAATTCTTTTATCTTGATTTTAATCCTAAGTTTTAGGTGAGATTATGAGTTATTTAATTTTAATTTGAGTCATTAAGTTGGGTAAAATATTTATTTTTTTCTAAAGAGCATAATCCACATCTAGGCCATACATAAAGCAAGGAAGAAACTAGGAAAAACATGCCACTTAATGCAACAACTAAACAAACCATCAAAAAATTTATAAAGCTAATCGCAAAAAGAATAAGTGACCATTTGTTGTCGGGCACCACCGCAAAAACCTAAAAATATCAAATGTGGGTAGCTTAGCTCTATCCTTAAACAACCGAGATTACAAATGAATTAAATTACAATTTAAGCAAAGGAATTCAATGTTGTGGGGGTCTTCAACCTTTATTCTTCTTTCTTCTTTCTTCTTCTTTCTTCTTTTCTTCTTTTCTTCTTTGGATCCTCCTTTGGAAGGTTGGATGGTAGATGCTCTGAGGTTTCACATGGTGCATAAGATAGGATCTTATGACCAATGCTCATCCTAATCCCCCATAACAAATCATTCCAAAATCCTACTTATACAAATTTTTACATGAAAAGGAAAAGTATAAATCTAACTAACACTGCAAAACAAAGGTTAGTTAAATCACACCACACACATCCATGTATATTGGACTTATCACCCCACATGGGTGACTAAGTCCACCTGGCCTATGGATTATGCAAAGGGTTATAAGCACCTGCAAGTAAGAAGCATTTATATTTTTATTTATGATAGCGCCCCTTAAGTAAAATCTCTTGCAGAAAAGAATAGTTAGACTGAGAACTTCTCATCATTCATTCTACAAGCATACGCCCTAACATCCAGTCTAAAACATTCATCACAAAATTAAACAAACATCATACCATGTATTGACCTAACCTAAAGTTAGAAGTGGTGACTTAGGCTAATGTGTGTGCTTTGAAGGTTTGTGTGGTATGCTTTGCTATAGCTTTAACTATAAATTCTCTAAGTGTGAAGAACATGTTCAACTTAGAGGAGGGTTTCATTTAAGTTGTTTAAGTATTTTGGGTTATATTTATTTCATGTTTTAATTTTGTTTAAGTGAAACCTATAATTAATTACTAAGTTATGAAGAGAGGGAAAGAGAAGAGAACATCTCTTTCCTTCCCTAACCATAAGTAATTTTCTAAAGTAAGTTCATGTTTTAATTTCATTTAGATGAATATTTTGATTTCATCTTTTAATCAATCCTAAGATTAGACAAACTCTAAACAAACATATTCAAAAAGAAATGCATTTTAAGATTAAGTAAAATGAATTAAAATCCATATAGCACACATTACTTCATTTCTTTCCCAACATATATGACATGCATATAGATGGACCCATAGCATATCTATACATGCAAATGAGAGTAGTTAACACACTTTATGATGCAAGCTAAGTAAGAAAATTTAGAAGCTAAATATGCATGATTTTTCTTAAGTAGAAAAGGTTTTCCATATCCAAAATTTCACATGCATACATGAAAGTAAGAAAGGTATAAGTGAGTACAGGGCCATTGTTAACTACAGGTGTAAGGTACAAGACCTACTTAGGGATACTTAAAGCCTCACAACCTCAGGGTGTCCAAACTAATATACCACTTTCCTTAAGTATTAACATGCATATAAAAGAAATGAAATAGAAAACGAAGATGCAAAAGTTGTTTAATAGATTTATTTTATTTATGCAATTTATGTATGTAAGTGTAAGTAACCCTTCTTAAATGGTAGCATATGGATGAATAGGATATGAAATTAGGTGAGCATTAGGTCCCATTCAAATGAACCTTATGTCTCACCAAAAACCCTAATCAAAGCTATACCAACATGGGAAAGAAAGGAAACCTATACTAAGCATACCTTTATAATATTTCACATGCAAGCTTATAATTAAAGTATAAGTAGCATTCTTTTAGATTTGATATTTCTTTTATAAGTTTTAAAAATATTTTCAATTTAATAGTGATAATAGCCACTCATATTTTACTTTATCCAACACATGCACATTCGACATAAAGTAAACATTTTCATTTTAAAATTTTAAACATGAAATTATGAATGCATGAATCACATGACACAAAACTTAACATGTTGGGAAAGATCAAAAGCAATGAAAAAATGTAAACAAACTCACTTTACATAAATCCTAAAGACATTCTTAAGGAATAAGAAAATTTTAGAATAAATCAAAGTGAATTTCAAAAATGATTTATGTTTAGTTTGAAGTTTGATTTAATTTTGAAAAGGTGAGATGAGTTTGTTGTTCCTAACCCATTCCAACATGTTTTTTGTAGTTTTGTTTAATTTTCATATAATTAAATCGATTTTTAAGCATTGATTAGGTTAAGGTATAAATTAAGTGGCTTAATTAACCCTTACCTACACCTCCTTAGAAAAATTAACTAAGTAATTATGTACCAATGAGAGGACATAAAACCCACAAGGTATTAAAATTTTCAATGCACCTAATAATGAAAAGGTTGGCTCACAATTAAAAGTTAATAAAGCTAAGGGATTTAGCTTAAGTAATTTTTAAACACCCTTTCATACTTATGAAAGGGGTTTTAATTTCCTTAATTAAACATAGGCTATTAAACACCTAAGAATCTACCCAAGGTAGATTAATTAAGTTCTTGAACTTTTTAGAATTTTTGAAAATTGATTAAAGGGGTGATTAATGAGTTAACCCTTAATTTAGAGGGGATTAAGGAGAGAAAATGGGGTTTAGGGAATAGTTTAGGGGAAATGCCCTAAAATTATTCCATAAACCCCTACTCATTGGATCTAACCTTAGTCAAAATTAATCATATGGTAAATCCAATAATCATACCTTAATTACCCTTAATTACATGAAAAAGGTAATTAGGGAATGAAATACCAATTTTCCCAATTGAGCCCTCAATAAATCTCAAGAAAATTAGGTGAGGTAGAGGTCATCCTCTAAAATGAACCCTAAAAATTTGAGATCAATTGATGACCTAATTAAAAGATAATTAGCTAATTAAGATTCCCAAAGAAACCCAAATTTAGAGAAAAGAGTAATTCAAAATCCATTGAAATTTATTTTAAAATATCTTAGATAAAGTTATCTTTCCATAGCAGTTTTCTTTTTATTTTTCTGATTTTTCTATGAAGAATTATGAATTTTTGAAAATCCATGGATTAATTAGGAATTAATTAATTTCTTAACTAATCCCTGCTTAATACTCAGCTCATGATGCGATGCGTGGTGGCAGCAGTTAGCACACTTTACATGTGTCGTGCTATAAGGGTGTGACTTAAATGTCACATTCAAAATGGCGGTGGTGACGCATGCGCTAATATCCTTGGTCTTCCGATCAAAGATCAGACAGCTATGGATTCACCCATGATTTTAAAAGAGAAATTGATTTCTAAAATGTGTTAAATAATCTCAGTCGTACATCTAAAATATGTGGATGGATGGCTGAGATTAGCCAAGCTCTTCCTTGATGATTAATGGAGACGGCCCATGATCTATGGGGAGATTCGAGCTCGATCTAGCATAGAATCATACAAAAATCAACCCACACCATCTAAGCATAATTACAAACCCATCCAACGGTGGATTTCACATGCCATGAATATCTCTTTCACAAAGCTCCAACACCTCCTAGCTAAGTGGTCAAAAAATTCCATACCTCATTAGAGGTGATCACCGGTGCTCGAGATCGACGAGGTAGCTTCATCAGGTGGAGACAAAGCCCTATTGAAATTCCTAAGCCTTGGGATTAAGTGGATCAATGAGTAGACCAACACCACTTTACTTGGGCTTTAGCTTTGATCCAATTGAGCTCTTCCTTGCTATGGGAACTTAAATCAAAGCTTGGGCAAGTTTGACTTGACCCTCTGATGGAGTGTGCAAGAGTAATTGGATGAAGATCAAGTATAGAGGAAGTTGGCTAATGGATTGAGCTCCCCTATTTTGCACTATGCAAAACCAAGAAATAGGAAATTCAAATCCTTCCTAAGAAGCTTGGGAATGCTTTGAGGTGGTTTCTTTGGGTTCCTAGGCTTCAATCAACAGTGAGTAAATTGAAATTTCATTGAATTAGGGGGAGTATATCTCCCCCTATGGAAACCAGATGACCGATAGCACCTTTACCATTTTGATCCAATTACTGAGATTGGGAGGTTTGTTTTGGCTATTAGATCTTGGTACATGGTCGATTTGAGGTGTTAAGTGGATTGGCAAACTCCCAGGTGCATCAAATTGAGCTTAGGAGGGAATTTGAAAACTCAATTTCAAGCTATGTGGTTTGGTTTGATTTATGGGCCAAATGGACTGACCCAAACCATTGGGTTGGGTGCACCACTCATCACTAAGTCCCATTGAGCTTTTAGGAAAGCCTCGAGTGATTGTGAAGAGGGTACAACCAAAATACCCATGGGATAGGACAAAATTTGTTCTATGGACTAGGGGTAAAATAGTCATTTTGCTATTTCTTCAATTTGGATATATTAGGTATGTGGAGAAACTAGGTTTGGCCAAGTTTCATTAGATTTGAAATCCATTTGATAGGGTTTCGCTCATGTTGACCCATTTAGGTCAAAATGGGTCAAGTTGACCAATTGGTCAAACTGGGTCAAACCAAGGGTTAGGTCAAGTTCATATGACCATTTGAAATGTTTTGGTGGCTTTGGTTTAGTTCAATTTGGTATATATTTAGTTTTCGCTCATATGACTTCATTTAGGTCAAATGGGTCAAGTTGACCTATTTAACCCATTTGACCTATTTGAGGTAGGTCAAGGGTAGGTTTAGGTTAGGTTAGTCATATTTAGTGGATTGGTATCTTTGTTTCCAATCAATTTGGGTTAAGTTCAATTTTGGCAAACATGACCTCTTTAGGTCATGTTGAGTCTAAGGTCAATTGGGCTATGTTGGGTCTAATTGGCCAATTGAGGCTTTGGTCAAGTTCCACAACTGATTTGGGATGGACTTGACCCATTAGTTTCAATCAATTTGGCTTATATCAAGTTTTGACACATGTTGACCCTTTAGATTAAAATGGGTCAACTTGGGTCAAGTGGGCCAATTGGGCTAGGTTAGGCTCAAATGTTGGCTTGGTCAAGTTCAAACATAGGTTATGAGTGAACTTAGATCAATGGTTTCAATCAATTTGGCCTATTATGGATTTTGGCTATGTATGGTTTCATTTTAGTTTAAGTGTTGACATGGTCAACCCTTGGGTTTGACTTGCTTTGACCCAATTTGATTGATTGATCATCCCATGATGATTGTTGATCAAGATGAGAGGGATATATGAGTTTGGTTCAATCCAATTTGGTTAGGATCAAACGTTGGCTCATAAGGGTACTTTAGGTCACTTTGGGTCAAGTGAGCTTAAGTGGGTCAAATGGCTTGGTCAAGCTTGATTCTAAGCTGATTGATCTTGTATATGGACTCATGATTGAAATATAAATCCATTTACAAGTGATTTGATGTCAAATGGGTTTTGATCCATTTGAAAATTTCATATTCAAAGGAAGAATATGAAAGTGTTTTGGGTTTGATTTTTTGATTTTGGATTTGATTGTTAGATTGAGGTTTGGATTTATATATGAGCTCATGATTGCAGGATTGATCATATCATGAGACAAAATCAAGAGTTTGGCTTAATTTGAAAGTGATTTGGCTAAGTTCAAGATTTTGACTTGAAAGGCTTCGATTTAATTTTGAATGGAATTGAATTTGATTTTTTGAATTAGTTTTGATTTTTTGAATTTATATTTCATATATATATGTGAATATAAATGATAATATAAATGGATCATGAGAAAATTTCAAGAATTTGAAGTGGTTTAATCATGATTTGGGTTAAAGCCATTAAAGGGAATTTAAAGGATTTAAGGAAATTTTTAAATTGAAATTTAATTTTTTTAATTGGATTTTATTGATTTATATTTATATTTCATTTATATATGACAATATAAATGAGAATACAAAAAAGTTTTGAGAAAATTCCATGAGTTTGAATAGGTTTGAGCAACGTTTAGGTTAAATCCATTAATGAGAAATTAAGGGATTTAAGGGAATTTCAAGGATTTTAAATTTGGATATTAATTTGATTGATTTATATTTATATTTCATTTATATATGAGAATATAAATAAGTTTTGAGAAAATCCCATGGGTTTGAATAGGTTTGATCAAGATTTAGAATTGATTTTGGCTAAGTCCTTTAATGGTAAATTAAAGGGACTTAATGAAATTTTCATGAATTGATTTGATGGGTTTGAATTTACATTCAATTATAAATGTGAATATAAATGAGAATAGAAATGATCATGAAAAAATCTCAAAGATTTGGCTAAGTCCTTAAGGGAGGCTTAAGGACTTAGGAAATTTGAACTTAAGAATTGTTGAAAAATTTTGATCATGGGTTTCAATCATAAATTTCAATCATGGATATGATTTGAGTTTGGAGAAAATCAAATAAAATTGATTTCGAAGTTTGACTTGAAAGAAGGAAAGTGAGGAAAGGTTTAAGCTAAGGGTATGAGGTTTTCCTAACACCCCTAAGGCATAACCTATTCCTATGGCTAACTCTTCTAGGTCTTCTGGGCTAGGGGAGTGTCTACCTAATAACTAGATGTGTCTTAAGACTAAGGAACTCTTAAAGTCTAAAAGAAGTCTTATGTCTAATATGGAGGTATTGAGAGCTCATTCTAAAAATGAGGTCAACAGCTGGCCAATAGGGCTTCGTTTCTACTAAATGAAGCTTCCTCAATCATATGAACCACTGATCCTAAGCTCCAGGGAGGTATGCCAATGAAATTGACCTCTTGCTTAAAATGGTTTAGAGCTTTTTGAAGAAAAGTTTCATGTTGTGAGATTTCCACCTTTAGATATGTTCATTTTGCTTCCCTGATGGTGTGGAATCAATTTGATCTCCATTCGAGCTCAGGTGAGCTCAGATCAAGCAACAAATGATGGATGGTCTCTATCTCTCACCACTCAGGAGGAGACAGATCACGGACCATCTATTCCACATGATCGGAATGGACAGTCTTGATCAAACCATGCTAGCCCAACTGAATTAATCCTACTTAACCGCAGGTTTGATTGTGGCCATCTAATCTTTGATCAGACGGCTCACTAGAAAGGGCATCCACCTCCGACTGACTCAACTATGTGATGTGACAACTTAAATAACCAATACCATGGCACCATGTGGAAAGCACGTTGTGTTAGCATGCAACGTGGCGCCGACAGGATTAGGGCTTCAATTAGGGTTAATTAATCCATTTTTAATGTTGAAACTTCCAAAATTCATAACTAATTGTAAAAAAAATCTAACAAAAAAGAGAGCTCATTCTAAAGGTATTTCAGAGGGCATCCATTAAAATTATCCTTAATTAATTTTGGCTTAATTAAGGTTTAATTAAAAACTTAATCAGCTTAATTACTCCTTAATTAATCATCCAATTGATTTCAAACTTTTTGAAGATGTTTAGGGAGATGATCTCTACCTCTCCTATTTTATTGGAATTTATTGGTTATTTAATTAGGAAAATTTATTGATTAAGCCCTAATTACCATCTTAACTTAATTAAGTGATAATTAAATATATGAACAATAATTCATTAATTATTTGGACTCCTTAATTACTGTTGAATAGTAAGGAGGATTAGGGAATGAGGTTGGGGCTTCTCCCTTAATACTTTCCCTAATTTTTTCCCTCTTTTCAAACAAAAAAATACTAATTAATGATTAATTAATTAATCAATGACTTAATTGGCTAAATTAAAACTCAAATTATATGACTTAATTTTTTCCCTCTTTTAGGTTTATGTTTAAAGTTTAGGTTATTATTTAGTTTTCATTTTATTTTATATTAGGTTTATTTTCTTTATTTTTGGTTTAGTTTTTTTATTTAGGTTTTTTATTTTTGAATTTATTTTATTTTATTTACTTTAGTTTAGGTTTTTATTTATTTTATTTTATTTTAGTTTTTATTTTCTATTTTATTTTATTTTTAGACTTAGCTTTAGCTTTGGGTTTAGGTTTTTATTTTATTTTTTATTTAGGTTTATGTTTTAGGGTTAATGGTTTAAGGTTTATGGTTTAGGGTTTTAGGGTTTAGGGTTTAATGTTTAAGGTTTAGGGTTTTTATGGATTAGGGATTAGGGTTTAGCTTTAGGTTTATGGTTTAGGTTTCAGTTTAGGGTTTAGGTTTTAAGGTTTTTTTACAACAAAGTTTAGGGTTTAGAGATTAGGGTTTAGGGTTTAGGGTTTTAGATTTTAGAGTTTAGGGTTTAGGGTTTAGGGTTATATGCTTAGGGTTTAGGGTTTTTAGAGTTTAAGATTTAGAAATTAGGGTTTAGGTTTTAGGTTTTAGGGTTAGGTTAAGGTTTTAGTTTTGGGTTTTGGGTTTTGGGTATTTGATTTTTAATAGAGAAAAAATTGAGATTAACATTTCTTCTTTTCATTTCATCAACCAAGTAACACACCAAGTTTTTTAAGACACAAGTAGCGACATTGATAAAAAATGAGCACACATAGAGAAAATTAAAAACACGAGATAATTACAACCGTCTCTACTATAAAGACATAGTTCCATAAGTAGTAGATAGGATCGGTCGTTCTTCAATTTCTTCAGCTCCCATCAGAACCACCTCGGCCTCTCGAGTAGTAGTATCTACCATCATGTTTAAGTTTTTATTTTTTTTTATTTTAGTTAAATTTATCTTTGATTTATCTATTTTATATTAGGTTTTATTTAGTTGAAGTTTAAGTTTTTAGGTTTTTAGTGTTCAATGTTTGTTTAGGAGGGTTTTTTTAGTTTACTCTTTTAGGTTTAAGGTTTGTTGGGGCTGGTTTTAGGTTTTAATTAGGTTTAGGGTTTTGGTTTATGTTCTTTAAAGGTTTAGGGTTAAAGTTTAGGTTTAGGGTTTAGTTTCGGGATTAGGGTTTATAGTTTTATGGTTTTAAGGGTTTAGGTTGGTTTAGGTTTAGCATTTATTTAATTTGATTTTTTATTTAACAGTTTAGGTTTACTAGTTTTTTAGTTTATTTTCTGTATTTTATTTTCATTTTTATTTAGTTTTATTTTTTTTTTAGTTTAATTTTTTAGGTTTTATTTATTTATTTATTTTAAGTTATTTTAGGTTTGGGTTTATGTTTATTTTTTTAGTTTATTTTTTATTTTTTTGTAGCTTTTAGTTTTTATTTAGGTTTATTTAAGTACTTTTTTGTTAGGTTTAGGTTTTTTAAATTTTTTAAGGTTTTTGCTTTATTTTTGGTTTTTTTTTTTTTTTAGTTTAGGTTTGGTTTATTAAGTTTAAGTTTTATTTTTATTTTAGGTTTTTAAGTTTTATTTTAGTTTATTTTTATTTTTAGTTTTTTTTATTTTAGTTTGTTTTTTTTTATTTTATTTAGGTTTATTTTATTTATTTTATTTTTTAGGTTTATTTTTAAGTTTATTTTTTAGGTTTAGGTTTTATTTTTTTATTTTTTTAGGCTATTTTATTTATTTTATTCTCATTTTATTTTTTTTTTTTTTGGGTTTTTTATTTTTTTTTTTTATTTTTTATTTTTAGGATTTATTTTACTTTTAGGTTTTAGGTTTATTTTAGGTTTATTTAGGTTTTAGGGTTTAGGGTTTAGGGTTTTAGGGTTTAGGGTTTTGGTTTTTGGTTTTAGGGTTTAGGGTTTAGGTTTCTTTGAGGTTTATGGTTTTAGGGTTTAGGGCTGGGTTTTTGTTTAAGATTTAGGGTTTGTTTGGTTTAGGGTTAGGGTTTTTTTATATTTTTTTATTTTTATTATTTTTTTTATTAAGTAAATTTTAGGGAAGTTTAGGTTTATTTAGTTTATTTTTTTATTTATATGTTATTTTATTTTATTTTTTAAGTTTATTTAGGTTTATTTTAGTTTTATTTAGGTTTATTTATTTACTTTAGTTTAGTTTTAGTTTTTCTTTTTATTTAGTTTTTTTAGGTTTAGGTTTGGTTAAGGTTTTATTTAGGTTTATTTTATTTTAGGTTTAGGTTTACTTTATTTTAGTTTTAGGTTAATGTTATTTAATTTTTTTTTATTTAGGTTTAGGTTTTATTTTAGGTTTTTTTTACTTTTATTTATTTTAGTTTATGTTTAATGTTTTTATTGTTTATTTTTATTTAAATTTTTAGGTTTTTTTATTTAGGTGGTTTTATTTTATTTTTATTTTTATAGGTTTTAGTTTATTTTTTTTTTATTTATTTTTTTTTTTTATTTATTAGGTTTATTTTTTTTATTTTATTTATTATATTTATTTATTTTTATTTTTATTTTTTTTTTTTATTTTTTTTTATTTTTTTTAGGTTTATTTTTATTATTTTTTTTTTTTTTTTATTTTAGGTTTTATTTTATTTTCTTTTTTCTATTTTTTTTTATTTTTTATTTATTTTATTTATTTTTATTTATTTTTTTTTTTTTTTAGGTTTTTATTTTTTAGTTTAGGTATTATTTTTATTTATTTTATTTTTTTTTAAGGTTTAGGTTTTATTTAGTTTTTTTTTATTTACTTTAGGTTTAATTTTAGTTTTTTTTAAGATTAAGTTTTTTTATTTTTAGGTTTATTATTTTTTTTTTAGGTTTATTTTTAGGTTTTTAGTTTTTTTTTATTTTATTAGTTTTATTTAGGTTTAATTTTAGTTTAGGTTTAGTTTTAGGTTTAGGTTTGTTTTTTATTTTAGTCTTATGTTTTTTTTTTTAGTAGGTTTATTTTATTTATTAGATGTTTATTAGGTTCTGGTAGTTAGGTTTTAGGTTTTATTTTAGTAGTTTATTTTTTAATTTATTATTTGTTTAGGTTTAATTTATTAGTTTAGGTTTTAGGTTTATCATTTATTTTATTATTTTAATTTAGGTTTTAGATTTTATTTAGTTTTTTTTATTTTATTTTAATTTATTTTATTTACCTTTAGGTTTTTATTTTAGTTAGTTTTAGATTTAGTTTTATTTTATTTAGTTTTATTTTATTTATTTAGGTTTAATTTATTTATTATATTTTTATATTTTATTTTTTATGTTTTTTTTTTATGTTTAGGGTGGTTTATGGTTTTAGTTTGGGGAGTTTTGGTTTAGCAGCATTTAGGTTGCATTTATTTAGTTTATTACATTTTAGGTTTAGTTTAGTTATGGTTTTAGGGTTGTTTAGGGTTGGTTTAGGTTTAGGTTTGGGTTTAGGGTTTAGGTTTTAGTTTGGTTTAGGGCTGTAGGTTTTGGTTTAGGTTGTAGGTTTTAGATTTTAGTGTTTAGGTTTAGGGGTTTTAGTTTAGGGTTTTAAACATTTAGGGTTTGAGGGTTATTTTATTTTTTTATTTATTTTATTTAAATTTAAAGTTTATTTAAATTTATTTATTTTAATTTATTTTATTTTTATTTAGTTTAGTATTTTAATTTTTATTTAGATTTAGTATATATTTAGGTTAATTTTAGTTTTAGTTATTTTATTTTAGGTTTAGGTTTTAGCTTAGGTTTTATTTGGTATTTATTATTTTTTATTTTTGGTTTGGTTTAGGTTATTATTATTTTTTTTTATTTATTTTAAGTTTATTTTTTTTTTTAGTTTAGGTTTATGTTTTTGTTTTATTTTATTTTATTTGGGGTTCAAGTTTATGTTTATTTATTTCATAGTTTATTTTAGTTTAGGTTTATGTTTATGTTTATTTTATTTTAGCATTAATTTTTTTTAGTTTAGGTTTTATTTTATTTTATTTTTTATTTAGTTTATTTTTTACTTGGTTTTATAGGTTTTTTATTTGAGTTTATTTTATTTATTTTAGGTTTATTTTTTTTTTTATTTTAAGGATTTATTTTATTTATTTTTTATTTTAGTTTTGTATTTATTTTAGCCTATAAATGACAAAGCATAACAAAGATGATGAGCCAAATCATAGTAAAATTTTCTAGAAAGTAGCCTATAAATTATTTTATAGCGATTAAATGGCTTTTCTAAATCAGTTTCTAAATTTTAAATTTTAATTTGTTATCACTTAAACATGCTATGCAATATAAGAGTTTATCTATTATATTTATAATACATATAACATCACAAGGATTATAATCATAAAATTCAGAATAATATTTATCTTTATACATAAATCTATTATTTTTTTAGATAAATCATGCATTATTATATTTAATTATTTTAAAGTCTAAATCAACATTTTTTATTGCTTTTATTTTTGAATTTAAATTCATTGCTTAAAGTCTAAATATTATTTTATATATGCATTTTAGGCTCAATTTGTGTTTAATTTAGATTTTAAAATGCATAGAACAATATATTATGATTTTGATTTTATTCTTTTTACAACATATAAATTTATATTTTAAATATATTAATTATACATTTAATTTGATTTAGACTTGAGTAATATCCATTAAATGTAATGTTTCAAATTAACATATTTATGTTTTATTAAATCAATATTTTGTATTATTTTTATTTTATATTTTACTAACACATTTCAAAACATCTTATATTTTAGATATCTTACATTACCTTTATCAAGGTTTATTTCGATTTAGTTTGTATTTAATTTAAGTTTAGTCTCTTATTCTTTTTTTATTTAGTTTAGGTTTTGGTTTAGATTTAGTTTATTTTGGTTTTGGTTTAGGGTTTATTAGTTTACTCACTTTTTGTTTTATTTTTAGGTTTAGTTTAGGAGTTTTTAGTTTAAGGTTTAGGGTTTTTTAGGGTTTAGGGTTTGGATTTAGGTTTAGGTTTTTTTAGGGTTTAATTTTTTTTTAGGGTTTATTTTATTTAGGGTTTTAGGTTTAGGTTTTTTAATTAGGTTTTATTAGGTAGTTTATGGTTTTGGTTTTATTTTTAGGTTTATTTTAGTTTAGTTTAGTTTATTCTTTCAGTTTTTATTTATTAAATTTAGGTTTAGTTTTTAGTTAGGACTTCTGGTTATTATTTTAATTTAGTTTATTTTAGCAGGTTTAATTAACATTTTTAGCGATTTCATCAGGTATAGTTTTCTGGATGACATAGGTTCGTTGCCACAGCCAGAAGTAGGTTTTTCTTTAGTTCACAGGGACTCATTCTGTTTCATTTTAGTTTACCACCACGGAGTTTTATTTTATTTAGGGATTTTATCATTTTGTTTTTTTATCCATGCAGTTTCATTTTATTTCCTTTAACATAAATTTGGGACCACTTATCCTTTTCTTATATTTTAGGTTTGCCTTTACTTAGTTTTGTTTATGTTTTTATAGGATTTTTTATTTTAATTGGTTTAGGTTTAATTTAGATTTAGTGTTTTAGGGTTTAGGGTTTGGGTTTATAGGATTTTTAGGGTTTGAGGGTTTAGGTTTTAGGTTTAGGTTTTTGGGGTTAGGATTTTTTATGGTTTAGGGTTTAGTTATGGTTTATGGTTTAGGGTTTAGGGTTTAGGTTTAGGTTTGAGATTTTATTAAGAGAACAAATTTATATTCAACATTTCTTCTTTTTCTATTTCATCAACAAAGTATCTAAGACCTGAGATTCTAAATAAGCGTAGAGTAAACATAGAGCATGGACAGATAGTAGAACAATCTCTATGAAAATTGGTTCCATAAGCGGCTGATCAGATCGACCTTTCTTTTTTAATTTCCATTCCCACCTCCTCTCGAGTAGCGGATCCACCATATCCTCATGTCCCCTCATGTCCCACCATTTGTAACCTCACTCCTCTATCTCCATAACCACTTCCAGCGACCACCACCTCAGGATCCCCACCCACCACGAACTATGTAATGACTCTCCTCCTCCTTCCAGCTTCAAATCTAGATTGATCGGATCTAATCGACTGATCTGTTCCTACAATCAAGGTTCATGTTTTAGTTTAGTCTTTAGTTTGGGGTTTAGGGTTTGGGGTTTAGGCTTTGGGGGTTTGGGTTTAGGTTTTGGGTTTAGGTTTTGGTTTGGGGTTTGTGACGTTTAGGGTTTTAAGATTTTGGTTTAGGTTTAGGGTTTTAAGATTTATGGTTTGGAGTTTAGGGTTTAAGATTTTAGGGTTTAAGGTTTAGGGTTTAAGGTTTAGGGTTTATGATTTATGGTTTTAGGGATTATGGTTTAGGATTGTAGGTTTAGGATTTAGGGTTTAGGGCTTAGGGTTTTTTTATATTAAGTAAATCGATAAATTTAGGTTTATTTAGTTTATTATTTATTTATTTTTGTTTATTTTATTTCTTTATTTTTATATAGTTTATTTATTATTTTTATTTAATTTAGTTTATTTATTTTAGGTTTATTTATTTTAGTTTAAGTTTTTCTATTTTAGTTTGTTTTTTCAGTTTAGGTTTATTTTTAGTTTATTTTATTTTATTTAGTTTAGGTTTTGGTTTAGGTTTAGTTTATTTTAGGTTTAGGTTTAGGTTTTATTTAGTTTTGTTTGTTTATTTTAGGTTTATTTATTATAGTTTCAATTTTTTATTTTAGTTTATTTTTTAAGTTTAGGTTTATTTTTAGTTGAGTTTTATTTTTCTTTTATTTTTTGATTTAGGTTTTATTTTTTATTTTTATGTTTAAGTTTAGGTTTTTATTATATTTATTTAGGTTTAGGTTTTTATTTTTGGTTTATTTTTACATTTTATTTTTTAGTTTAGGTTTAGGTTTATTATTAGTTTATTTTATTTTATTTAGCTATGTCTTGGTTTAGGTTTAGTTTTTTTTTAGTTTAGGTTTACGGTTTATTTATTTTAGTTTAGTTTATTTTAGTTTAGGTTTAGGTATATTTTATTTTTTATTTAATTGTTATTTTAGGTATAGTTTTTTCTTAGTTTACGGTTTAGATTTTATTTTTTTATTTTTTGTAGGTTTTATTTTTAGGTTTATTTTTTAGGTTTAGGTTTTTATTAAGTTTTTATTTTATTTATTTTAGGTTTATTTTATTTTTATTTGAGGTTTTATTTTTCATTTATTTTTGTTTTTTTGTTTTTTTAGTTTAGTTTAGGTTTTTATTTATTTTATTTTAATTTAGTTTTTATTTTTTATTTTATTATTTTTTAGGTTTAGTTTTATGCTTAAGTTTTTGTTTATGTTTTTATTTAATTGAATTTTTTTATTTTAATTTGGTTTAGGTTTATTTATTTATTTTATGTGTATGTTTTATTTAGTTTAGGTTTAGGTTTTTAGATTTTTAGGGTTTAGGGTTTACGGTTTAGGATTTAGGGTTTGGGGTTTAAAGAATAAGGTTTGTGGTTTAGGGTTTAGGTTTAGGGTTTATGTTTTAGTTTGGAGTTTAGGTTTTAGGGTTTAAGGTTTTTTTTAATAGAGAACAAATTTAGATTTCACATTTCTTTTTTTCGATTTCATAAACCAAGTAGCACCCCATATTTTCTAAGACACAACCGACGACATAGATAAAAAATGAGCACCCATAGAGCAAATCAAAAACCCTAGATAAGTAAAACTGTGCCTACTATAAAGACACAGTTCCATAAGCAGTAGATCGGATTGACCATTTTTCAGTTACTCAAGTTCCCATTAGAGCCATCCCCACCTCTCGAGTAGTGGGATCCTTCATCATATCTGAAATCTCTCCCTCCACCACCACCACTACGGTAACCTCCGTCGCTCCTCCCATCTCCATAACCACCACTGCTCTGACCAGCACCTCCGTATCCACGAGCACCTCCAGATCCCCCACCACCACTATAATAACGGCCACCTTCGCCTTCACCTCCACTGCCAGATCATGACTAAGCCTAGTGGACGGTGATGATCCTGTCATCGAGGATCTACCCATTCTTTGGGTTTAGCATTAGTTTAGGGTTTAGGGTTAAGGGTTAGTTTAGGGTTTAGGGTTTGGGATTTAGGGTTTAGGGTTTAGGTTTTAGGTTTTAGGGTTTAGCATTTAGAGTTTAGGGTTTAGGGTTTACGGATTTAGGGTTTAGGTTTTAGGATTTAGGGTTTAGGGTTTTTTAAAAAAAATTAAGTAAACTGGTAGGTTTAAGTTTATTTAGTTTATTTTTTATTTATTTGAGTTTATTTTATTTTTTTATTTTTATTTAGGTTTATTTTTTTATTTAGTTTAGTTTATTTATTTAAGTTTATTTATTTTAGTTAATTATTTCTGTTTAGGTTTATTTTTAGTTGATTTTTATTTTTTTTATTTTTTAGGTTTTGATTTTATTTTTTATTTTTAGGTTTAGGCTTAGGTTTTTATTTAATTTTTTTTAGGTTTAGGTTTTAGGTTTTCATTTTAGGTTTTATTATTTAGTTTAGGTTTAGGTTTATTTTTTTTTTATTTTATTTTATTTAGTTTATGTTAAGGTTTAGGTTTAGTTTATTTGAGGTTTAGGTTTATGTTTTATTTATTTTAGTTTAGTTTATTTTAGTTTATGTTTAGGTTTAGGTTTACTTTATTTTTATTCTAGGTTTAGGTTTTATTTTTAGAATAGAGTTTAGGTTTTATTTTTTATTTATTTTTAGGTTTATTTTTTAAGTTTAGGTTTTTATTTAGTGTTTATTTTATTTTATTTTAAGTTTATTTTATTTTTATTTTCGTTTAGTTTTTATTTTATTTAGTTTTTTATTCTTAAGTTTATTTTATTTTTTTAGTTTTGTTTAGGTCTTTTATTTATTTATTTTGTTTATTTTTATTTTTTATTTTATTTTATTTTATGTTTAGGTTTAGGCTTTAATTTAAGTTTTTATTTTATTTAGGTTTATTTTTTTTATTTTTTTATTTGGTTTTATTTAGTTTAGGTTTAGGTTTTTAGGTTTTTAGGGTTTAGTGTTTAGGGTTTAAGGTTTAGGGTTTAGGTTTTAGGGATTTATGGTTTTAGGGTTTTAGGGAAGGTTTCGGGTTAGGGTTAGGGTTTAGGGTTTAGTGTTTAAACTTTAGAGTTTTGGGTTTCAAGGGTTTAGGGTTTAGGGTTTAGGGTTAGTTTAGGGTTTAGGGTTTAGGCTTTAGGCTTTAGGGTTTAGGTTTAGGATTTAGGGTTTATGGTTAGTTTAGAGTTTAGGGTGTAAGGTATAAGGTTTAGGGTTTAGGTTTTAAAGTTAGGGCTAGGGTTTAAGGTTTAGGCTTAGTTTAGGGTTTAAGGTTTAAAGTTTAGGGTTTTGGGTTTTTTAGGGTTTAGGGTTTAGGGTTTTGGGATTTTTTAAAAAAAAATTAAGTAAACCAATAGGACTGGTTTATTTAGTATTTTTAGTTTCTTTTTTAATTATTTTAGTTTATTTTATTTTTTATTTTTATTTAGGTTTATTTTTTAGTTTTATTTAGTTTAGTTTATTTATTGCAGGTTTATTTATATTAATTTAGGTTTTTTCTTTTAAATTATTTTTTAAATTTAGGTATATTTTTAGTTAAGTTTAATTTTTATTTTATTTTTTAGGTTTAGGTTTTATTTTTTATTTTTAGGTTTAGATTTAGGTTTTTATATTATTTTTTTAAATTTAGGTTTTAGGTTTTAGATCTTTATTTTATGTTCATTTTTAGGTTTTATTTTTTTTATTTTAGGTTTATGTTTTTTTAAGTTTATTTTATTTTATTTAGTTTATATTTTGGTTTAAGTTTAGTTTATTTTAGGTTTCAGTTTAGGTTTTATTTATTTTAGTACAGTTTATTTTAGTTTAGGTTTAGGTTTATTTTATTTTTAGTTTATGTTTAAGTTTTTCTATTTTAGTTTAGGGTTCATGTTTTATTTTTTATTTATTTTTAAGTTCTAATTTTATATTTATTTTTTAGGTTTATGTTTTAATTTAGTTTTTATTTTATTTTATTTATTTTTATTTATTTTTATTTTATGTTTTATTTTAATTTTATATACATTTTTTATTTTAAGGTTTATCTTATTTTTTGTTTAGTTTTTTATTTATTATATTTTAGTTTAGTTTTTATCTTTTATCTTATTTTATTTTTATGTTTATGTTTAGGTTTAGGTTTAGGTTTAGGTTTAGGATTTAGTTTAGGTTTTTTTTTTATTTAGGTTTAAGTTTTTTTATTTATTTTATTGTTAGGTTTTATTTAGTTTAGGTTTAGGTTTTAAAGGTTTTATGGTTTAGGGTTTAGGGTTTGGGTTTAGGGTTTAGGGTTTAGGGATTAGGGTTTAGCATTTTAGGTTTAGGGTTTAGGGTTTAGGGTTTAGTGTTTTGGGTTTTGGGTTTTAAGGTTTAGGGTTTAGGGTTTAGAGTTCAGGGTTTAGGGTTTAAGGTTTATGGTTAGGGTTTCTTTTTTAGTTTTTTTATTTTTCATTTTTTTAAATTAAGTAAACTCATGGGTTTATGTTTATTTTGTTTATTTATTTTATTTTATTACTATTTTAGTTTAGTTTATTTTTTATTTTAGTTTTTTTTTTATTTTTATTTAGTTTAGTTTATTTATTTTAGGTTTATTTTTTGGTTTTGGTTTTTCATTTAAGTTTATTTTTTAGGTTTAGGTTTAGATTTAAGCTTATTTTTTAGTTTAGTTTTCTTTTTATTTTATTTTTTAAGTTTACATTTTAATTTTATTTTTTTATGTTTAGGTTTTAGGTTATATTTTTTAGTTTAGGTTTAGGTTTACTTTTAATTTATTTTATTTTATTTAGGGTTTAGATCTAGATTTAGGTTAGTTTATTTTAGGTTTAGGTTTAGGTTTTATTTATTTTAGTTTAGTTTATGTAATTTAGGCCTTGGTTAATTTTATTTTTTATTTTAGGTTTAGGTTTTTTTTTTGTTTAGGGTTAAGGTTTTATATTTATTTATTTGTAGGTTTTCTTTTTTAGGTTTATTTTTTAGGTTTAGGTTTTTATTTAGCTTTTATTTTATTTTATTTTAGGATTATTTTTTTATTTTAAGTTTAGTTTTTATTTTATTTAGATTTTTTCTTTTTTAATTTAGTTTAGGTTTTTATTTATTTAATTTTAGTTTATTTTTAATCTTTATATTATTTAATTTTTAGGTTTAGGTTTTGGTTTAGGTTTAGGTTTAGGTTTAGGTTTTAGTTTTATTTTATTATTTTATTTTATTTTGGTTTAGGTTTTTTTATTTATTTTATTTTTAGTTTTATTTAGTTTAGGTTTAGGGTTTAAGCTTAGTTGTGGGTTTAATGTTTAGGGTTTGGGGTTTAGGGTTTAAGGTTAAGGGTTTAGGGTTTAGAGTTTAGGGTTTTAGGGTTTAGGGTTTAGGGTTTTAAGGTTTAGGGTTTAGGGTTTATGGTTTAGGGTTTATTGTTTATGGTTTTTAGGGTTTAGGGTTTGGGGTTTAAGGTTTAGGTTTTAGGTCTAGGGTTCAAGTTTTAGTTTTTATTTCAGCATTTTTTGTTATTTTTTTTAATGAGAACAAATTCAGATTCAACCTTTCTTCTTTTTGATTTCATCAATCAATTAACACACCTAGTTTTCTAACACACAACTGATGACATAGATAAAAAATGAGCAAGCATAGAGCAAATCAAAAACCATAGATAACTAGAATTACCTCTACTATAAAGACACACTTCCATGTGCAGCATATTGGATTAGTCATTCTTCAATTTCTTCAATTCCCATCAGAACCACCTTAGCCTATCGAGTTGTGGGATCCACCATCATATCTCTGATCTCTCCGTTCGTCACCACCATGACTAGAAGCATCGTTGCTCCTCCTGCCTCCATAACCACCACTGCTCTGACCACCACCTCCATATCCACCAGCACCTCCAGATCCCCCACCACCACTCCAATAACTACCACCTCCACCTTCACCTCCACTTTACGATCTAGATTGAGCCTGGTTGACGGTGATGTTCCTACCATCATGGTTCTGGCCATTCTAATGGTTTAGGTTTATTAGGTTTTAGGGTTTAGATTTATTTTTTTACTTATAGTTACTTTAGGTTTAGGTTTTGGGTTTGGGGTTTAGGGTTAGGGTTTAGGGTTTAGGGTTTAGGGTTTATGGTTTAGGGTTTAGGGTTTAGGGTTTTAAGATTTGGGCTTTAAGGTTAAGGGCTTAGGGTTAGGGTTTAGGATTTAGGGATTAAATGTTTAAGGTTTTGGGTTTAGGTTAGGGTTTGTAGGGTTTAATGTTTACTAGACTTAGACTTTTGAGGGCTTAGGGAGTTTAGAGGTTTAGGGTTAGCAGGATTTATTAGAGGGTTTAGGGTTTAGGGTTTAGGCTTTAGTTTATGGTTTGGTTTAGGGTTTTAGTGGTGTGGTTTTAGAGTGGATTTAAGGTTAGGGTTAGGGCTGGTAAGTGGAGTTTAGGGAGGGTAGTTTAGGGTTTAGGAGTTTAGAGGTAGGGTTTAAAGATTTAGGGTTTTGGGAGGGTTTAGGTTTTTTATAAAAAGCAAACCCAGAGATTTATTTTTATTAAGTATTTATTTATTTTTTGTTTATATTATTTTATTTTTATTTATGTTTATTTTATTTTATTTAGTTTAGTTTATTTATTTTAGGTTTATTTATTTTATAAGTTTCTTATTTTAGTTTATTTTTAGGTTTAGGTTTAGGTTTAGGTTTATTTTTTAGTTGAGTTTTATTTTTATTTTATTTTTTAGGTTTAGGTTTTATTTTTTACTTTTAGGTTGAGCTTTAGGTTTTTATTTTATTTTTTTTTAGGGTTAGGTTTAGGTTTTATTTTAAGTTTATTTTAGGTTTTAGTTTAGGTTGAGGTTTATATTTTATTTTATTTTATTTTATAGTTTGGTTTAGGTTTAGGTTTAAAATTTAGGTTTTATTTAGTTTAGCTTAGTTTATTTTAGTTTAGGTTTAGGTTTATTTCATTTCTTTTCTTTTATTTTTATTTTAGATTCAGGTTTTTTTCTTTTTAGTTTAGGGTTTAAGTTTTATTATTTATTTATTTTTAGGTTTATTTTTTAGGGTTTATGTTTTTATTTAGTTTTTATTTTATTTTATTTTATTTTATGTTTATTTTAATTGTATTTTATATTTATGTTATGGTTAGTTTTTATTTTATTTAGGTTTTTTATTCTTAGGTTTATTTTATTTTTCTGTTTAATTTTGGTTATTATTTATTTTAGTTTAGTTTATTTTCATTAGATTATTTTATTTTATATTTAGGTTTAGGTTTTTATTTTATTTTACTTGATTATTTTATTTAGATTTAGGTTTTTTTATTATTTTATTTATAGGTTTTATTTAGTTTAGTTTTAGGTTTTTAGGTTTTAAGGTTTATTTTTTATTTTTATTTAGGTTTATTTTTCTTTTAATTTAGTTTAGTTTATTTATTTTAAGTTTATTTACTTTGGTTGATTTTTTAGGTTTAGGTTTATTTCTTAGTTTAGTTTTATTTTTATTTTATTTTTTAGTTTTATACTATATTTTTTTATTTTTAGGTTTAGGTTTAGATTTTTATTTATTTTTTTTAGGTTTAGGTTTTAGTTTTTTATTTTAGGTTTATTTTTAGGTATTAATTTTTAGTTTAGGTTTAGGTTTTATTTTAGCTTATTTTAATTTATTAGTTTAGCATTTAGGTTTAGTTTATTTTAGGTTTAAGTTTAGCTTTTATTTATTTTTGTATATTTTATTTTTGTTTAGGTTTAGTTTTATTTTATTTTGTTTATTTTATGTTTAGGTTTTTTTTTGGTGTTTATTTTCAGGTTTATTTTCTAGGTTTAGGTTCTTATTTAGTTTTTATTTTATTTTATTTTAGGTATTTTTTTATTTCACATTTATTTTTTATTTTATTTAGGTTTTTTATTTTTAGGTTTATTTTATTTTTTTTAATTTAGTTTAAGCTTTTATTTATTTTATTTTAGTTTAGTTTTTATTTTATTTTTTATTTTATTTTTAGGTTTAGGTTTAGGTTTAAGTTTAGGTTTAGGTTTAGGTTTTAGTTTAGGTTTTTATTTTGTTTTACTTTATTTTATTTTATTTAGGCTTAAGTTTATTTATTTATTTTAGTTTTAGATTTCTTCTAGTTTTGGTTTCGATTTTCATATTTTTAGGGTTTAGGGTTATAGGTTTTAGGGTTTAGGGTTTAGGGTTTAGGGTTTAGGGTTGTAAGTTTAGGATTTAGAATTTAAGGTTTAGAGTTAGGGTTTTTTGATTTATTTTAGGTTTATTTATTTTACTTTAGGTTTTTTATTTTAGTTTATTTCTAAGGTTTAGGTTTAGGTTTAGGTTTATTTTTTAGTTTAGTTTTATTTTTATTTTATTTTTTAGGTTTAGGTTTTATTTATTTATTTTTAAGTTTAATTTCTTATTTTATTTTTTTAGGTTTAGGTTTTAGGTTTCTTTTTTAGGTTTTATTTTTTAGTTTATGTTTAGGTTTAATTTTAGTTTATTTTATTTTATTTATTTTATTTTAAGGTTTAGGTTTAGTTTATTTAAGGTTTAGGTTTAGGTTTTATTTATTTTAGTTTAGTTTATTTTAGTTTTTGTTTAGGTATATTTTATTTTGTTTATTTTATTTTTATTTTAGGTTTTGGTTTTTTTAGTTTAGGGTTAAGGCTTTATTTTTTATTTATTATTTGGTTTATTTTTTATTTCATTTTATTTTAGGTTAATTTTAATTTTAATTTTTTATTTTACATATAGTTTTTATTTTATTTATGTTTTCTATTCTTAGGTTTATTTTACTTTTTTAGTTTAGTTAGGTTATTATATATTTTATTTTAGTTTATTTTTATTAATTTATTTTATTTTATTTCTAAGTTTTGGTTTAGGTTTAGGTTTTTATTTTATTTTATTTTCCTATATTATTTAAGTTTAGGTTTTTTATTTATTTTATATTTAGGTTTTATTTAGTTTAGGTCTAGGTTTTTAGGTTTTTAGATTTGTTTTTTTATTTTTATTTAGTTTTGCTTATTTATTTTAGGTTTATTTAATTAAGTTTATTTTTCTAGGTTTAGGTTTAGGTTTATTTTTTGTTTAGTTTAATTTATATTTTATTTTTTAAGTTTATTTTTATTTTTTATTTTTAGTTTCAAGTTTTTATTTTATTTTTCTAGGTTTAGGTTTTAAGTTTTAATTTTAGGTATTATTTTTAGTTTAGGTTTAGGTTTATTTTTTGTTTATTTTATTTTATTTAGTTTAAGGTTTAGGTTTAGTTTATTTTAGTTTAAGGTTTAGGTTTTATTTATTTTAGTTTAGTTTATTTAGTGTAGGCTTAGGTTTATTTTAGGTTTAGGTTTAATTTATTTATTTTTAAGTTTATTTCTTAGGTTTTGGTTTTTATTTAGTTTTTATTTTATTTTATTTTAGGTTTATTTTATTTTTATTTTATGTTAAATTTTTATTTTATTTTTAGGTTTATTTTATTTTTTAGTTTATTTAGGATTTTATTAATTTTATTTTATTTTAGTTTTAATTTTTTATTTAATTTTATTTTTAGATTTATGTTTAGGTTTAGGTTTAAGTTTTATTTTAGGTTTTTATTTTAATTTATTTTATTTCTTTTATTTTATTTAGGTTTAGCTTTTTTATTTATTTTATTTTTAGAACTTATTTAGTTTAGGTTTAGGTTTTAGGTTTAGGGTTGGGTTTAGGGTTTGTGGTAGGTTTAGGATTTAGTTTAAATTTGGGGTGTGGTTTAGTGGTAGGTAGTGGAGGTTTAGTTTAGGGTTTCGGGTTTAGGGTTTAGGGTTTAGGGTTATAAGTTTAGGGTTTAGGGTTAGGATTTTACTATTTTTTAATTTTTTAATTTTGTTAAATTAAGTAAACTATTAGGTTTAGGTTTATTTAGTTTATTTTTTCATTTATTTTAGTTTATTTTATTATTTATTTTGATTTAGGTTTATTTTTACTTTTATTTAGGTTTAGGTCTTTAATTTATTTTATTATTAGTTTTATTTAGTTTAGATTTAGGAGTTTGGGGTGGGTTTAGTGTTTAGGTTTAGGTTTAGGCTCAGTTTTAGGGAAAATTTTAGGGTTTAAGGTCATTTAGGGTTTAGGTTTAGGGTTTAAGTAGGGTTTATAGTTTAGAGAGTGGGGTGAGTTAGTGGGTTAGGGGGTTAGAAGGGTGGTTTTTTATTTTTATTTTTGTTAATTTTTTTTAAAATTAAATAAACTAGTAGGTTTAGATTAATTTAGTTTATTTATTATTTATTTTAGTTTACTTTAATTTTTATTTTGATTTAGATTTATTTTTATTTTTATTTAATTTATTTTATTTCTTTTAGGTTTATTTATTTTAGTTTCTGCCTTTTATTTTAGTTTATTTTTTAGGTTTAGGTTTAGGTTTATTTTTTAGTTTAGTTTTATTTTAATTTTTTAGGTTTCATTTTATTTTATTTTTATGTTTAGGTTTAGGTTTTATTTTATTTTATTAAGTTTAGGTTTTATGTATTTATTTTAGGTTTATTTTTAGGTTTTATTTTTTAGTTTAGGTTTAGGTTTATTTTAGTTCATTTTATTTTATTTAGTTTAGGTTTACATTTAGGCTTAGTTTATTTTAGGTTTAGGTTTAGGTTTTATTTATTTTAGTTTGGTTTATTTTAGTTTAGGTTTAGGTTTAATTTTTTATTTATTTTAGGTTTAGTTTTTTCTTAGTTTAGGGTTTAGGTTTTATTTTTTATTTATTTTTAGGTTTATTACTTAGGTTTAGGTTTTTATTTATCTTTTATTTTATTTTATTTTTGACATATTTTATTTTTATTTTAGCTTTATTTTTATTTTATTTATGTTTTTTATTTTTTAATTTAGTTTAAGTTTTTATTTATTTTATTTTTGTATAGTTTTTATTTTTTTTATTTTGTTTGCTTTTTAGGTTTAGGTTTAAGTTTGGGTTTAGTTTATATTTTATTTTATTTTGGTTTTATTTATTTATTTATTTTATTTTTAGGTTTTATTTAATTTAGGTTTAAATTTTTAGGTTTTAGGGTTTAGGGTTGAGGATTTAGTGGTTTAGGGTTTAAGTTTTGAGGTTTAGGGTTTGGGTTTGTGCCATAGATTTTGGGTAGGGTTTAGGGTCCAGTGATCTTAGGGTAGGGTTTAGGGTCACTGCCTGGGGTTTGGGGTTTAGCATTTAGTGTTTAGGGTTTAGGGTTTTTTGTTTTATTTTTTATTAACCTTTAAAAAGTGCTGGCAGGTTTATGTTTATTTAGATTTATTTAGTTTATTTTTATTTATTCTAGTTTATTTTATTTTTTATTTTTATTTAGGTTTATTTTTTTTATTTAGTTTAGTTTATTTATTTTGAGCTTAATTATTTTAGTTTATTTTTTAGTTTTAGGATTTGGTTTAGGTGTATTTTTAAGGTTTAGGCTGTATTTTATATATTTTGGTTTATGTTTAGGTTTTTATTTTATTTTTTATGTTTCGATTTTAGGTTTTTATTTTAGGTTTATTTTTAGGTATTTTTTTCGTTTAGATTTATGTTTATTTTTAGTTTATTTTCTTTTATTTAGTTTAGGGTTTAGGTTTAGTTTATTTTAGGTTTAGGTTTAGGTTTTATTTATTTTAGTTTAGTTTATTTTAGTTTAGGTTTAGGTTTAATTTTTTTTTATTTTAGGTTTAGTTTTTTCTTAGTTTAGGGTTTAGGTTTTATTTTTTTTATATTTTAGGTTTATTGCCAGTTTAGGTTTTATTTATCTTTATTTTATTTTATTTTGCATATTTTATTTTATTTTAGCTTTATTTTATTTTATTTAGGTTTTTAATTTTTTAATTTAGTTTAAGTTTTTATTTATTTTATTTTTGTATAGTTTTTATTTTTTTTATTTTGTTTGCTTTTTAGGTTTAGGTTTAAGTTTGGGTTTTAGTTTATATTTTTATTTTATTTTGGTTTTGGTTTATTTATTTATTTTATTTTTTAGGTTTTATTTAATTTAGGTTTAAATTTTTAGGTTTTTAGGGTTTAGGGTTGAGGGTTTAGGGTTTAGGGTTTAGGGTTTAAGTTTTGAGGTTTAGGCTTTTTGGGTTTTGTGTTATAGATTTTAAGGGTTTAGGGTAGTTTGTGGATTTAGGGTTTAGTCAGGTCACTGGGTTTTAGGGTTTAGCATTTAGTGTTTAGGGTTTAGGGTTTTTTTTTTTTTTATTTTTTTATTAACATTTTAAATTAAGTAAACTGGTAGGTTTATGTTTATTTAGTTTATTTAGTTTATTTTTTATTTATTCTAGTTTATTTTATTTTTTATTTTTATTTAGGTTTATTTTTATTTTTATTTAGTTTAGTTTATTTATTTTAAGCTTATTTATTTTAGTTTATTTTTTAGTTTTAGGATTTGGTTTAGGTTTATTTTTAAGGTTTAGGCTGTATTTTATATTTTTAGGTTTATGTTTAGGTTTTTATTTTATTTTTTATATTTTTTAGGTTTTATTTTAGGTTTATTTTTAGGTATTTTTGTTTTAGATTTATGTTTATTTTTAGTTTATTTTCTTTTATTTAGTTTAGGGTTTAGGTTTAGTTTATTTTAGGTTTAGGTTTAAGTTATATTTATTCTAGTTTTGGTTTAGGTTTATTTTATTTTGTTTATTATAAGTTTAGTTTTTTTTTAGTTTTGGTTTAGGTTTTATTTTTTTATTTATTTTTAGGTTTTATTATTCGGTTTATTTTTGTGTTTTAGGTTTTTATTTGGTTTTTATTTTATTATATTTTAAGTTTATTTTATTTTTATTTTACATTTAGATTTTATTTTATTTAGGTTTTATATTTGTAAGTTTATTTTATTTTTAGTTTAGTTTAGGTTTTTATTTATTTTATTTTAGTTTAGTTTTTAAATTTTAAATTTTTTTATTTTTAGGTTTACGTTTAGGTTTAGATTTAGGTTTCAATTTAGGTTTTTATTTTATTTTATTTTATTTTATTATTTTATTTAGGTTTAGGTTATTTATTTATTTTTTTAGGTTTTATTTAGTTTAGGTTTACGTTTTTAGGTTTTTCATTTTTAGTGTTTAGGGTTTAGGGTTTGAGGTTTAGTGTTTAGTATTTAGGGTTGAGGGTTTGGGGTTAAGGGTTTAGGGTTTGTGGTTATAGGTTTTAGGGTTTAGGGTTTAGGGTTTAGGTTTTAGGGTTTATGGTTTTAGGTTTAGAGTTTGGGTTTTAGGGTTTAGGGTTTTAGGTTTAGGGTTTAGGGTTTTTTTAAGAGAAATTAGGGAAATTTTATTGCCACAAAGAAAAGGTACAAAGTCCTTAGAGGGGGCAAATCTCTAGGCTAATATAATAGTTATTGAAAGCAAGCAAAGGAAAATAGAAACAGTAATCCACGAAAGAAAGTCCATGTAAGGTATAAACTTCGGGCTCCTTTTGAAACCAAAGACGATCCACCATCAATATCTCCCAAATAAAAGATCGCAACAAGCTTTAAAGGGATGTGTATAGATAATCAAATAATTAATTAAGCATAAAAGTAAAGAATAAAGGAATAAGATAAAGAAAAGGCTTAGGTATTATAATCGTCTCAGCAACATATGAAAGCATCAAACTTGGTGAAGGGTTACAATTACATATAACTACCAAAAAAAGATGAAAGAGTGGAAAACATCAAGGCCATCATTGCCATATGTAGCATCTTATCCAAGCGATGATCATACAAAAATAAAACTTCAAACAACAAATATAACCTCAAACACCAGACTAGATATTTAGTTTAGTATAACATATAAGGAAAACCATCGATAGACACAGAGAGCACCACCAAAGCCACCACCAAGAATGGCTAATAAATCATTAAGAACAAACATCAGAATCTGAGAAAAAACTAAATAAAGACAAGACAAAAGCAAAAGAAAACACATAGTGGTAGGATCCTCCATTAAAAGGACATGCAAAGACCAAAAGAAATAATAACCAATCTAAGAGACTAATAGAAAAGAGGGTTAGGCAAAACCATCTAAACAAGAAAGGGAGAGGTTGAGCAACCCAATGGAAAAGAAAAAGAAACTAGAAGAAAGAATGATAGAAAGATAAGTGGTTCCCAATAATCTCAAGGAGCAAAAATACTAAAATAAATACTCCTTTAACCAACCCGACCAAGAACAACCAATCCAAGCAAGAAGGAAGACCACCCCAAGCCACCATAAAAGATTCAAGTCATCAAACCCAATCATCGTAAAAATGCAAAACATCAATAAACATTGAAAATATTAGGAAATAGAAATGTGGTAGCCATCAATCCCAATCCAAGGAAAGGAGAATCTAGTCCAGAAAGATAAAGATAGCAGCCAATGATAGAAAAACAAAATGCCCATTAGGACCAAATGCAATCCAATAAACAAAAATAGTAGCAAAATAGAAACCCAATAGAACCACCATCACCCAAGGCCAAAAAAATAAATCTTAGACAGAACAAAAACCAAAACCAAAACCTTAGTAATACAGGGGGAGGACAAACCCATATTCAAAAGATATAACAATCCAATTACATCCATCCTCAAACTCATCCAGAACAAAAACAAAGTAAGGGTAAAGAGTCACAAAAAAATAGTTCTCCAAGCTACAATAAACAATAAACAGCCCTCAAGGGCACCCCACCCCTCTTAGTAGCAGGAGCAATAACCACATAAACACAGTTGTCAAAAGCCACAATCCGATTATCAAACCACAACCAAAAAACCCACACACCAAATAATAGAGCAAAAACCCAAAAAGATAAGGGTTGGTGAGAAGGGTGAAACTCATGACATAATGGACAACCAAAAGGACTAGGAATAACCACCCTAATCCATAGATAACTAGGTGACGTCATAAGCAACAACCATTCTAGAAAACTCAAAAAATGACCAGAGTCTAGAACCAAAGGCGTAACAAATCAAAAGTGAGCAACACCCAGGAAGGAAATACCCACATCAAATAACACCACTAGAAAACTAAAACAAGTCCAAGAAAAACAAACTAGGTAGAGATCCAACCAATAAAGAGAACCACACCAACTAGAAGACAAGCAAAATACTTACTTGTATACACATCCATGGGATAGAAAACAAACCAAAAACAAAACTGAGAAAACCATAAAAGAAAAAATAAATAACTAATCAAAGATAGGAAGAAATCATACTAGAGAAAAAATAGATTTAGATGAAGAGAAAACTCATGATATAGCGGAGGAATTACTTAAAAAAACACCATATAGAGCCAAAAGAGGAAGGAAAATCTAAAATCTCTAAATTAAGGTAATCCAATTTCTAGATTCACAAGACCCTTAAAGGAAAAGTATGCCATCATTAGAAAACATTTGCATACGAAGACTTCCCCAAATTGGCAAGAAAATAAGCACAAGAATTGCCTTCCCATAAATATGAAATTTGAAAATCTAGGTTAGAGAAGACTCTAGTATGATTAAGCAAATAAAACACTTTAGCATTACCATGGGAATTAGATTTAAGTAAATCTAAAAGAAGGAGAGCATCAACTTTGAACTAAATCTTAATAGAACCTTATTGGAAACAAATGGAAATTCCATGATGAATGCCTTTAAGTTCAATAAATAAAACAAAACAAGGCTCTAAAGGGACAACAAAAGTAGAAATAACCTTGCCACCGTGATCTCTCAAAATTCCAACACAACCATAATAACCATTAGAAACTGAGCCATCAGTGTTAACCTTAATGTAAATAATTAGGTTTAATCCAATATATAATTTTTTGGGTATGAGAGACATTACAAGGAGGAAGGTTAATCCTAAATTTCAAGGCCACAGACTTGTACCCTTTAAAATTGGAGTGAGTAAGAAGATTGGAAAAGAGACAAAATTTTATATTTAGATCTAGCAATGATACAATTATAATTAATAAGAATATTATAGTGCTTTTCATCATTTCTATCCATCAAAATATACCAAAGAATAGTAATAGCTAATACAATTTTAACATGACCCTTAGAAGTATGAGAGAATCATGCTTCAAGGAGTTGCATAATAAAAATGAACCATTAAAGTGGAAAGAATTAAAATATTATCATACATCCACATTCTGATTACATCCACATATTCTTAGAAAGAACCATTTAGAGGAGTTCCACAAAATATATATAATAAAGTGATAAACAAAATAGGGATACTATTATTCTAGATTAGTTTTGACTCTTGATCTAAATCGATAAAATGCCACACATCCATAATCTCCAAAGAGAAATTTTGAAAAGGGGTTCATTTGGGTGAGGCAAATTTTAAGGATTTTCTTGATGATCACATTAGGGATAAGGTTATTCAATATCCACATCCCAATTATTATTATTAAGCGATGAACCTTAAACATCACAGTGGAATGAGTATTGAGAAGGGAATCAATAGAGCCCTAACCAAGCCAATTGTCTTGCTAAAAAAATGAGGCACCAGAATTGATACCCCAAGAAATTAAATTCTCAGCACTCCATTTGATACTACAAAGTCTTCTCTAAATAGGAGAATTTCTATATTTGAAAGCACTAATGACAGGGTGTTTTCCCTGACAATATTTAGCATGCATAAACTTCGACCGGTAACTATCTTTATTTCTAAAGTTCCACCACATTTTATAGGAAAAATAATTAATAGAATCCTCTAAGGTTTTGCAACCCAAGCCACCATCATATTTAGTACCACAACAGTTATGCCAACTAGCCTAATGCAATCTTTTGGTAGATGTATTAGATCCCCAAAAAATTTATTAAAAAGTCTATTAATCCTTTTAATAATAGAATGGGTAGGGACAATAGTAGACAAGAGATACATTGGCAAAGTGCAAAGGGTACTTTTGATCAGGATAAGTCTAGTACCAAAGGAGAGTAAATGAAATTTCCAAGAGGAGGTTTTCTTATTTATTTTTTGAATAACTTCATCAAATAAAGAAGATCTTTTCATGCCTCTATATAAGGGAGTCCCAAGATACTTGATAAGAAGATTTTGATGAAAGAAACCTGTAATATTTCTGATAACATTGATCTTAGGTAATGAGATAGAAGAGCTAGTAATAAAAAAACCTTTTATCAAGATTGATATTCAAGCCACTCTCCCTACCAAAATGAATTAAGAACTTACATAATTTTTTAATGTAATGAGTGGAGGCATTGGAAATTATAATGAAATCATCAACAAAACTAAGGTGAGTAATTGGACCCCCAATGATTCTATAGAACATGTTAGGCATTCAACCAAAAATATGCTCAAGATATCTAGAAAGATATTCCACAATAATAATGAAAAGAGCAGGAGAAAGAGGGTCACCTTGCCTTAGCCCATGAGAAAGGAGAAAAACCATGCACTTCACCATTAAGAAGCATAGAAAAAGAATGCTCAATCCCATTCTTAATTAAAGCAATAAATTGATTAGAGAATCCAAATAAAGCAAAATTTTATATGAAAACCAACCAATATTATCATAGGCTTTGGAAATGTCAAGCTTAAAAGCGGTTTCCACTGAACTTTGGCATTCAAATCATGGATCATCTCTTGAGCTAAAAGAACATTATTAGAAATGGATCTCCCTTTAACAAAATTATTTTGATTGGGGCAGATAATTTTAGGAAACAAGATGCTCAATCTTTTATCCAAAATCTCCGAGATAAGTTTATTAAAAAAGGAGCAAAGGCTAATCGCCCTAAAATCACTCCAAACTTCAGGATTGTCTTTTTTAGGAATTAAAACAATGGAGGTGATAGAAAAATATTTGGGAAGCATACTACCCTTAAAGAAATCAAAAACTACTTTAATTAGGTCCTCTTTAATGACAATCCAACATTTTTGGAAAAAAGGTATTATAACCATCAGGCCCTACCACAGAGCATTTATTCATACTCTACAAAATATCAGAAATTTCAGTCTCAGAAGGTAAGGAAGATAGCATATTGTTATTGTAATCCAAAATAAGATTAGGAATAACTTTAGGCCATGAAATATCTTCATAAGCAACATTTTTATTCAAAAGCTCTTTATAAAAAAAGCAAACTCAACAAGCTCCTTTTTATCCAAACACCAAACTCCGTCATTAATTTTAATTTAATGAATATGGTTTAAAGCTTTTTTTTCTTTTTAACCATGGCATGGAAATATTTGGTATTGTGATTCATCAGATCCATTTCATAGAAGCTTTTGCCAATAAGTCTCCTCCATATCTTGAAAACATGTCAACCTATCTTTAGCTTGAGCCAACATCGAAGGGATCATTAACAATAACATCTTCCAAAGCAATCACCTTATTCTATATTTTATTATGACAAAAGATTCTTAAAATAGTGTTTATTCCACCAAGAAAGGCATTGTTTAAGTCTTTTTAATTTGAACCACAATCTCTTCATCCCAAAATAGAGTCATCGGGATGGAGGTTCCCTAGTTACTAACAACATATTTATCATCCATAAGCCACATATTTTGTAAATGAAAAGGGATAGGGGAGAAGGATTTGTTAGCATTAAAATTAACATTAATAAGCATGGGAGAATGGGCTTAAGTTCTCCACAAAAGTAATAGGAAAATATTAATCCACATGATTAAAAGAACCTATCAAGCCTTTGCCAGTATAATTATTCCATGTAAATTGGGACCCAGTAAATCCAATGTTAGTAAGATGACATTTAAGGATCATGTTATTAAAATATTCCATAGAAAATAAGTTAGGAGTATTTCCACCAACACTTTTAGAGGAAGAAAAGATAGTATTAAAATCTCCACCCACAAACCAAGGAGCATCAACAGAAGAAGAAAAACTAATAAGTTTCTCCCAAAGAATGCATCTACCATTTCTATTACAAGAAGCATAAACAAAGGAACCAAAATAACTAAAATTATCATAAGTAATCTTAACATTCACAACTTGGGATAAATCATCTAAAATCTACAAAAAATAAAGACTATTCCAAAAAATTTAAATTTTATTGCTAGAGTTAGCAAAAAATGCTAAAGCCAATCATTCTAGCAACATAAGAAATGTTAGAAGGAAGAATAAATGGTTCCAAGATAGCCAAGAAGAAAATGTTATGAGTACGAACTAAGTTTCTAATTATATTTCTAATAGAGGGTATCCCTCTCATTCTAAATTAAGAAAGAAACCATTTATTTTTAGGCGGAAGAGCCATATCTAGTAAATCTACAAAATTAGGAAGTTTGGTTTTATGAGTTTTATTTTTCTTTCTAAAAATAGTTTGGAACTTATTATTCATATCCACTACATCACCATCCAAGAGAGATTGTTTAGGGTTATTTTTGGAGGAAATTTGCACATTTAAAGCATCATTTCAAGCCACTTCACCTCTTCCAAATCAGTATTAGGTTGAAATGTCAAAATAGAAATCAGTTCAACATTAGAAGAGGAGGCATGAAATGGATTAGAGTCATTTAAAGCACAAGTGCCCAAGTCAAAATTAGAAGCCTTTTCATTAGTTTGCTCACCATTCAAACCCTCATCTAGAATCACATTATCATCAATTAATGGTGGAATAGACATAGGAATTGAATCATTTGAGATAGAATCATCATCCATAAGTTTCAAAAACATATTATTAGCCATATTATTACCAATATCGGGGCATTCAAGCGTATAGAATCATTGAAGGGTAAGGCATCCTTATTAACATGACTAACATCAAAAGCGTCGGGGCTTAAGAACTGTAACATTCTCCATAGGAATAGTGGGTGTATCAAGACAATGTCCCTTAGTTTCAAGTAAAGAAATGTCCATAAGCAAAATTTTATGCTTTTTAACCTTAAGGTTGGGATCCAAATTATTATTAACGATTTTGGTTTCTTAAGGTGAGGGTGAACCAAAATAATCGAAAACCCATTACCATGAATTTTACAATGGGAACAAAAATTAAAAAATTCTCAAATTCCACTTTTGTAAATATCCATATTTCTCGATCTAGCCAAATTTCATTAGGAAATTTTTTAGTTATATCCAACTCGACTAGAATTTGAGCAATAGAGGGTTGAGTATTAGAAGAAGTCTCCTGATCAACTTGAAGACGATGACCAAACAGTGCACTCAAATAAAATAAAAATTCATGATTAATGAAATGGACACACAGATTTGGAAGGGAGATCCAAACCGAAATAATAGGAGATTCCTCCTAAATATCAAAAAGAGGCATCCATTTCAACAATCTCATCGACAATTAAAAAAAAAATATGAGCAATGAGAAAAATATGAGTAATCCAAATTATTGGAAAGCTAGATTAATACATGATGGGAATCGATCAATCGAGAAAAAAATTCTAGAGATTTTCAAGCTATGGAAGAAAGATCGAATATTCTCCAATGTAGAACAATGCAAAGCGAATTTACCCACCAACATAAATTCAAAAGGCTTTGTAAGCATTTCCATAATTAAATAAGAACACATTATCACCGGTAAACCCTAGAAGGAAGTCGGAATAAGCTCAAGAGACTCACCAGTGCAATTAGGCTTGCTAGTAAGAACATCCTCGAATGATTTCAAAGCCAGTGATGGATTTAAGCAAGAATCCCCCAAAAAGCTAGAAACATTAGCGGGAGCAGCCAAATTATTAGGATTTTCCCATGAGGAAGTTGAAATCACAACCATGATCAATAGGGGCACATGATAGGAGAAGTTGAATGGTTATCAAACTCACCAAAATGGAAACCATATCACAAATTGCCCCAAAAAAATCCATAGAGGGTACGCGCCTCCATAGGGGAAACGAAATTCACCATAGCACCAAAAAAATGGAAAAGAGAGAAGATGCTCAAAAACGTTTTCTTTTAGGGTTTATTTAGGGTTTAGTAAGTTTAGGGTTTAGGGTTTAGGTTTAGGGTTAGCTTAGGGTTTAGGGTTTTGGTTTATTTAGGGTTTAGTTTTAGGTTAGTTTAGGGGTTTAGGTTTAGGTTTAATGTTTATAGTTTAGGGTTTAGGGTTTAGGGTTTAGGGTTAGGGTTTAGGTTAGTTTAGGTTTAGGGTTTAGGTTTTTTAGGGTTTAGGTTTAGTTTAGGGTTAGGTTTTAGGTTTAGGGTTTAGGTTATGGTTTAGTTATATTTATAGTTTAAGTTTTTTGGGTTTATTTATTTTTTAATTAAGTAAACTTAGTTTTTTTAGTTTTATTTTATTTATATTTAGGTTTATTTTATTTTATTATTTATTTAGTTTATTTTAGTTTATTTTTTTTTAGGTTTAGGTTTATGTTTTTTTTAGTTTATTTTTATTTTATTTTATTTTTAGGTTTAGGTTTTTTTATTTTAGTTTTAGGTTTAGGTTTTCATTTTATTTTTAGGTTTAGGTTTTAATTTTTTAATTTTAGGTTTATTTTTTAGTTTAGGTTTTTTTTTAGTTTATTTTTTATTTAGGTTTTGGTTTAGTTTATTTTAGGTTTAGGTTTAGGTTTATGTTTATTTTATTTTGTTTATTTTAGGTTTAGGTTTTTCTTAGTTTAGGGTTTAGGTTTTATTTTTTATTTATTTTTTTGTTTGGTTTTAGGTTTATTTTTTAGGTTTAGGTTTTTATTTAGTTTCTATTTTATTTAGGTTTTTGTGCCACCATCCTTCAAGTTCTTTGATGATAATGGAACCCATGATAACATTGCACACTTTAGAGTATTGTTGATGGTAGCAATGCACTCCTCTTCCCTTTTCATTAGCATCGTGTGTCATTTGATTGGCACAACCTAACAGTTGAGGTGACTTTTGAGTTGGAGCACCTCTTCATCAAGTTTCTTTGGAGCTCGTGGTGATTGTTGATGACCTCATTGAAACAAAACTCAATGAGTCCCTATTGATTACATTCTCAAGTGGGACAACTGAGCATGAAATGTGAACCAATCGAATAATGCCATTTAGATTCTTCTCAAGAATATCCATGGCCCATTTTCATGCTTAAGGGCTTTACCATCAAAATATTTGAGAAATTAATCAACAAGTAGCCTTCAGGAAGCCAAGCAGGTTTCCAATCTTCTATAGAAGGTGTTTGATAGAAGCGGGGATAGTTATGTCGTGGATAGAGGAGTTAGTATGAGAGTCAACGCTCATTTACCACCTCCTCTTCCACCACCATATCAGCCACTTAGCCACTGACCATTTCCACCACCTCGACCTACCCAGTGGTATTCATATCCATTGCCGGTAGCTACTTTCCTACTCTTGCCAATATATTGAATAAGCCATATTCATTCAAGAGGAGATAGTTAGAAAATCTTTAAGAATCTCTTAAAGAAACTTAACTTTAGTTACGAGCCTAAGAGGAGAGGTGGGAAGAGCAATGATCCTAGCTAGCCCTTACTTACCATCTTAAATCTTGATGATTGTATCACTTTTAAAGACTAGCTTGAGTGCTGCTACAAGTTGGGATCCATAGTTATCCCTAAGGAATACTTATTAGAATAACCATCCAGTTCTATTAGAGTAATCCTTGGGGATACTTGCAATCATCTTAAGACTAAAGAAGGTTAGGATATCTCCCTATCCCAAATCTCTAATAATATCATTTCTAAGATCAAGAAGCTTTCCTTGTAGATGCCCAAAATATCTCAAACCTCCAACACCGAAGAAGGTTTTCTAGTTGTAAAGGACAACTCAAGGAGAGTGACAGCCCAACATCAGCAGCAACACACCATACTTGCCTGGGATAGTCCAGTAGCATAGCCACTATCTGAGTCAAGTACTCCCTCCACCGTTGTAGCTACCACCTCTTCTGCTAGCTCCTCTTATACCGGCGAGAGCATTGTATTTGTGGATAAAGAAACTGAATCCCTTACTCAGCTTGCTTTACTTGATTTATATTATGTACCTCCACCCAAAAATAAATTAATGATTCTACTTATATATACTTCTAATGCTCTTAATTTTATTCTATTGAATGCTCTCTAAGCTAAAAAAAATAATAGCTCTAGTAGTTTTGATTCTTTCCTTCGATTTAGAGTGGACTATCTTTCTTGGAATCAATCAAGTTCACCTCTTGAGATTGACTTGGAGTTAACTGACTTTGAGGATCCCATAGGAGAATCTGTATGTATGCCCAATGATAAGGTAGAAGTTTCCACAAGCTCGTCATTCCAAGAAGTCACTGAACTCAATCTACACAGTGGCAAAGTTCTACCTCTTAGGGTAGCACCTCAGGATAAGGGTAAGTAAGTCATTGGTTCCAATGAGTAGATAGTCCCTCCATAGAATACTCCACCTATGGATATGCTTGTGGAGGACCAAGCTAGAGGTGATTACAATGCCCTAGCTCACCTTAGAAAGTTTCCAACAAAGTTAAGCATATACGATGCCCTTGCCTTATCCAAATAGATGAGGGAATCTATAATTAAGGCCTTATTTGATCTAGAGATATGCTTAGCTTAGCTGACTGCTATTAAAGAGGAGGCTTGCCACTCGATGGACAACTTAGGAGTTACATTCAATGATGAAAACCTACTCCTATGGATGACCAGGCACAATCACCTCTTTATATTATAGTGTATTTTGGCAGATACAAGCTATCCAGAGTTCCAGGTGTATCAGTCAACATTATGAGTCTAAGAACCCTTGCCTACTTGAGGATTGGCATCTCCAAACTCCAAAATAAAAGGATGATGTTAGAAAGATTCAATGAATAAGGTGAGAGGTCCTTGTGGTGTTTATTTTGGATGTGGGAGGGACATACATCGTAGGGGGGTACTTTTAGGTGATTGGGTAAAACATTGAGGTATGATGTACTATCTTGAAAGATGAGGCATCACCCTAATGGACTAATCACGTAATAAGGACTCTAAGGCATGATGGGTCTTGAATGTAATGATATTTTTCCCTACTTTACATGAATGAATAAAGTAGGGTTTATATTAAACTAGGTTCTAAAGTTCCCTATGGAGGCCATAATTAATTACTTCTTAGGAATGAAATTTTTTAAGAATACTCTCGATTAAAGTCGACAATTTTCATCTCCAAAAATTTCAAGGTTAGACTATCAAAAGATTGGTTGTATTTGGAAAATCAATTAGGAAAGTTCGAGGAAAAGACTTATTTTGGAATCCAAATGAAATAAGTAGGAAATGCTCATGATACTAGGAAGCTTGAGCATTCTAATCTATCTTATGGTTGGGATTTATAATTTTTTGAAGTTGAGGAGATTTATATGTTTTGAGTTGAAATTTAATTAATTACTAGGCTTATAATCCACCAACATAAGGTTGTGGGAATGCCTAGAGGTGAGGATTTATGCTCATAGCACGAAGAAATAACTACATCATATCCTAAATCTAGGGAGCTTTAAGTAATGCTGACCTAAATCTAGCGATAAGTGGACATAAGGGTTTACCTCCATAAGAGAATAAATTATAAATTCTAGACTTATAACCACCCGAGTGGCCACTTAACTCCTCCTAATTTTAAAACCATGTGGTAGTCTTATGAATTGCAAGATAGCTAGAGTAGTTATTTAATTAGAAAGAGACTAAAGTCCTAACACACTCTAAGAGACTAGAGCATGAGTGGTATGAGCATATAACTTAATCTATAGATGCAAAATATTTTCAAATTTTATTTCATTTTAGACATCATTTTGATAGAGGCTTTAGGATTTCTTATTTCTAAATGCATGATGAAATAGGTTATGGGTCAAATCAGCTAGAAGAAGGTGTTCTCCACCACAAGGGATGCCCTCACAGGTCAAGCATTCCTTTATCGTGCAAGGATGGAGATCCTTCATGTTCAAGAGAGAAATAATATGCATGCATGATGTGAAACATACAACCATATAGCTAAGGGATTGTTAAGTCTTTTAATTATCTTATTTATGTCTTAGGCTTTATGATGAGGTTATGAGTTATTTAAAATTTAGTTATGAGTGATTAGTTGGGTAGAAAAGTTATTTTTATCCTAAGAGCCTAATCATATCCAAGCCACACATTAAAGTTTCAATCATTTAAGAAACTATGAAAAGCATGCCATCCTAATGCACAATATAAACATAACATAAAACAATTATATAAACTATCATAAAATAATAAAAATGTCGGTGTGGTCGGGTAGTATCATACAACCTGAAGAGAGAAAAGATGGGTAGCCGAGCTCTATCCTTATATAACTTGGAGTATGAAAGAATAATTATAATTTTAGTAAATGCTATTAGGGTCTTCTTTCTTCATATCTACAATTCTGATTTGATTTTTTCTTTGATTCGGATGGTTCTTGCTTCAAAGGCATCACTGGGCACCGCAGGACAAAGCCTTCTGGCCACTGCTCATCCTAATCTCCCACAACACTAATCCTAATTACTATTACAAAAATTACATTTATATGGGAAAAGTAAATCTAACTACACCAGCAAAATAGAGGTTAGCTAAATATACATATAATACTAAGCAATTGTATTTATAATTTGAACTTAGCACTCTACACACATGTAACTAAGCCCACCTGTCCTAACTTAGATTTTTCGTAAGGATTTAAGCAACAAAAAGAGCATTCACATTTATTTTTGCATCCCTTAAGCATAATCCTAAAACATGATTAAGCTAATATTGGCCTATCATCATGTAAAAGCATACACCCAACATCAATCTAAAATAATACATCATAAACAAAAATACATCACCATCTAACTTTGTCTAGAAGTGGTGACTTAATTCTAATGTATGTATTAAGGCTTGTGTTAAGTCTTGTTAGGCATTAGTGTTGTATTTTCTAAGTGTAGAAGGATTCAATTTAACATGAAAGGTTGATTTCACTTGAAGTAGTTTAATTGATTTGAGAATTTTAATTTGTGTTTACTTTTGTTTCATTTGATTACACTTTAGTGTTAAGAATAAAGAGGAAAGAGGATTTTCCTTTCATCCCTACCTTAAGTCACTTTCTAAAGTATATTAATTTGATTTAGTTCTCTTTAGTGAATGGCTTATTAAATGATTTAATTAATCAAGTTTAGGTTCACTTTAAATAATCCTATTCAAAATGAAAGCATCTTAAGATTAATTTAATTGAATTACTACCATATGACATATATTAAATCATTCCTTTACATCACATGTAAAATGCATATGATTTAATCCTAAATGTATCTATACATGCAACATATTTTAGCACACTTAAATGATGAATGTATCTGTATGTTTAGAATTTATATTTTATTTGATTGCATTATTTAACCATATTAATTTAAAACTTTATCCAAATTCTTATACAAAAGGACATAAGAATGAAATTAAATGGGCATCTGCCCTTGTTAAACCAGTGAAGTGAGGTAATCAAAATGACCTCCTTGGAGCTAGCTAAAGTCTCATATTCTCAGGATGTCTAGACTATATACACATTTGCATTCAAACATATGTAAATTCGTATACATGAACATACGAAGTAAGCTCTAAATCATATGGCTAATTAATTCAACCACTTACTCAATTATGAATGCATGCAATTTTAATGTAAAATGGGATTTTCATTAACTAATCACATATACACATACATGTACAAAAATATAGGCAAGTATGTGTCATTGTCAAACTAGGGAAGTGAGGTAATCAAATGACCTCTTTTGGGCTAACTAAAGCCTCGTATTCTCGGGATGTCCATACTATATACTTACTTTTTTTAAATACACATGGATGTATACATAAATGAGGGAAAGAAACCCATGCAAAGATTGTTTATATTATTTTGATTGAATCAATTATATATATGAATTAAAGCTCTATCTAAATTCTAATGTCAAAATACATAAGAATGAAATCAAATGGGTATGTGCCATTATTAAACCAGAAGTGAGGTAATCAAATGACCTCCCTTGGGGCTAGCTAAAACCTCTTTTCTTGGGATGTCAGACTATATACCCATTACCATTCAATCTTATATAAATCAACACATGAATAGAAAAAGAGAACTCAACATTCATACACTGAAGCTATAAGCACATGCATTTCTTATGTATTTATAACTAGCATCATAACACATATTATTATTCATTTATAAGCTTTTGAAAATACATTTGGATTTAATAGTGATAATAGCCATGCATATATTAAATTAAATCAAACATGCAAGCTTACATAAAGGAAATCCATTTTATTTTACTTGATTTTGAAAAGATGGAAGCATGAATTCAAATGACATACCAAATTTAACATGATTGGAAAGAGGATAATCAAATATAAGCATGTGATTATTCAACCAAACTAGTTCTTAAGGACAATCAAATCAAATAAGATTATTTAAAGCAAACCAAAGCTTCTTTATTAATTAAGTTTTGGATTTGATTTCATTTAAAGAGGAGAAGAGAAATCATCACTTATTATTTTAAACCCATTCCACATTAGTGATTTGATTTAATTTAAGGAAATATAATTAAGTTTATTTTTTTAGGTTAATTAAGTTGAACCCTTAATTAGATGAATTACCCTTACTCACCTTAAAGTAATTAACTAAATAATTATGAGCCAACATGATATGCATGGAAAATAAACTTGTGATCTAGAAATAAATAAATGCAATTGGGTCATGATTAATAGTTAACTAGATTAAATTAATTAATTACTCTTATGGTTTTCCCACATGTGGACTAACCATAATTTCATTAAACTCCTTTTGGGTTATTAAACACCTAAAGATCTACCCCATGATTTAATTAATTAAGGTCTATGTGATTATGATTTCAATTTGATTAAGTGATTTAATTAATTAGTTAAATCTTAATTAATTTCATTTTAAAAAAGGTGAAATGAACTTAGAAAGGGGTCCCATATTCCTTAGTTCACTTACTTGAACAATGATTAATAAAATTAATTAACCAATTTATTACTATTCATGGGATTAATTAATCATTATTAACTTAAAAAGAGTAGTTAAGATTTAATTAGTCAATAATTAATTGAGTGATCAATAAATCCCAAGAAAATCATGGGAGGGAGGTCATCCCATTAAATTAACCAACAAAATTTTTGGATTAATTGCTCAAGTAATTAAGAGTAATTAAGTTAATTAATTTTTGTAATTAAACCTTAATTACTATTCAAAATTAATTAAGATCATTTTATTTAATTCACCTCTAAATACCTTTAAAATGAGTATTTATTTGCATTTTTTATTTCTATGATTTTTATGATTTTTAGAAGTTTTAGCATTAAAATGATTAATTAAGCCTAATTAAAACTAATCTTATTGGGGTATGTGGCGTGCTGCATTTACACATGTGGCAGTGAGATTGGTTACTTGAAACTTATCGACTTAGCGATGGTGATGGCGATGCTTTCTCATCACCATTGATCTAGATTGGACACTATGATTAATCCCACTTATTAAGATTAATTAGATCAATCAGATCTCTATTGTCCATTTATTCATGCAGAATGGCGGTGCATGATCTAACATCATCAGTGAGGAGAATGGAGTTCACCATGCTCACTTTATCAATTTCGAGCTGGATCAACTCCAAAGGATCCACACCTTCATTGATGGAGGATCAATGGTCAAGATCACATGAGATGCAAGTTTTCTTCAAAAATCTCAAACCCATTTTTTACTAAGGATGGTTTTGGAAATACTTCTTTGGAGCTCACCGGTGGCTCAAATGATTGAGAAAGCTTCATCTATTGGAGATGAAGCCTTGTTGAGTAGCAATTGGATCAATTCCTCGACATTCGCTCAGATGGCCATGAACTGATGATTTGGAGCTTAGCTTTGATCGAAGTCCCATCTCCGAAGCTTCTTGGGAGATGATTGATTTCTTGCTTTCGATGGAAGGGGCATCAAGTTAATTTGAATTTGATGGAGAAATGGGAAAGTTAGGTCGAAAATGGGAGTGTATTTTAGATGGATGGGAATGGCATTTTTGATCAAGGAATGAGCTTAGGAGCTTAGGGAATGGCTCTAGTAGCTCATCTTGGTAGAGGGCTGAATATGTGTGTTTGAGTGGAAATGAGGGAGTATACCCCTTCATCTTGTCGATGGTGGGATTGGGTTTGGCTTCAATGGATGTCCCTCGAGAGTCATGGGTGGTAGGGAGGAGGTGAGTTGGCTTGGTTGGTTGAAGGTGTGGAGGTGGCGCCAAGGAGGAATCATGGGTGTCTATGGGTTTCAAATGCTCCAATGGGAGGGTGAGGTGATTTCACCTCCCATGGGTCATAGCCAACAAATCACCCATTGGTGGTTGGCGGTGTCTAGGCCTAGGTGGACCATTGGGAGAGTACCAAGTGGTCAATGGAAATGACCACTTACATGGGTGATTTGTCTAATGTGATGCCCTTGACCCAAGGGTAGAATGATCATTTGGCATTGGATTTGATTTGGCGATTTGAAATGAGCCAAAGTGGGTTAAATTTCAAGTCAATTGGAGTCGATTTGGTTAGGTTTAGCTCAATTTGACTCATTTAGGTCAAATTGGATTAGGTTGGGTCAAGTTGACCAATTGGTCAAGTCAAACCAAGGGTTGGGTCAAGTTCATATGATCATTTGGGATGTTTTGGTTTAATTGGTTTGGTTTAGTTTGGCTTAGATTTGATTTTGGCACATTTGAATTCATTTGGGTCAAATGGGTTAAGTTGACAATTTGATCAAATTAGCCAAATTGGCTTGGTGTTGGGTTGGGTTTATTGTTGACCAATTTATGATGATTGTAGGCTTTGGTTTCAATTAATTTGGTTTTGGTTTTGATTTAGTCAACTTGAACCATTAGGTCAATTTGGGCTATAGGTCAATTGGGTTCAATTAAGTCAAATTATGGCTTTGGTCAAGTTCAACAATCAATTTGGAATGAACTTGAGCCATTGGTTTGCAATCAATTTGGTTTATATTTTGATTTGACTAATTTGGTCTTTTAGGTCAATTTGGGTCAACTTGGGTCAAGAGAGCCAATTGGGGTTTGACTCAATTGAAGGTCAAGTCATATTCAAATATTGATTTTGATTTGGTATGAATCATTGGTTTCAAGGGATTTGGCTTAGGTTGCAATTTGGCTAGTTTGGTTCATATGGGACTTGGTCAAATGACTAAGTTGGCTTGGTTTGACAATTTATGATAATTGGTCTAGGTGATCAATAAAGATGGTAGGTTTTGATGGGCTTGGTTCAATCCAATTTTGGTAGAATTATAACTTGGCTCAAATAGGTCAAATTGGCCACTTTGGGTCAAGTGGACCAATTGGGTTTAGTTGGCTTGATTTTAAGTTGAGTTTATATATGGATTTGGGATTGATATATAAATTCAATTGCAATTGGCTTGAGTTCAAATGGGTTTTAGTTCATTTGAACAATTCAAGTCAAAAGGGTTAAGTTGGGTTTAACTTAGGTTGATTTTGGTTTGGCTTGATGATTGTAGATTTCATTTATATTTTTGAATATGATTGAATGTATGATTGATTCATGAGAAAATCAATTGAATTCGGGTTTTTGAATGAAAGTATTTGCTTAAGTCCATGGAGTTGGGTCATGTGGCTTAGGTTTGGACTTTGATTTAGTTTGATTTTTCTTTGATTATTTAAATGTATATTTCGTTTAAATTTGTAAAGATGATTGCAAATATAATCGATTATGAGAAAATCAATTGAGTTTGACTAGATTTGAATTAAGATTTAGCTAAGTCCATGAGATAGGTCATATGGCTTAGGAATGGGTTTTGATTTAATTTGATTTAGTTTTGATCATTTGAATGTTGATTTTATTTATATTTAAAAAGATGATTGAAGATATAAATTGATTATGAGAAAATTAATTGATTTTGGATTGATTTGGATTAATATTTGGCTAAGTCCATAGGATAGGTCATATGGCTTAGGAACGGTTTCAAGTTTGGATTTAATCATGGGTTTTAATCATTTGGTTTTAGAATTTTGGTTTGGATTTGGATTTGAATTTGATGTTTGAATTGAACTAGAGTTTGGCTTGAGAAGATGAACATGGAATGGATTTGGGTTATAGGGTAGGTTGATTATCTTAATCCCTAAGGCATAACCTAATAATATGGTTAACTCTGTTAAGTCTTTATGCTTAGGTTAAGTTTTTACCTAATTATTAGAAGTGTCTTATGACTAGGGAAGTCTTAGTGTCTAGAAGACTCCTAAGTCTAACATGGGAAGATTGAATCTGCACTCCAAAAGTGAGGTCAATAAACCTTAGGCTCCATAGTGTTGCCCTTGGAGATAGATGATTGGAAGACCAAAGCCATGTTTCACATTATAGACTCGGATATGTCTTTCAACGCTTTTCTTGGCAGACCATAGATACATGAGAGCAACATAGTTCCATCCTCTCTAGATCAGTGCATGAAGTTTGTGAGAGGTGGGATCCTTTACTTTGTCAAAGGAGATCTGAAGCCATTTACAGTTCACGAGGTCGGCATATATGAGAATGCGGCTTACCACCTCCCTCAAAATCAACAAGTCTATTCTTGCAAACTTGGCTAAATTTTAAAAATAAAATAAAAAGAAAAAAAGAAAAAGAAAGAGAAAAATTAAAAAGGAAAGAAAAGAGAAAATGAAAAAGAAAATAAAAGGGAGCAAAAATAGACTTGAAGGAGGAAGTGGAGCTTGACATTAGATTCAACCTATTGTTCATTACTCTATTCAAAAATATGGGTAGGATCACATGACCTTTACCAGGTAGAGGAAGAGGCAGTTCAGAGGCACTCATAGGGGTGGAAAACCTCCTTATTGGCCACCCAATAGAATATATGTCCCAACTGCTAGGAGTATACATACTATCCATATAAACTTAGAATCTAGTTCATAGGATGAGTCTTATATGATTAGCACGCTAGCCATCTCTTCTTAGTAGTAGATTCTCTTGGAGGTGACACTTAAGTCAGATAGCGATGAAGTCCGGGCTCCAAAGAAAAGCATAAGCATATCCAAGTCTATATGTGAAATAGTTAGGCATCTTGGGGAACCTTTAACCCCACTTTCCTCTCAAAAAGCTGAGAGTTTTGGTAGTTAAGGAAGCCCCTAAGTCATCCATAGGTGTGAAGCCTCAGAGGTTCTTTTTGTGGTCATCATCTTCAAGTCAAGAAGTTAATGCAGAACTTGAGGATGATTCATATAAATATTTAATACCTTTTGATTGGTACTTTCCTTGTGTTCATAATTTAGCAAAGAAAGGATTAATCTCACATACTTGGTCAAAGCACAGGTCAGACTACTTCAAAATAATATGGAAGAATAAATGTAAAAGCTATCAATCAAGATTGGGACTAGGATTCTATTCGTTGGGTCTTGTCAATGATAACGATTACTACTTAGTCATCACCAATCTCTTAGAATCTGATATGTTCTTTTCCAATTATATTTACTCATATGTGGAGATGTTCTTAAAAACTTCAGATGATCCAGATGATTTTGAAGTCGAAGATGCACTACCAGACTTCTAAGATGAGATCAAGTCAACCATAAATGAGCTCTAAGAAATCAACTTAGGAACTAAAGAAGATCCACATAAAAAACATCAGTTCTTTGTTGAATGAAATTGAAACCAATGACTTAGTTAGGCTATTGATTGAGTTTAAGGACTACTTTGCATGGTGTTATGAAGAGATGCTTGGATTGTATCCTGATGTAGAGATGCATAAACTTGCAATAAAGCTTATAGCTTACTCTATTAAGAAAGCTCCTAGGCGTATGCAATTAAACATAAAATTATAGGTCATTTATGAAGTCAAGAAACTGATCGATGTTGGCTTCATCTAAGAAGAAAAATACCTTACATGGTTAGCCAGCATTGTCCCAGTTAAGAAAAAGAATGGACAAATTCACATATGCATCGATTTTATGGATTAAATAAGGGATGTCCAAAAGATGAATTTCCACTACCAATCCCAGAGTTGATGGCGGACATTGCCTCATCTCATGTAGTCTTATCTTTTTGTATGGCTCATCTGGATATAACCAAATAAAGAAGGCCGCTGAAGATGAAAGAAACACTACTTTGATTGGAATATATTATTATAAGGTCATGCCTTTCAGCCATAAAAATACTAGTGCTACATGCCAGAGGGCTATGACTTGAATCTTCGACAAACTTATTCATCATCAAGTTGAGTTCTTTCTCGATGATCTTGTAGTCAAAAGTAGAGAAAAAAAATACCATCTCTTTGACTTGAGAGTAGTTTTTGAATAGTTAAGATAATTTTACCTCAAAGTGAACCCCTTGAAGTATGCATTCGGAGCAGTTTTAGGGAAATTATTTGGGTTTATTGTTCGACACTAGGGAATCAAAATTGATCCGAAAAAGATTAAGACAATATTAGAAATTTGACCCCTTAAAAATTTAATTTAGCTCAGATCATTCCAAGAGCGATTGGTGTATCTAAGATGCTTTATATCCAACTTATTGGGAAGATGTCAGCTAATCTCAGCACTTGTCAAAAAGGATGCCAAGTTCAAGTGGGATGACAAGTGTGAGCATGCCTTTAAAGACATCTAGCATTACCTAATGACATCACCGGTTCTAGCAGCCGCTATCCTAGGTAAGCCGCTCATACTTTACACTACTACGTTAGATGACTCCCTTAGTGCTTTGTTGGCCTAAGATAATTATGAAGGGAAGGAAAATGCACTCTATTACCTCAGCCATTGTCTAATCCCTACTAAGGCTAATTATTGACCCATCAAGAAGCATTATCTAGCATTAATCTTTGCATCTCAAAAGCTACAACACTACATGCTTCTTCTAAGGTGAACTTAATATTTAGGATCAATTCACTAAAGTATCTCATGATACGTCTGATATTATTCAAATGGTTGGCACGACGGCCCATGATTCTTATGTAGTTTGATATTACCTTTGTACCTCTTTGTGCAGTGAAAAGACAAGTGCTAGCAGATTTTTTAGCAGCACATCCACTTCCTGTTGACTCTCTGCATAGTGGTGATCTCCCTGATGAACAAATCATGAACTTAGGGGATGCTAGCATTCACCATTGGGAGATGTACTTTGATGATGTGGCTTCCTCTCAAAGAGGAGAAGAACCACAATCTACTATTCTAGGAAAGGCAATGGTATGAATAGTTCTCTTATCTCTAGACCACGATGTGATGAGATTCTCATATCATCTGTCTAATCCTTGTACCAACAACAAAGTTGAATATGAGGCTTTGATTGCCAGTCTAGAGTTAGCCATTACTCTAATCATCCAGAACATCAACATCTTCTAGGATTTTGAGCTAGTTATCAACCAAATCGCTGGGTCTTATAAGGTTAGAAAGCCCAAGCTCCACCACTACCACAAGTACACCATATAGTTATTATCCTAAATCCTAGTGGTTACCATTTATAAGATTCCTTATGGAGAGAACATTATAGCATATGCTTTAGCCAAGCTTTCCAAGGAGTTGGCATGTATGGAGGATGAGTCCATATCAATAAAGGTCCAAAGTAGATAAATCTTATCACATATTGATATTGAACTCATCAAAGAGTACTCCCTTGAAGGGGAGGTTGCCATTTTCAAGAAGGATGAGGAGTAAGATTGGAGGCAACCATTCATAGATTACCTAAATAAAGACAAACTCCCATAAGATGAAGCAGAGAACACTTTTTATGCTCTTGTGGATGGTGTCTTATACTGGTGGTCTTTCAGTCATATGTGGTTACATTATTTAGACAAGCACAAAGCCTATAAGTTCATGATCGAGGTACACTCAAGATTATGTGGAGCAACCAGTCTGGTCCGAAGGAGAAAGCCAAGATCAAGTGACTAGGATACTACTGGTCATCGATGATCAAATATTCCATGGATACGACTAGGTGATGCCACAAATGTCAAATACACAGTGTGGTCTTACACCAATACATTGGCCTCATGGGCATTTGAGTGTTGAATCGACATAATGTTTGATTGATCCTTCTTCTTCTATCTTCATCTTACTCTTCCATTCTATGGACAAAGGTGATTCTACTCAAAGAGGACAGTTAACATGTGCTCCAATTTTTTAGGAACCATATCGTATAGGTTTAGAGTGCCTCAATGAATTATATCGATAGACACAAATTGAATTTGCCCAAAGACACATAGATTGGAGATATGACTTAGCTAAAGTCTTCAATAAAACTCTCATCTAAATACTGAAGATGACACTTGACAATAATAAGTGACAGTGGCATGAGTAATTAGTTGAAGCCTTATGGGACCACCACATAGAACTACAACTCTCTTTCTCTTATGGGTCCATTAGAAGTCCAACTCCCATCACTAAGGATAGTTGTGGGTCGCAAGATCACAACAAAGCAGAATGCTAAGTTGCGGTTAGAAGAGCTCAAAGGCTTGGAGGAGAGATGCCTGTGGGCATGCCAAAATCTTGAGTTATACAAAGCTAAAATGATTCAAGCTCACAACAAGTTGGTCCATCCTAGAGATTTTTAGGTAGGAGAGCTTATTTTAGTTCTAAGGAGACCGATTGTTGTCCGTCATAAGATGGGAGGCAAGTTTGAACCCACTTGGGAAGGCCCTTTTGTCATAGAGAAGGTCAACCAAAAAGGATTTTATCAGCTTATTAATCATAAGGGAGAGCGCCCAAAGCTTCTTATCTACAAGTTCTACTTAAAGAAATATTATAAATCATGTTTGAAAATAATTATCATCAATGAAAATTTCATTTCAAATTCAATCACTTCCATATTTAAAGTATTCTTGTTTGTGAATCCACCACGATGTGTTTAGGGCAGGTGTAAGGAATCCAAGCGACATCCTATCCTTTATTGACATAGCAAAAATACAAACTACACACAAACATATATAAAAACATATATCTTTTTTCTTGGGCTACTCTGAGTTGAGATAATGCCCCCAACGGCACTCACTAATTAGTTGCTCTTGGTCGGGCTGACGTGCTACCTTGTTAATGTGTCACCCAAGTGGTCTTCTTGCTTTGGAGGATGTAAGTCTGGTATGCTTTCTTTCCTTACTTGGCCACTACACATCAATGAGTTCTTTGTTAGTTTGGTATGCCTTACTGCATGGCTGGTAAGCTAACTCATGTTGGCCTCATTTAAGAGGATGTGAGTCTACTACGTCTTTTTCTTGGATTAGCCTTTGTGCACTGACTAGGTCAAGTATATTTGAGGTTTAAGATAAGTCCCCTAGTGGCTCCTTCCCTCTTGACTACTTCAAGTCTGGGTCTAGTCCTTCTGCGGGGCTCCCTACTTAGTAGTCACTCTAGATCAAATAGCATCTGTCCTTCCAATGACATACTATCTCGATGATCAGCTCCGCTTAAAAAGTTGTAAGCCTACACACTTTCTTTCTAGATTAATTGTTGGACATAAATGGGCACCTTAGGTTAGTTGGTTCTCACTATACTGACTAGTACATCACTCATGCTCATGGATACACCTTCGGTTAGCTTATTCTCACACCTTAGGATACACCACTCATGGAAGATGTAAGTCTGCTACGCATTCTTCTTGAGTTAGCCACCGTACACTTATAAGTTTTTTTTTCAAGGCTCAAGATAATGCCCCTAAGAGGACACCCCTAGCTTTCTATTCTAGCATGCACCTCCCATATGGGAACTATATTTGGATCATATCATTTGCGACCCCATTTATACATTACTCGGGTTACTATTGGATTGGGCAGTTCGCCTTCCCAAATAACCATCCTTGTGGTTGGAGAATCCATCCTGTGGATATGTAGATTCTCCCTTGGTCCAGTAAATCTGAGATAAGTCAAGGCCAACATAGCCCCTTCTCAGTGTGGTCCCTCGCACACCAATAGGGTCCATGCAAATATAAAAACATAATATGTATTCACTTATGGATTAGGAGGACACCCTTAGTAGTACCTTTTCTCATGTAGGCATTCTATCTTTAGGCTAGTTGAGAAAAACTCCCTATAGGAATTGCCTAACTACTCTTGAATTGATATAAGTCCCCTATAGTATTCACTTAGTAGTCACCCCTAAGTTAGGTTTGACTTATTGTGCTACCAACTGGTCACCCTAACAGTTGTTCCCTGCATTAGAAGATGTAAGTCTGCTATGCTTTTTTCCTAGCACGACCATTGCACACTGCAAGGAAACCCCTTAGGTTGGCTAGCTCTACCCCACAGCTAGTAAACTATCACTTTGGATTTATAAATCTGAGATAGGATAAGTCTAATATAGCCCTTTATCAGTGGGTCCATCGCACACCGACATGGTCTATAAATTAAATCTATCAAATTTTATTGAGCTTAGATCTCTAGTGGATATGCCCTTTCAAAATCAAACTAAACCAAATAAACCATTTCAAATCACATAAAGTTAAGATAAAATTAACCCTAATTACTTTTAAGTTGACATAATTCCCTAATAGCATTCAGTCAGTAGTCACCCTAGGTTAGGTTCAATTTGTTGTGCATCCAATAGGTCACCCTAGCGGTTGTTCCTCAGTTTGGAAGATGTAAGTCTACTAAACTTTCTTCTTAGCATAGCTATTACACATCGAAAGGCAACCGCTTAGGTTAGCTAGCTCTACCCCGTAGCTAGTAGACTATCCCTCTGGATTTGTAAACCTGAGGTAAGTCAAGGGTGATATAGCCCCTTCTCAATTGTGCATTAGATGCATGTGATGAAATAGATAAAAAAAGAGCACCCATAGAGAAAATAAAAAACCCTAGATAAGTAGAATCATCTCTAATGTAAAGACATAGTTCCATAAGCAATAGATCAGATCGATCATTCTTTAGTTTCTCTAATTCCCATCAGAACCACCCCCACATCTCAAGTAGCTAGATATGCCATTATATCCTCGATCTCTCTCTCCACCACCACCATGGTAGTAACCTCCGTCGGTCCTCCCGTGCTCCATAATTACCACTACTCTGACCACCACCTCCAAATCCACCAGCACCTCTAGATCCACCACCACCACTATGATCTCCTCCACCTTGCCTCCATATCAAGACTCCAGTTATGATGTTCGCTGACAAGGTTCACTTGTGGGGGGTTAGTTTAGGGTTTAGGGTTTAGTATTAATTTATGGTTTAGGGTTAGTGTGGGGTTTAGGGTTTGGGGTTTAGGATTTAAGGTTGTAGGTTTTAGGGTTTAGGGTTTAGGATTTATGGTTTTTGGGTTTAGGGTTTAGGGTTTTAGGGTTTAGGGTGTCGGGTTTAGGGTTTAGGGTTTAAGGTTTAGGGTTTAGAGTTTATGGTTTAAGGTTTAGGGTTTTGGGGTTTATGGTTTAGGGTTTAGTGTTGTAGGTTTAGGGTTGTAGGTTTAGGTTTTAGGTTTTAGGGTTTATTTTAGGGTTTAGTGTTTAGGATTTAGGGAGGGTTTTTTAAAATTAAAGCCCAGTAGGTTTAGGTTTTTTTTTTTATTATGAGTTTATTATTTATTTTTATTTAAGTTTATTTTTTATTTTTATTTACTTTACTTTATTTATTTTAGTTTAGGATTTTTATTTTTGTTTATTTTTTAGGTTTAGGTTTATTTTTTAGTTGAGTTTTATTTTTATTTTAGTTTTTAGGTTTAGGTTTTATTTAATTTTTTAGGTTTAGGTTTGGGTTATTATTTTATTTTTTTAGGTTTAGGTTTTAGGTTTTTATTTTAGGTTTACTTTTAAGTTTTATTTTTTAGTTTAAGTTTATGTTTATTTTTAGTTTATTTTATTTTATTTAGTTTAGCTTTACAGTTAGGTTTCGGTTTAGTTTATTTTAGATTTAGGTTTAGGTTTTATTTATTTTAGTATAAGTTCTGGTTTATTTTATTTTTATTAAATCTTTAGGTTTTTTTTTAGTTTATAATTTAGATTTTATTTTTTATTTATATTTAGTTTAGAGTTTAGTTTATTTTTTAGGTTTCGATTTTTATTTAGTTTTTATTTTATTTTATTTTTGGTTTATTTATTTTTATTTTAGGTTTAGTTATTATTTTATTTAGGTTTTTTATTTTTTTTAGCTTTGTTAAGGTTTTTATTTATTTTATTTTGGTTTAGTTTTTTATTTTTTGTTTGATTTTTTTAGCTTTAGGTTTAAGTTTAGGTTTAGGTTTAGGTTTTAATTTATGTTTTTGTTTTTTTATATTTTTATATTATTTTGGTTTAAGTTTTTATTTATTTATTTTCTTTTTTGGTTTTATTTAGTTTAGGTTTTTCTTTTTAGCTTTTTAGGGTTTTGGATTTAGGGTTTATAAAGATAGCGATGTTGCAAAACTTGTTAAAAAAAAGAAATAAGAATGTAGTTCTCAAGTTTGTTTTCATTCCAATTGTTATTAAGCCAAAAAGAGTTAATTTTAATAGCTTGTGTGTGTAGATAAAAGTCAATGGAGCCATTGCCAACCAATTGTCTTGCCAAAAGAAAGAAGATGAATGATATTAAGATTCAACAACCCATTTAATGGAGCAAAGCCTTTTCCAAATGAGTCACAAACTTTGTAAGCACATGTAAGAGGGTGTTTACCTTGGCAATATTTTTCCATCATAAAATTAGCCCAAAGGCTATCATTCTTTCTAAAATTCCACTATAGCTTATGAGAAAAGGCAGTGATAGCTTCACAAATAGGTTTGTAACCAGGACCACCTTCATCCAAAGGACCACAACATTTATGCCATGAAGTCCAATGCATTCTATTAATAAAATTATTGGACCACCAAACAAATTTATTAAGTAAGCGATCAATTCTGATAAGTGTAGAATTAGTGGGAATAATAGTTTGAATCAAATGAAGAGGCATTGAATTGAGAGTGCTTTAAGAATAGTGAGCCTGCCACTAAAGGAAAGCAAATGGAATTTTCATAAAGAAATTTAAATTAAAATGTTTTGAATTAACTCATCAAAAAGGTGGGATCATTTTGGACCTTCAAAAAGGGGAGCACTCAAGTACTTAAAAGGTAAGTTTTGATGTTTAAAGTTAGTGATATGCAGGATTTGATTAATTTTATTATTGGAGATACTTGAAGAAGTAATAAAATAGCTTTTGTTATCATTGATAGAAAGACCACTTTCTTTACCAAATTTATTTAAAAAAAATATTGAGGTTCTTAATATGATGAATAGAAGCATTGCAAAAAATAATAAAATCATCTGCAAAGCTTAAGTGGGAAATAGGAAGACCACCAAGAGTTTTGTAGTACATAATAGGATTATTTAAGAATAATTCATTGATGCACCTAGAGAAGTACTCAACAACAATATTGTCCTAAGCCATGGGAAGAAGAAAGAATCCCTAAGCTTCCCCATTAAGTAAAATAGAGAACCAGACATTATTAATACAATTTTTAATAAGAAAAATAAATTTAGCAGAAAACCCAAAAAAATTTAGAATATGGAAAAGAAAATCCCAAGAGATATTATCAAAAGCTTTGGTAATATCTAATTTGAAAAGAATGTTTCCACCTCTAGTCTTAGCATCTAAATCATGAATTGATTCTAGGGTAAGTAAAATGTTATCAAAAAAAGATCTACCTCTAAGAAAATTAGTTTGGTTGAGAGAGATAATCTTATGAAGTAAAGGACTAAGCCTGCTGGCAAGAATTTTAGAAATCAGCTTATTGAAGAAGGAGCAAAGACTAATAGGTCTAAAATCACTCCAATAGTCTAGGTTATCTTTCTTAGGTATGAGAATAATAGAAGTGCTAGAAAAATATCTAGGAAAAGGAATACCATTAAAAAAAAACCACAGCCTCAATCTGATCATTTTTAATAAAAAACCAACATTTTTGAAAAAATTGGGTAGTGAAATCCTCTAGACCAGCAATAGAATCTATGTTCATGCTATTAAGATCTTTAAAAATTTCATCTTCATTATACACAATAGTAAGAAATTTATTATCATCATTGGTAATAATAGAAAGAATTAAATGCAATTTAGAAATAGTTTTATAATACCAACTCTTATTAAAAATATTTCTAAAGTAATTAATGACTGAACCCTTAATATCATTATTCTTCATAATCTAATTTTTTTGAATATTATTTAAGGCTCTCTTTTTATTAACTAAAGCATGGAAATAGCTAGTATTCTTGTCACCATCCGCAATGTGTTTACTAGCAACTTTTTTGTGCCAATAAGTCTCTTCCTTATTTTCAAAATTAACAAGCTTATCTTTTGCCTCAGTTAATTCCTTAATCTTAGTAGGATCAAACCTAATAGAGACTTCAAAATCACAAACCAATTTTTCCATATCTTTGATATTAACAACAAAGTTTTAAAATTAATGCTTGTTCCACAAACTCTGATTTTATTTATGTCTTTTAAGCTTAAACCAAAGTCTATTCATCCCCATTATAGAATTTTTAGGATGTAAAGGAGCTTTCCAATTGTTAGCCATAACATTAAAAAAATCAACATTCTTTAGCAAGGGAGGGAGCATAAACCAATTTACTAAGAAGGCAAGTGTGAACACCAAACCCTTCATCATCATTAGCCAAATTTTTAGATAAAAGCAAATATTTTTGAGAAGTTAAATCATCTTTAATTTGGAATATGGAATTTGGTTTATCAACCTAATTATCATGAAGTATTAAAGCCATATTCTCCATTGAATTAGAATGATGTATAATATTAAATTCCTCATTTATGTTCTCCATTAAAGCTTCATTTTCATATATCAAAGCTAGCAAGGATGCAGGAATCGAATGAGAAGAAACAAAATCCTCATTCAAAAGTTTAGAAAAGCTATTATTATTCACAATAGATGCCTTCAATTTCTTAGAAGAAGGAAAAGGTAAATTATCCTTATTAGGAACATTCAAAGAATCCTTTTTTTCCAAAGTAGTTTTTTGAAATTTAACAATGGTCGGCTGTTAGGCAAGTTCTCTTGATTTTTTTAAGTGAGGATGAAGAATGAAACATTCGAATTATCATGCTGGATTTTACATTGAGAATGGGAAATTTTTAAATTCAATTCTTTACATATAACCATAATAGATCGCTAGATTTCTTTTGGTATTGTCCAATTCAAGGAATCTACCAGGACAAGATTTTATAGTCATTGCTTGATCAATTTACCATAGGCCAAAGAAAAGTAATTCATGGTTAATGAAATGAATAGGCATATTGGGAGAGAAATCCAAAAACCAACACAATTGGGTTAATATTAGATAGTGGAGTCCATTTTAGCAACCTCATTTGGGAATTAAAAATAAAATAAGAATGAAGAGAGAAAACATGAGTAATCCAAATCATTCATCAAAAAAATTAAAATGTTATGGGGATTAATTAACCGAATCATAAAAGCACCCAAAAGTTTTAGACTGTGAAAGAAAGAGCGAATGTTTTCCAAATTAGGCCTACAAAGAGTAAACATTCCAACCAAAGTGGATTCAAACAGCTTAGCAAGCTTTTCGATAATCAGATCAGAGCACATAAATACAGGCATGCCTCGAAAAGAAGTCAAAATAAGTTCCAGAGACTCACCTAAATAGCCATCCTTACTAGTGAGAACATCTTTTAATGATTTCAAAGTAGCCAAAGCTAGGATAGATGATGCCCTAGTAGGATCCATAGGATCTTTTAGTTTTGCTCGAGGAATTATTAGAGAAGATGCCAAGTCGTGATATCACTCCAAGGAAGAGATGAAATCGGCCAATGGTCATCAATTCGAGAAGGAATCTAATGATAATTTTTCAAAACAGCCTACAGGTAGCATCAAAATAGCCAAAAATGAGAGGGGTAAGGAAAATCGCCAGAACATGAGGAGAGGACTAGGATAGCAGGGTTTTTTCCCTTTAATTTTTTAATATTATTAGGTTTTAAGGTTTATGGTTTAGGTTTTAGGGTTTAAGGTTTAGGGTTTAGGTTTTAGTATTTAGGGTTTACGGTTTAGGGTTTAGGGTTTATGGCTTAGGGTTTAGGGTTATGGTGTTTATTTTGGAGGTACGGATGCATCTTAGGGGTATTTATTGAAGTGATGAGTACTACATTTAAGGTATGATGCACTATCTTGAAAGATAGAAGTCATCACCCTATAATGGACCTAATCACCTAATAAGGACTCCTAAGGCATGATGGGTCTTCAAAAGTACAATAGATCTTTCCTCTACTTTACATGGAAAAGTAAAGTATGGTTTATATTAAGACAAGTTTGTCAAGTTCCCTATGGAGGCAAGCCTCCATAGTTAATTACATCATAAGGAATGGGAATTCCTTAGGAATACTCTCAATTAAAGTAGAAATTAAGGCCTCCAAAGATTTCAAGGCTTGAATATCAAAAGATTATTTATATTGAAAAATCAAATGGGATTGTTAAAGGAGAAGACTTATTATCGAAGCCAAAGAGAATGAGTAGGAAATGGTCATGATACTAAGAATCCTAGTGAGCATTTCAATCTATCTAATGGTTTTGCTTTATACATTTGAAGTTGAAGAGATTAATTTTATTAAGGTTGACATTTTATTTGAAAGCTAGGACATAATCCAACAACAAAAGATTATGAAAATGCCCAAGAGGTGAGGATTTATGCTTGTAGCTCGAAGGAAACAACTACCTCGAATACTAAATCTTGAAAGCTTTGGCATAAGCCAAAGCATGACCTAAGTCTGAGGGAAGATGGGTATATGGTTTACCTCCATAAGAGAGGATAAACCACCCAACATGTGGGCTTACAACTACTTGGAGTGCTATCCAGCTAAGTCCTCGTATGCTTTAAATTCTTGTAGGCAAGTCTTTTGAGTTGCAAGATAGCTAGAGTAGTTATTATTTAGAAAGAAACTAGAGTCCTTAAATCCACTCCCTAAGAGACTAGAGCATGAGTGGTACGAGTAATGACTTAATCTATAAATGCATAGTCCTTTCAAATTTTATTTCAATTTTGACACTTTATTTTGGCAAATGCTTTAGGATTTTGATGCTTATATGCATGATGAAAATAGGTTATGGGCCAAATCAGCTAGAAGAAGGTGTTCACCACCATAAGGGATGCCCTCATAGGTCAAGAATTCTCCTATCTTGCAAAGATGGAGAACCTTCATGTTCAAGAGAGAAAGAATATGCATGCATGTTATGATAAATTCAACCATTCAGCTAAGGGATTGCTAAATCTTTTAATTATCTTATTTAGAACCTAGGCTTTATGGTGAGGTTATGAGTTGTTTTAAATTTTAATTGTGAGTTATTAATTATGGTAGAGAAATTAATTTTATCCTAATTGCAACCATACACATTAAACATATCAAACATATAAGAAACTAAGAAAGGCATGTTGTTTCTAATGCACAATCTAAATAAAACATCAAACAATTTTATAGACTACCATAAAAGTATAAAAGGCCGGTCTTGATTGGTTCCATCGAAGAGAAAATGGGTAGCTAAGCACTACCCTTGTATAATTCGGTATATAAAAGATTAATTACAATTACAAATAAAAAATGCTATGGGGGGTCTTCAAGTATTCATTATTCATGTCTCCTTCATTTCTTCACATCTTTGCTTCTTTTGATGTGATAGGCTTCAAGGTATCACATCGCACCCCAGGAGTAACCCTTCTAACCAATGCTCATCTTAGACCCTGATAGCACTAATCTTAATTCCTAATGAAAAATTGCATTAATAAAAGGAAAATTAAATCTAACTACACCTGCAAAACAAGTGTTAGCTAAACACACATATAACCCAAATAATTATATCTATAATTTGTACTTAGCACCGTGCACATGGGTAACCAAACTGACTTGTCCTAACTTAGATTATGCTTAGGGGTTTAAGCAACCTACAGAGAGAGTATTTATATTTATTTTTAAGCAACCTCTTAAGAACAATCCTTTGCAAAAAATAATGTTAGATTATCAATCTCCTAACATCCAGCCTACAATCCACATTCTTAACATCCAATCTAAAAATATTACATTACAAAATAAGACACAACATCAACCATACAATCAACACATCTACCTAACCTAATTCTAGGGTCGGTGACCTAGTATTTTAGTGTGTGTAAAAAGAAATTACTAGGCCTCTTTTGTTTAAGTTTTCAATTTGGAGTTCAAATTTGTTTAGATTTTTCCTTTGGGTGGTTTCAATTTAAATGATTTAATAATTTATTTTTCATTTTTATCTCACTTCTATTTAGTTAAAGTGATATTTACATTTTCAAGAATGAAGATAGAATGAATTCCATTTTTGGATGGAACTCACCATATTTTACATCCTAACTCTTAAAGAGTCTAACTAAGGTCTTTAAGTATCTTAATTAGCTCATTTGAATTTACGTGATTGATTTAAATTAGATGTTTAAATTTTTAGTTTACTTAGTCTTCAAGTATTTTGATTGATTAATTTTGGATTAGATATTTTGATTTAATTAAATTTTGATAATTCAATATCTTTAATATCTAATGAAGTTTAAGTTTATTTAATTTCATATATTCTGATTGATTAATTTTGGAAAAGATGTTTTTATTTAATTAAATTTGGATAATTTAATTTCGTTAATATCTAATGCTTTTTTTGTTTTAATTTCATATGCTTATTGTCATTTCGATGTTTATTTAAATTCATTGATTTTTACTAATATATTTCAGTTTGATTTGGATTGGTGAATGTATTTTAATTTACTTATGATTTATTTGAAGTTTAATGTGTTCTTTTATTTGAATTCCAATTAAGCATTTAACTTATTGAATTAATCCATCTAGTTTATATAAATCATTATCTCTTTAGCTTAATGATTATTCTCTTATCTTAGTTCAATGGTTTGTTTATTTGGATTTTATTTTTGTTTAACTTATTTTGATATTGATTGAAATTTGGAGTAATTGGATCTGATTTTATAACTTTTGAGTTTATATTTAATTTTATGTTTATTTTATTTGATTATGATATTTGGAATATGAGATTTGAATTAGTTAAGAATTCAACCAAAATTTTATATGAATAACTAATCAAATAAAGCTTAGCCAATTTTAATAGTTGAGTTAATTATAATTAAGGATATGTCACATAACTAAATTTTCTTTTTGATTTTAAAATCGACATGTAACAATAAGAGATTAAATTGACTATATAATTGACTTTCATAAATTATGTTCAAATAACTTTTTATATTCGAATATAATAGTTATAATACTATTGGTTTAGTTAATTTTTTTTCTTTTATACTAAGTTTTACTTAGATTTTATGATATTTTAATTTGCACTTTTTTATTTTTTTTGATCACATATTATTTCATTTTTTATTTTGTTTGGAATTCTAAAGATTGATTAACTCCTTTTTTTAAATTTGATTGAATTTAATAATAAAAAAAGGTGGATTAATCATGATTATTCAATTGAAAATCAAATGGCCCACAAGTTAATCATGGATTAATACGTGGAATAAAATCACTACGCCATTCGACCTAATAAAAACTATTCATTTCAAACACATAAAATAAACAATTTTGCTTTTGTCTCTAATCTCTCGCCAAAAGGACAAAAAAGTAAAGTGCATGGGTGCTAAAGGTTGGATCCTAATGATGCTCGCATTCAACACATCAAACGTAAGATCCTTAAGGCTTTCTAAGTGTTTAAGAATTATTCCTCACCAGAGCTAATGTCTGGTGGATTCCGATGAAGAGGTGGCTTCGTTTAGAAGAAACGAAGCCCTATTGAGATGCTTGTTGGGTTGGATCAATACTTTGGCTAGCATACCTTTTCTTTACTCATATGGTTCTCTTTAAATACCTCCTCACTGATTAAAGATAGTGTTCTCTAAATTGGTCAATTTGAACATCTTTCCTAAGGCACGAGGGAGCTTTGCCAGATGTTTCTAAGCTTGCCTCCTTACCAAGTATCCCATAAGCTCACTCACGGCTGCTACTTGCCAGAGCTTCATCACTCTCATGGACAAAATAGTTAGAAGCAAGCTGGAGGAAATATCTTCCATACATGTGCTTGGGTTGTGTAGAGAAGAGTTGTTCAAATGCAGGCCAATGGAGGAAAACCTAGATGGAGAATAGGAGGTAGTGGAATGCATGCTAGAAGAATGAAAGGAGGTTCAACATATAAGGTGATTAAAGTTGCAGCAACATTTTTGTAAGGAAATGTGGAGAAGATCAAGTGTTGGCTATCTAGTAGAGGAAGAGGGCAAGAGGAGAGAGGCTCTATGTTGTAGCATGATACTTTTAAAATGAAAATGAGAGGGATGAGAAGAATCACTATAAAGAGTTTAAAGAGGACTGGATTTTGCATTGAGTTGGAGCAATCCGAGGTTATAGTGCCTCTCAACCTATGGGCTCAGGGATGAAGCTTGCCTATGGATAAGAGTGTCAGACATGAGTCTCTATCTTGGTCTGCTCGCACAAGGAAAAGAGAGGGAGGTGTGTGACTAGCCTTTAATTTGATTAGAGGGGGGGAGTACTGAACCGACAAGAGGATGAGACGTTGCTCACGTGCGACTAATATGGAGAGTGAAAATGGACAAACAAAGGGACTCCAATCCTGTGAGGCTAGCCTTCGATCAGGCGGAATGAGATGCAGGGATAGGCTCGACTGCTCTTGCATGAAGGAAGATGCAAGAGAGGTTAAGCTTCTATTAAAAAAATGGCAAGGAATAGAGGCTCTGTATGCAAGGGAGAAAAAGGTTTACTTTCTTTCTTATTCCCATCCAGTTCATGGGGATGAAAATGGAGGAGGAGATTTTATTCCGTAGTTGAAATATGGAAAGGAGTCTCGGCCCGTGATTGTTATTTTTTTTGTCAGGGATGGGAGGCTCTGTATGGATATATATATATATATATATATATATATATATATATATATATATATATATATATATATATATATATATATATATATATATATATAGAGAGAGAGAGAGAGAGAGAGAGAGAGAAATGGCTTCTATTAAAAAAATGGCTAAGAATAGAGGCTCTGTATGCAAGGGAGAAAAAGGTTTGCTTTCTCTCTTGTTCCCATCCAGTTCATGGGGATGAAAATGGATGAGGAGATCTTATTCCGTAGTAGAAATATGGAAAGGAGTCTCGGCCCGTGATTGCTATTTTTTTGTCAGGGATGGGAGGCTCTGTATGGATATATATATATATATATATATAGAGAGAGAGAGAGAGAGATAGAGAGAGAAATGGCTCGTGTGCTCCAAGCAACTAAGATAAGATATTTTATTTTATTATTTTTTTTAAAGCAGGAGAAGTGGTTTTCATCTGAATAGAAAATAAAAAAAATTATTAGAGATAAATGTGAAATAAAAAAAAGACTTGATGCTTTTGCTAGATTTAATAAAAGAGTGATGTCCAAATTTATTATTTATTATTTTATTTTTTAATGGGATAACTGTGGCATGAGAATGATAGCATACATGCTTGATATATACACACACACACACACACACACACACACACACATATATATATATATATATATATAGTCTTGGCGTCACGTGACTAAGGACGGAATTTTTTTTGTTATTGTTTTTTTTAAACTTGTTCATTTTTTATTTATAAATCTTCCCAATTTTTAACAATTTTGATATTATAGTTTTAGTTTAACTAAAGTTTATAAATTATATATACTATAATTAATGATTATTCAAATTGTATATTTATAATTTATTTAGTAGTTAATTATTTTGATTTAATTTTAATCAAATTTATATTTGATGTTCAAATTTATATTTGATGTTCAAATTCATATTTGATGTTCAAATTTAATTATATTTCTATTTCAGTTATACAATGACAATGTTGATTGTTTCTTTTTTTGTTATATGATTGATTTTTTAATTATTATAGTTTGATTTGGTTACTAATTATATTTCGTTTCTGTTGGGCTTAATTGATTCAAATGATCAATTTGGCTCAATTATGGTGTGTTTGGGTTACACTCATATTCAATTAAGTGTTTAAGATGATTTGGAGTAATTAATCTCACTTGATTTGATGTAGATTTAGATTTAAGCCCATTTTTACCAAAATGGGCTTAATGGGCCGCATTGGACTTATTTGAGTTAAATGACCAAATTTATTAAATTAAACCCAATGGTTGGCTAAATTTTATCTAATTATAAATTTAAAATGATTTTCGATGTTTGATTTGCATTAAATTTCAATTTAATTTGAATTTAGATTTAATACGATCTATTTGGGTCTACTTGGGTTAGGTGGCCAAATCAACCAAATTGGGTCTTCAATAAATTTAGATTTGTTTAGTTTTAGACTCAAACATGTTCATTTAATGATTTTGAGTCTTTGGAGTGACTCAATTTGATCAAATTTTAATTTGTTGACTTTTGTGTTAGTGGAGCCCACATGGGTCAACTCTAGGTCAAGTGACCTATTTGTTATTTTGTGTCCCATCTTGATTTTTTTTCAGTTTTTTAATGTTTATGCATTGATTTCTTGTTTTTGATTCAATTTAATTAAGTTTAATTTTGATTTTATTTTATTTTATTTGGACTTAGGTGATTTGGAGCTTATTTGAATATTTCAGGTCAAATGGGTTAGGTTAGGTTTCACCTTGGTTTGATTGATTTGATTATAGATTTTGGTATGGCTTGAAGTGATGATTGCAGGATTGATTAATTTATAAGAAAATCAATTGAGTTAGGTTTGATTTGGATGAGATTTGGCTAAGTCCAAGAAATTTGCTTAAGGGCTTGGATTTGGATTTTATTTGATTTGGATTTTATTTGATTTGGATTTAAGTTTGGATCATGATTTGAATTTGAGTTTGAGTTTGAGTTTGATACATTGACTGAAGTGTTGAATTGATCTTTGAGAAAATCAATTGAATGTGGATTGATTTGGATTTGTCTAAGGCTAAGTCCATAAGATAAATCACATGGCTTAGGAAGGATTTTGATTTTGGATTCGATCATGGGCTTCAATCAGTTGATTTGGATTTGAATTTGGATTTTGATGTTTGAATTGAATTTGTGGTTTGGTTCGAGAAGGTGAACATAGGTCGAACTTGGCAATAGAATGAGTCTATTTAATCCCAAGGCATAGCCTAATCTATGGTTAAACCCTCTAAGTCATTAGGTTTAGGTTAAGTGTTCAATTAATTGCTAGAAGTATCTTATGACTAAGGAAGTCTTAGTGTCTAGATGGCTTATAGGTCTAAGAGAAGTGGTTGAGAACTCACTCCAAAAGTTAGGTCAATAAAAAGACCCCTAATAAGTGTGGTGTAACTGACAAGGCACACCACATGTATTGGCGTTAACTGAGATGATCAACAACATCCAAACTATTGCAAGTACTAACCAAAATTATCTATGCCTAAGTCCAAAAGGTAGATAAAATCATGATCTTAGTGCAATACAACTCAACTTATGCCAAGGGCATAAGAAGCGAAAGATTTGGTTGGAATTTCATGTTAAGGACATGAAGGAAGATCAGCTAAGGGATCACACATGCATTGGGCATGACATGTGGAGGTTTATGCTGAGGGCATAAAAGGAGAAATCCACTGAGTAATAAGTATATGAACCTTCCACTAGGGAAGTAGGTTCAAGCTATTCATTGGGGATATTGATATGAGTTTGATTGTGAATATGACTAGTTTTGGTGTGTCTCCACCGAGGAAAGAATCTTTAGCCCACTGGAGATCAAGAGAAAATTAATTTTATTTTATTTTATTTTAATTAATGTGGAGGCATATCCGCTAGGGATATGGATTTGAATCCTCTAAGGATTGAGAATGTGAAGCTTCCACTAGGAAAGTAGGTTGGGGCTATCCGCTGGGGATAAGATTTTAATTGGATTTCTTATGGCTCCACTAGGGAGAATAATTTTGAATTAAGGGTAAATCTGCTGGGGTCATAAGCCTGGTTGAATTTATTAGATTTAGATTTTGATTTAGGCTCCACTAGGGAGACTAATCTAATTTGCGCTGGCTAGGGTGAAGTTTGGTTTGTTTGATATATTTAATTTGACTCCACCAAGAAGGTTGGTTTTTAATTTGGTTTGTTATGGACACTATCGATGTGCAATGGACCCACTAAGAAGGAGCTATGGAGGCCTTGGCCTGTCTTAGATTTACAAATCCAATTGGTTAGTCCACCTGCCATAGGGTAGTGCTATCAGACCTAAAGGCTGCCTTTCGATGTGAAACAGTTGTACTTGGAAGAAAGTGTAGCAGACTTATATCTTCCAAAGTAGGATCAATCATTAGGGAGATCTGTCGATGGTATAGAAAATCTATCCCGACCTAAGGTGACTATTGACAGAGGGTCATTGGGTATCTTACCTCAACTCAAGTGTAGTTTTTATGATTAATTTGATTTATATTGATTTGATTTAATTTAATTTAATTTGGTGTGTTATGTTTTGGAACCTGTTGGCGTGTGATGGACCCACTGAGAAGGAGCTATGTTGTCCTTGCCCTATCTCAGATTTATAAGTCCAAGGGGTAGTCTACCGACCATAGTAGGACTATCGACTAAGGGTTGCCTTTAGGTGTAATGATTCCAAAGTGAGGAACAACCACTGGGGTGACTTGTTGATGGCGTAACAAGTCAAACCTGACCTAAGGTTACTACTGAGTGAATGCCAGGACTTATGTCAACCAAGTAGTCATGATTAATTTAATTTGATGGATCCCATCGATGTGCAATGGATGGAAGAAGGGGCTATGTCCTTGGCCTATCTCAAATTTAGATCCAAAGGGGTAGTCTTAAGGGTAAGACTATCCTAAGGTACCTTTTTTTGCAAGGTTGTACCATGAAGAAAGCATAGTAGACTTACATCTTCATAAGCAGGGACCAGCCGCTAGGGTGACCTATTAATGTATAATAGATTGAACCTGACCTAAGGCTGCCCATCGATATGCAACCGTCATGCTGGAAAGAATGCATAGCAATCTTACATCTTCCAAAGTGAGAATGACCATAGGGGTAACCTGTCGGTGGAAAAAAAGATTGAACCTGACCTAAGGGAAACTACTAAGAGAGTGTCGGAGGGGACTTATCTCAACTCAAGAGTAGTCAGGTGATTCCTATAGGGAGTTTTGCTGACACTGCCCTTGTTGACCTCTTTTTTGGAGTGAGTTCTCGACTTCCTCATCATAGACTCTTGTAGAACTAAGAGCGCCTTAGTCTTAAGACACTTCTAGTGATTAGGTGAACACTTAACCTAATCCTGGAGACTTAGAAGGGTTAGCCATAGGAATAGGTTATGCCTTAGTGACTTAGGAAGACTTACCTACCCTATAGCCTATATGCAATATATGCTTTCCTCCTCAAACTGAACCTCAAATCCAACTCAAATACCAATTCTAAATCCAAATTCCAAACCAAATGATTGAAACCCATAATCAAATCCAAAAATCAAAACCCTTCCTAAATGCTTTGATTTCATCTTATGGACTTAGCCTTAACCAAATTCAATTGATTTTATCCAATATAAATTCAATCCATCAATCATTTATCAAATCCAATCCAAATTCCAAGCCAAATGATTAGAACCCATAATCAAATCCAAAATCAAAATCTCCCTCAAAGCCTTATGGTGGAATACCATAAACCTAGCCAAATCTCCTCCCAATTTAACCCAAATTTAATTGATCTCTTCATGAATCATTCATATCTTCATTTATACTCATAAACATAAATGAGATATAAACTCAAAATAATGAAACTAAATCCAAATCAAACCAAGCTAAATCCCCTCTTAAAGCCCTATGGACTCATCTCCATAAGCTTTTTTACAAATCAACCTGAATTAATTGGTTTCTTTATAATCTGTACTCCTTCATTTTATACTCATAAATATAAGTAAACCACCTTCCAATGACCAAAAATAAATCAAACTAAATTATACTTAAGCCATTTAGACCTACATCCTTAAGCTTGGTCAAATTTGCTTCCAAACCACTTCAAACTCAAATGATTTTCTCATGAATCATTTATATCTTTATTTATATTTCTACATATAAATGAAATATAAATTCAAATAGGCAAAACAATATCCAAAATCAAATTAAAATCCAATTTATACCCTTTAATCCAATTTCTTGGACTTAACCAAATCCTTTCCAAATCAAGCCAAAACCAATGGATTTTCTCATGAATCAATCATTCCTTCAAACATCTATCCAAATATAAATGAAAATTACAATCATCAAGCCAAATCAAAATCAATTTAAGTTAAATCCAACCTAGCCCATTTGACTTGAAATATTTAAATGAAAAAAACACTCATTTGAACCCAAACCAATTGCAATTGAATTTATATGTCAATCTCAAATCTATATATAAACTCACCTAAATCAAACTGAACTCAAAATCAAGCCAACTAAACCCAATTAGCTCACTTGACCCAAAGTGGCCAATTTGACCTACATGAAGAAAAATCCAATTCAATTCAAATCAAAGTGAATTAAGACAATCCAAACTTCATGTCATGATTGTTGATCATCCTAGGTTAATCAATTGTCATGAATTGGATCAAACCAAGTCAACCTAGCACGTTGACCAAGTCAACCCTTTAACCCATATGATCCCAAACTAGCCAAATTACAACCTAAACCAAATTGATTGCAACCAATGACTCAAGCTCAATAAAAAGTAATTATTGAACATGACTAAAGCAATAATTGAGCATAATTTGACCAGTTGGTCAACCTAGCCCAACATAGCCCAAATTGACTTAAAGGATCAAATTGGCCAAAATCCAAATTAAATCAAATTAAATCCAAATTGATTCAAACCAAAGCCTATAATCATTTTCAATTAACCAACTGAACTTGAACCAACACCCAACCCAAGCCAATTTGGCAAATTTGGTCAAATTGATCAACTTGACCCATTTGACCTATATGAATCCAAAAGAGCCAAAATAAAATCCAAAGCAAATTGAACTAAGCCAATGACACCAATACACTCCAAATGATCATGTGAACTTGACCCAACCATTGGTTTGACCCAATTTGACCAATTGCTCAACTTGACCCAACCTAACCCAATTTGACCTAAATAGGTCAAATTAAGCTAAATCAAACCAAATGAACTCCAAATCACTCAAAATTTGGGCTAACCCACTTTTGACTCATCTTAAATCTGTCCAAATCAAATCCAATGCCAAATGACCAAGATACCATTGGGCTAGGGCATCACATGAGGCAAATCACTTGGGGGAATGGTCATTTCTATTCCTTGGAAACTCGGTACCCATCCATTGGTCCACTTAGGCACCAAGGACACTGGTTAACACTTGGAAAGCCATATGACACCCACTACTCCCATGGTAGCCACTCACACCGTCCTCCACTCAAGCGAAGCCAGCTAAGGTGATTCCCTATCCAAATTGAGCTCGCCATGATAGCCATTTGATCAAAACAACCAAATAAGGCTAGTCATCCAATCCAAAGAATGAGGGGGTATATCCTCCTCATTCTCACTCAAATCTAGAGACACACTCGATTCAACCCTGGCAGCTAAAAATGCATGTCCTAGAGTAATTTCCAAGGTTTCTCGAGCTCCCCAACTCTTCCTCTATCAATTTAAAAAAAAATTAAAATAGGGGAGCCCCAATCCAATTTTCATTTCCTCAAACCTCCATTAAAGTGCAATTAACTTTGCACACACCATCCTTGGAGCTAGAAGGGCAGGAACGAATCATCCTCCAAGCTTTTTGATGATCGGAGGGTAGAGTTAAATCAAAGCTGACCACTTCCATCTCGTGCCTAGGCTTTTCAAGCAATCCTCCTCAAATCAAAGCTCATGCTGCTGTGGTGAAAAATTTCTACAAGGGAGTCGCCTGTCAAATCTGTGGGGAGAAATGAAAGAGGATCCCTTACAAAAATTCATCTTGGTATAATGTCACCCAGATCCATAGATGTACTTATTTAGGTGATTGGATATGTCATCATGGTGTAGTAAACTATCTCGAAAGACAAAAGTCACTTCCCTTTAATGGAACCAATCACCTCAAAAAAGACTCCAAAGGATGATGGGTCTCCATATCTGCATATGTACTAGAGATTCTTCCCCCACTTTACATGAAAAAGTAAAGCAGAATTTACTTTAAATTGGGTTCATTATAGGTGAGGTTATGAGTTGTTTAATTTTAATTTGAGTTGTTAAGTTGGGTAAAAGATTTATTTTTTTTCTAAAGAACCTAATCCACATCCAGGCCATACAAAAAGCAAGGAAGAAACTAGGAAAAGCATGTTACTTAATGCAACAGCTAAACAAATGATCAAATAATTTATAAAGAAAATCATAAAAAGAATAAGTGGCCATTTGTGGTTGGGCACCACTGCACAAATCCAAAAAAATCAAATGTGGGTAGCTGAGCTCCATCCTTATACAACCCATATTACAAATGAATTAAATTTAAATTTAAGCAAAGGTATTCAATGTTGTGGGGGTCTTCAAGCTTTATTCTTCTTTCTTCTTCTTTCTTTTCTTTCTTCTTTTCTTTGGTTCCTCATTTGGAAGTTTGAATGGTGGATGCTCCGAGGTTTCACATGGTGCATAAGATAGGATCTTATGACCAATGCTCATCCTAATCGCCCATAACAAATCATTCCAAAATCCTACTTATACAAATTTTTACATGAAAAGGAAAAGTATAAATCTAACTAACACCTGCAAAATAAAGGTTAATTAAATCACACCACACACATCACAAGCATGTATATTGGACTTATCACCCCACACATGGGTGACTAAGTCCACCTGGCCTATGGATTATGCAAAGGGTTATAAGCACCTGCAAGCAAGAAGCATTTATATGTTTATTTATGATAGTGCCCCTTAAGCACAATCTCATGCAGAAAAGAATAGTTAGACTGAGAACATCCCATCATTCATTCTATGAGCATACACCCTAACATTCAGTCTAAAACATTCATCACAAAACAAAACAAACATCAAACCATGCACTGACCTAACCTAAAGCTAGAAGTGGTGACTTAGGCTACTGTATGTGCTTTGAAGGTTAGTGTGGTATGCTTAGCTATGACTTTTCATTTAAATTATCTAAGTGTCAAGAACATGTTCAACTTAGAGGAGGGTTTCATTTAAGTTGTTTAAGTGTTTTGGGTTATTTTTATTTCATATTTTATTTTTGTTTAAGTGAAACCTACAATTAATTACTAAGTTATGAAGAGAGGGAAAGAGAAGAGAACTTCTCTTTCCTTCCCTAACCTTAAGTAATTTTCTAAAGTAAGTTCATGTTTTAATTTCATTTAGATGAATATTTTGATTACATCTTTTAATCAATCCTAAGTTTAGAAAAACTCTAAACAAACCTATTCAAAAAGAAATGCATTTTAAGATTAAGTAAAATGAATTAAAATCCACATATCACACATTACTTCATTTCTTTTCCAACATATATGGCATGCATACAGATGGACCCTAAGCATATCTATACATGTAAATGAGAGTAGTTAACACACTTTATGATGCATGCTAAGTAAGAAAAATTAGAAGTTAAATATGCATGATTTTTCTTAAGTAGAAAAATTTTTCCTTATCCAAAATTTCACATACATACATGAAAGTAAGAAAGGCATAAGTGAGTACATGACCATTGTTAACCAGAGGTGTAAGGTACAAGTCCTACTTAGGGCTACTTAAATCCTTGCAACCTCAGGGTGTCCAAACTAATATACCACTTTTCTTAAGTACTAACATGCATATAAAAGAAATGAAATAGAAAACGAAGATGCCAAAGTTGTTTAATTGATTAATTTTATTTATGCAATTTATGTATGTAAATATAATTAACCATTCTTAGATGGTAGCATAGGGATGAATAGGATATGAAATTAGGTGAGCATTAGGTCCCTTTCAAATGAACCTTATGTCTCACCAAAATTCCTATTCAAAACTATACCAACATGGGAAAGAAAGGAAACCTATACTAAGCATACCTTTATAATATTTTACATGCAAGCTTTTAATTAAAGAATAAGTAGCATTCTTTCAGATTTGATATTTCATTTATAAGTTTTAAAATTATTTTGGATTTAATAGTGATAATAGCCACTCATATTTTACTTTAGCCAACACATGCACATTCGACATAAACTAAACAATTTCATTTTAAAATTTGAAACATGAAATTATGAATGTATTAATCACATGACATACAACTTAACATGTTGGGAAAGATACAAAGCAATGAAAACATGTAAACAAACTCACTTTACTTAAATCTTAAAGACATTCTTAAGGAATAAGAAAATTTTAGAATAAATCAAAGTGATTTTCAAAAATGATTTTTGTTTAGTTTGAAGTTTGATTTAATTTTGAAAAGGTGTGATGGTTTAGGTTAGGTTAGTCATATGGAGTGGATTGGTATCTTTGTTTCCAATCAATTTGGGTTAAGTTCAATTTTGGCTCAACATGACCCCTTTAGGTCATGTTGAGTCTAAGGTTAATTGGGCTAGGTTGGGTCTAGTTGGCCAATTGAAGCTTTGGTCAAGTTCCACAAGTGATTTGGGATGGACTTGACCCATTAGTTTCAATCAATTTGGTTTAGATCAAGTTTTGATACATTTTGACCCTTTAGGTCAAAATGGGTCAACTTGGGTCAAGTGGGCCAATTGGTCTAGGTTAGGCTCAAATGTTTGCTTGGTCAAGTTCAAACATAGGTTGTGAGTGAACTTAGATCAATGGTTTCAATCAATTTGGCCTATGGTGGATTTTGGCTATGTAAGATTTCATTTTAGGTTAAGTGTTGACTTGGTTAACCCTTAGGTTTGACTTGGTTTGACCCAATTTGATTGACTAATCATCCCATAATGCTTGTTGATCATGATGAGAGGGATATATGAGTTTGGTTCAATCCAATTTGGCTAGGATCAAAAGTTGGCCCATAAGGGTACTTTTGGTAACTTGGGGTCAAGTGAGCTTAAGTGGATCAAATGGCTTGGTCAAAGCTTGATTTGAAGTTGATTGATCTTGTATATGGACTCATGATTGAAATATAAATCCATTTACAAGTGATTTGAAGTCAAATGGGTTTTGATCCATTTGAAAATTGCATATTCAAAGGAAGAATATGAAAGGGTTTTGGGTTTGATTTTTGATTTTGGTTTTGATTGTTTGATTGAGGTTTGGATTTATATATGAGCTCATGATTGTAGGATTGATTGTACCATGAGAGAAAATCAATAGTTTGGCTTAATTTGAAAGTGATTTGGCTAAGTTCAAGATTTTGACTTGAAAGGCTTAAATTTGATTTTGAATGGATTTGAGTTTGATTTTTTGAATTGGTTTTGATTTTTTGAATTTATATTTCATTTATATATGTGAATACAAATGAGAATATAAATGGATCATGAGAAAATTTCAAGAATTTGAAGTGGTTTAATTATGATTTGGGTTAAAGCCATTTAAGGGAATTTAAAGGATTTAAGGAAATTTTTAAATTTAAATTTATTTATTTTAACTGGATTTGATTGATTTATATTTATATTTCATTTATATATAAGAATATAAATGAGAATACAAATAATTTTTGAGAAAATTCCATGAGTTTGAATAGGTTTGATCAACGTTTATGTTAAATCCATTAATGGGAAATTAAGGGATTTAAGGGAATTTCTGGGATTTTAAATTTGGAATTTAATTTGAGGGTTTGATTTTATTGATTTATATTTATATTTCACTTATATATGAGAATATAAATAAGTTTTGAGAAAATCCCATGGGTTTGAATAGGTTTGATCAAGATTTAGAGTTGATTTTGGCTAAGTCCTTTAATGGAAAATTAAAGGGACTTAAGGAAATTTTCATGAATTGATTTGGAATTTTGAAATTGAATTGATGGGTTTGAATTTACATTTCATTTATAAATGTGAATATAAATGAGAATATAAATAGATCATGAGAAAATATCAAAGATTTGAATAGGTTTTGATCATAGTGTTGGCTAAGTCCTTAAGGGAGGCTTAAGGACTTAGGAAATTTGAATTTTTGATAAATTTTGATCATGGGTTTCAATCATAGATTTCAATCATGGATTTGATTTGAGTTTGGAAAAAATGAAATAGAAATGATTTGGGAGTTTGACTTAAAATATGGAAAGTGAGGAAAGGTTTAAGCTAAGGGTAGGAGGTTTTCCTAACACCCCTAAGGCATAACCTATTCCTATGGCTAACTCTTCTAAGTCATCTAGGCTAGGGGAGTGTCTACCTAATCACTAGATGTGTCTTAAGACTAAAGAACTCTTAAAGTCTAAGAGAAGTCCTATGTCTAATATGGAGGTTTTGAGAGCTCATTCTAAAAATGAGGTCAACAGTTGCAATATCATTTTCTACTAAACTAAGCTTCCTCAATCATTAAGGCAAGGTGAGGTATGCCATTGAAACTGGCCTTTAGCTTAAAATGGTTTTGAGATTTTCAAAGAAAAGTTGCATTTCATGAGATTTCCACTTTTAGATATCTTCGTTTTGCTTCCCTGATGGTGTGGAATCGATTTGATCTCCATTCGAGCTCGAGTGAGATCAGATCAATCAACAAATGATGGACGATCTTTATCTCTCACCACTCGAGAAGAGATAGATCATGGACCATCTATTCTGCATGATCGGAATGGATGGTCCTGATCAAGGCATGCTAGATCAATCGAATTGATCATACTTAACCACAGGTTTGATCGTGGCCATCCAATCTTTAATCAAAAAACTAAAGTGCATTAAAACTCGTATGTGATGTGACAACTTAAATAACCAATACCGTGGCACCATGTGGAAAGCACATCCTATCAGCGTGTGACGTGGTGCCGACAGGATTAGGGCCTCAATTACAGTTAATTAATCCATTTTTAAAGTTGAAACTTCCAAAATTCATAACTAACTGTAAACAAATCTAAAAATACAAATGAGAGCTCATTCTAAAGGTATTTCAAAAATACATCCATTAAAATTATCCTTAATTAATTTTAATTCTAATTTTGGCTTAATTAAAGTTTAATTTAAAACTTAATTAGCTTAATTACTCCTTAATTAATCATCAAATTGATTTCAAACTTTCGAGATGTTTAGGAGATGACTTCTCCTATTTTTCTAAAATTTACCGGTTGTTTAATTAGAAAAATTTATTGATTACTTCCTTCTTAACTTAATTAAGTGACAATATGAACAATAATTCATTAATTATTTGGGCTCCTTAATTACTGTTGAATAGTAAGGAGGCTTAGGGAATCAGATTGGGGCTTCTCCTTTAATACTTTCCCTATTTTTTCCTCTCTTTTCAACCAATAAAAAATACTAATTAATGACTAATTAATTAATCAATGACTTTATTGCCTAAATTAAAACTCAAATTATATGAATTCATGCTTGATTAAATGGATAACTTATGGAACTAGGTTGGGGCCTCTTTTCCAACTTTTTTCCCCTATGTCCATCTCATTTTGAAAAGATAATCAAAAGTTGATAATTAAGAAAGAGAAAAATGAATTAATGGATTAATCCTTTGATCGATTAAATTAAAACTTTAATTAAATCTAATTTCCCTAATTAATCCTTGGGTAGTTCTTTAGGTGTTCAATAACCTAAAGAGAGCTAATGAAATTATGGCTAGCTCACATGTATGAGAAAATAATAAAAATAATTAAGTGAGTTCCTTAAGCATAATTAATTAATGATTGTGAGCTAATTACATTAAGACCCTTTCATTTCATAGGAGAATTGATATTTACTTTTCAATTTATTTGTATATCATATTAGAACATAGGTAAGGGTTTAATTAATTGATTTAATCCATGCTTAACATAACCAATTCATAAAATTAACCTAATTGCTTCTCTTTAAATTAAATTAATTCGCATATGGGGAATGGGATTAGGATTAACAAATCTTTTTCACATTTATTAAATAAAATAAAACATGAAAAATGGTATTAAGGAACTTTGGTTTATTTTAAATGATCTTATTTAATATGATTGTCCATAAGAATTAATTAGATTGAATGAAATTATGTGCTTATGTTCATTTATTTCTCTTATATTAAATGTTGTATGCCACTTGTAATCATGCATTCATCCTTTTCAAACATTAATTAAATAAAATGACTTATTTTATGTCATGTTGCATTTGTTGGCTTAAATTAAAAATATGTGTGGCTATTATCACTATTAAATAGAAAATTAATTTTTAAAGTATATAAATCAACTATAACACATGAGTAATGATAATTATGAGTATTTATAAGCGATGTGCTTACAACTTAGAACATGTGATATGAAGTTCTCTTTTCTTTAATCTTCATGAATTCACATAAGGACAGAATATTAACAAGTCTATAGTTCATTTGAAAAGGACACACACTTGCTTGGGTTTTCTTATGTATATCCATGTCAAAATTTAGATAGAATTTTAGCTCACATGTATAAATAAATCAAAATATAATTCTTGCATGGTTTACATTCTTATAGTTATTTGTACCCTCATGAGTATTTAAGAATAGCGGGTATATTTAGTCTGGATGCCCGGAGATGCACAACTTTATGTATCCCCAAGGAGGTTCCTACCTCATTCTCCTGGTCAAACAATGGAAAATTACTTGCTTATAACTTTTATACACTTGTGTGTCCATTTGGCTAATGAGTAAAAACCTCACCTTATTCCATATGCATAATTCAAAATAAAAAATATAATTTTTACATGATTTCCATTCTTATAGTTGTGTATGCATCCACATGTATTTGAAAATAGGTATATCTAGACACTGAGAGGCACAATTTTAGCCCCAAAGAGGTTCCTACCTCATTCTCCTGGTCAAACAATGGTGAGGTACTTTCTTAGAAATTTCATATTTTTAAATGTGTATTTATCTAATGAATCAGAATCCTTTTTTTTAATAAAAATCATTCATGCATCCTGTATTTAAGTTTTCCAAAAACATATTGTATGCATAGATATGTTTAGAACTTAATCATATTCATGGTACATATGATGGAAATAAATCAACAAGCATGTGTTGTGTGATAATAATTAACTCCAATTAATCTTAAGATGCCTTTTTTATTTAATAAGATTATTTAAAGTGAACCTAAACTAAGGAATAATTAAAATATATAATAAGGCATTCATTAAAGATAATTGAATATGTTTTAGATGTGGCTAGGGATAAAGGAGGGTGATCCTCTCTTTTTTTTCTTTTATATCACTTACATGTAAACCAAGTGAAACAAAAGAAAGCATTAAGTAAAACTTACAAATCAATTAAGCCACTTAAAGTGAAATCATCCTTTCTCACTCAAAAAATTATAACAAAGTTTTAAGACATACCAAATAAGCCTTAATACTTACACCTTAGATTAAGTCACCACTTTTAGCCTTATGTTAGGGCGGTGCATTATTTGATGTATGTTTGGTTTTATGATGTATTGTTGTAGAATGAATGTTAGGGTATATGCTTCATAAACTAGATGTTAGGCTGTGATTAACCTAATTATGTTTTCTATAGGAGATTGTGCTTAAGGGATGCTTATAATAAATATAAATGCTCTCTTTTGCTGGTTGCTTAACCCCTGAGCATAATTTAAATTAGAACAGATGGACTTGGTTACCCTTGTGCAGGGTGCTAAGTCCAAATTATACATATAATTGCTTGGGTTGTATGGTGTGTTTAGCTAACACTTGTCTTGCAGTTGTAGTTAGATTTAGATTTTCAACTTTTAATGTAATTTTGTATTAGGAAATAAGATTATTGTTATGGGAGATTAGGATGAGCAGAGGCTAGAAGGCTTTGTCCTGGGAGGCCCCCATGATGCCTTTGAAGTAAGAAAATCCAATGGAGGAATAAAGGAGATATGAAGAATGAAGAAATGAAGACCTCTCATAGCATTTATTTATTTGTAATTATAATTATTCTTTCATATACTTGGTTGTATAAGGACAGAGCTCAATAACCCATTTCTCTTTTTGGGTTGTACTAAGTACCCGACTGCACCGGCCTATTATTCTCTTACATTGGGTTTATAAATTGCTTGATATTTTATTTACAATTACAAAATAGAAATGACATGTCTCTTTCTAGTTTCTTCATGTATGGTTATTTAATGTGTGGCTTCGATCCAGTTAGGCTCTTAGCGAAAATTAACTTTTCTACCCTAACTAAAACTCATAATTAAATCATCTAAATAACTCATAACCTCCTTTAAAGCCTAGGTATTAAATCAAGATAACTAAAAAAATTTAGCATCCCCTTAGCTAGATGTTGTATACTTAATATCATGCATGTCATCTTGTTTCACTTTTGCTAAGAGAAGGTTTCCATCCTTGCATAATAGGGGAAGGCTTGACCTTTGAGGGTCTCCCTAGTGGTGGAGAACACCTCTTTCCCTCTGATTTAGCCAATAACCTCATTTTATCATGCATTTAGACATATAAAAATCCTATAGCATTTGTCAAAATGAAGAGTCCAAAATCAATTAAAAATTTAAAAGATTTACATTAGACCAAGTCATTATTCATACCACTCATGCTCTAGTACCTTAGGGTGCGAGTTTATAAACTTTAGTTTTTTTTTCTAATAATAACATCCTAACCATCTTGCAAAACATATGACTTGACCACATGGTTTTAAAGCGAAAGAGGAGTTAGTTGCCACCTGAAGTAGTTATAAGTCAAAGGGTTTTACCCGCTCTTATGGAGGTAAACCATATACCCATCTTTGCTTAGATTTATGACGTGCTTCGACCCTTGCTAAATCTCCTTAGATTTATGATTTGAGGTTTATGTTTTCCCTCGGGCTACAAGCATAAGTTCTCACCTCTTAAGCTTTTCCACAATCTTGTATTATGAGATTATAAGTCCTAGCTTTCTAATAAATTTCTACTCAAACGTGTAATCCTCCACAATTTTAAACATATAAAGAATAATAGTAGGATAGGTTGGAATGCTCACTAGGTGTCCTAGTATCATGGGCATTCCCAACTCATCTCCTTTGGCTTCAGTAATAAGTCTCTCTTTTTTTATCTATCGCATTTAATTTTCTAATATACCAAATTTATTGATAATCTTATCTTTGAAATCTTTGGAAACTATGTCAGCCATGACCTATCTCAAATTTATTGGACCAAGGGAGAATCTACGCATTCACTGAACAGAATCTCCAACCATAAGGGTGGTTACTAGGAAAGGGGGACTGTCCAATCTAAAAGTAACCTGGGTCACAATGGACATGAGCCAAGTTGAGTGCCCGTAGGGTAGGTGGTACTAGGGCATTATCCTAATCCTTGAGGAAAATAATGCCTTTAGGTATTCGGTGGCCAACTCAAAGAGATAACATAGTGGTCATACATCTTCCAAGAGTGATGTATCCACCAAGTGGGTCAAGCATAGCAAACCAACCAACCTAAGGTTTATAATGCATAATCGCCTAGAAAGAAGATGTGTAGACTTTCATCTCCTAAAGTATAGACATCAAATAGTCTATCATTGGCTCAATAGGTGCTATTCTGCCTAGGGCATCCCGTGGCAAATAACTTACTTAAGAAAAAAAAGACTTTCATCTTCTAAAGTTGGTACCAACTACTGGGATAACTCATTGATGCTGGAATATATCAAACCTGACCTAAGGGTGACTACTAAGTAGTGAATCATAAAGAAGGATTAGACCCAGGCTTGAAGTAGATAGGAGTAAAGGAGCCACCAAGGCACTTACCCTAATCCTCTACTCAACCAATTCAGTTAATGATGGCTAGTTTAAGAAGAAGGCATTGCAGACTTACATCCTCTTAAATGAAGTCAATGTAGAGGTAGCTTACCAACCACACAGTAAGGTATACCATGCTAACAAGGTGCTCGTCAGTGTACAATGGTTAAATTAGGAAAGAAAGCATAATAGACTTACATCTTCATAAACAAAGGACCACTAGGGTGACATACTAATAGGGTAACACGATAGCCCGACCTATAGTAGCTAATGAGTGAGTGCCACAGGGGGTGTTATCTAACATAAAAATTTCTAGAGACAAAAGATGTGTACGTGTGTTTGTGTCATGGAAAAAGGAATAGGATGTCGCTTGAGTTCTCTTACACCTATCCTAAAACACATCGAAGAATGGATAAAATGGTGCCATAGGGGCAATGTGGCTCCACCAAGAAAGGATGCCACTCAGGTTTTCTTACACTTAACTTAGTTGTGCTAGCCAAAATAGGATGCCTCTTGGGTTCTCTTAAACCTATCTTAATAACACTGGAGAATTGGTGTTTATGTTGATGAAGGATAGGATATCACTTTGGTTCTCTTGCACCTATCTTAAATACATTGTGGCAGATTCATAGATGAAAATATTTTCAGTTTGAAGAGATTAAATTTCAAATGAAATTTTCATTGATGATAATGACTTTCAAACATAATTTTATGGGTAATATTTATTTAAGTAGAGCTCATTGATTAGAAACATCTAGTGCTCTCCTTTATGGTTGATGAGTTGATATGATCTTCCTTGGTAGGCCTTCTCTATGGAAAAAGGGCCTTCCCAAGTGGGTTCAAACTTGCCTCTCATCTTGCGATGGGCAACAATTGGTATCCTTAGAACTAAAACAAAATTTCCTACTTGAAAAGCTCTCGGGCAATCCAACCTGTTGTGAGCTTGAATCCTTTTGGCTTTGTACAACTCAAGGTTCTGGCATGCTCATAAGTGTCTCTCCTCCAAATCTTTGAGCTCTTCTAACCATAATTTGGCATTATTTTGTATCGTGATCTTGCTACCCAGAACTATCCTTAGTGATGGTAGTTAGACTTCTAATGGTAGAATGGCTTCTAACTCAAATACTAAGGAGTAAGGAGTTGATTGAGTTAGAGTTTTGTAGGTGGTGCGATAAGCCCACAAAGTTTCAACTAATTACTCATGCCATTATTGCTTGTTGTTATTGAGTGTCTTCTTGAGTATTTGAATGAGAGTTTTGTTGAAAGCTTCTATTAGACCATTCACTTGCGGGTAAGAGATGGTAGAGTATCACCAATCTATGTTGCATCTCTGAGCGAAGTTGTTGATCCTGGTGCTCTTGAATATAGTACTGTTATCGGATATAATTCATCAAGGTACCTCAAACTTATATACGATATGGTTCATAAAAAGCTGGAGCACATGTTGTGCTTTGACCTCCCTGAGAGAAATTGCCTTTGCCCACTTGGAAAAGTAATCAATAGTTGCAAGTATGAATCGATGACCTTTGAGAAAAGAATGATCAATCAGACCCATAATATTAGTACCCTAACACTCGAATGGCCAAGAGGCCAATGTTGGATGTAGAATGTTGGGTGGTTGGTGTAGGACCACTTCATGCACCTAACATAATTGACAATGCTTGGCTACATTTATGCGAAATCATCAGGATAATATTACGTCTTTAATCTTGGCCTTCATCTTTAGACAGAGGATTGTGATAATCCCGAAATTACCATGATTTTATGGGCTTTGTGCTTGTCTAAATAATATAACCAAATATGATTAAAGGACTGCTAGTATAAGGTGCCATTGATGAGAGTGTAGGAAAGGGCTCTCTGCTTCATTTGATGGGCTTGTGACTTCTCTTGAGGTAGTTTTCCTTTAGTTAGATAGTCCATTAATGGTTGTCTCTAATCCAGCTACTCATCCTTTTTGGCAAAGTCAACATCCCCTTCAAGTTTGAATCTCTCGATGAATTTAGTATCAATAAGAGTTTAGACTTGTCTATTTTAAATCTTTATTGATATGGACTCATCTTTCGAACATGTCAACTCTCTGGCAAGCTTTGCTGAAGTTTGAAGGCTTTGAAATTGAGTGGATGCTTCTATGGGTCAACTCCTCCTTGCCTTGAGCTTGACCTTGATCGAATTAGATCCTCCCTTGCCTTCAGAGCTTAGGAAAGAGCTTGGGCAAGTTCAACTTGGTCCTCTGAAGGAGCTTGGAGAAGGAATTTGGTTGATGTTGAGTGTGGAGTAAATTCAAATTTCAGTGGAGCTCCTCTATTTTCAGTTGATGAAAACCAAGAAAATCAAGTTTCAAACTCTCTCTAGGAAGCTTAGGAAGAATCTCTAAGGCTTGCTCTGAGTTCATATGCTTCAATCAAAATGCAGTATTTTTTTCATCTTCATGGGCCATCTTAATTTAGTTTTAGCTAGATGAGCCATCTATGAAAGAGAAGACTGCATGAAATGAGAGAATGTCCATCATCATCTTTGGAATTGGTAATGGAAATTCATCTTTTAGACATGCCTTATTTAAGTCCCTAAAGTTGACGCATATGCAAATTTGGCCATTCTTCTTCTTAACTGGGATGACATTGGCAAACCAAGTAAGGTATTTTTCTTCCCTGATGAAGCTAACGTCAATCAGCTTCATGACTTTAGAAATAACCTATTGTTCAAAGTCTAATCATATGTGTCTAGGAGCTTGCTTGATAGAGTTAGCACTAGGCTCTATTGCTAGTTTGTGGACTGCTATATTAGGAGATTAACTGGGCATTCCTTCATAACTCCATATGAAGTAGTACTTAAACTTAGTCAATAGGCTAACTAAGTCATTTGTTTCAGTTTAGTTCAACAAGGAACTGATGTAAGTTGGGCGTGGATCTTCTTCTGTCCCTAAGTTGATTTATTTAAGTTCATCAATGGTTGATTTGATTTCTTCTTCAAACTTTGGTAGTGCATCCATGACTTGGAAATCATGTAGGTCATCTAAAGTTTCTAAGCATTCCTCCTCATAAGAGTTAGTTTGATTTGAAAAGAACTTATCGGATTCCAAATGATTGGTGATAACTAGGCATCAATTGTCATCATTGACTGGACCCACTGTACCAAATCCTAGTCCTCGTCTTGATTAAGAACGTCTACATTTGTTATCCAATAACCTCTTGAAGTAATATGACCTATGTTTAGACCAAGTATGTGGGATTAATCCCTTCTTTGCTAGATTAAGAACATAAGACGAGTATTAATCAAAAGATAATTGTATTAAATCTTTATATGAATCATCCTCAAGTTTTATATCAACTTCTTGACTTAAGGATGATGCTCCCAGAAAGAATCTCTAAGTCTTCACATCTGTGGATGACTTAGGGGCTTCCTTAACTACCAAATCCTAAACTTCTTATAAGAAAAGTGGGGTTAGAGCTAAGGCTCCTAATCGATGCCTGACTGTTTAACATATAGACTTGGATACACTCATGCTTTGCTTTGGAGCCTGATCTTCATCACTGTTAGGCTCAAGTGTCACCTCAAAAGGAATATACTACTGAGAAGAGCTGGCTGGTGTGTTCACCATGTAAAACTCATCCTCTAAACTAGATTATAAGTTTATATGGATAACATGTGTACACTTAGTAGCTGGGACATATCTTCTTTTAGGTGGGCAATAAGGAGGTCTTCCATCCCTTGGGCTGCCTCTGGATCTACCACTTCCTTTGTTTGGTCGAGATCGGGTCATCCTAGCCATATGTTCGAATGGAGTAATGAACTATGGGTGGAATATAATCCCAAGCTCTAGATGCTCCTCCAAGTCTATTTTCGCTCTGTTTTATTTTCAATATTATTTTCTTTTTTCTTTTCTTTTTTATTTTCATAATTTTCTTTTTCTTTCTCTTTTTATTTTATTTTTATTTTTGTGCTTTGGCCAAGTTCACAAGATAGACTTATTGATTTTGAGAGAGGCAGTATGCCACATCCTCATATATGCGGACCTCATTAACTGTAAATGGCTTGAGATCTCCTTTGATATAGTACTCTATCCCACCTCTCATGAACTTGATGCATTGGTGCAAAGAGGATGTGACCATGTTGTTCTCATGTATCCACGGTCTCCCTTGCAAAGCATTGAAAGATGTATCTAAATTTATAATGTGAAACTTGGATTTAGTCTTCCACTCGTCAATTTGCATTGGCAACACTAAGGTGCCTAAAGCCCTCTCACCTTGCCCATTGAATCCTTTCAACATCATCCTCTCTGAATTGAGTTTGGAGATGTCAATCCCCAAGTAGGCAAGGGTCTTTAGACTCATAATGTTGACTGCTACACCTGGGTCAACCAATACTATGGATAGCGTGAATCTGCCCATGTCCACTGTGATGTAGAGGGGATGGCTGTGTCTGATCGTCCCTAAAAATAAGTCTACATTGCTGAAAGTGACTCTTGGGACATCCTTTGAATCATGACCCTCCTCTCCAATAGTAGTCAGTAGAGCTAAGCTAATCTCTGGATCAAGAAGAGCCTTGATTAGAGATTTTCTCAACTCTTTGGATAATACAAGGGCATCATATATGATTAACTTAGCTGACAGCTTTCTAAAGTGAGCTAGAACATTGTAATCTACTATGGGCTAGTCCTCCACAAGCATATCCATAGGTGGAGCATCCTGTGGAGGGGCTATCTACTCACTGAAACCAATGACTTGCTCACCCTTATCCTAAGGTGCTACCTTAGGAGGTAGAACTTTGTTACTGCATAGGTTGACTTCAGTGACTTCATGTGGCAGGTTGGCGAAAAGTTCAATTTGCTCATCGGGTATACCTACAGCTTCCCCTATGGGACCCTCAGAGTCAGTTGACTCTAAGTCAATATCAATGGGTGAACCTGATTGATTCAGAAAAGGAAAGTCTGATTCTGAATTGGAAGAAAATGGATTAGAATTATTAGAGCTATTATTATTTTCTAGGCTTGGAGAGCTTTCAATAGGAATAAAATTAAGAGCATCAGAAATGGACAAGATTTAAGCTGACTTTGTTTTCTTTATTGATTTCTTTTTAGGTAGAGGTACATGATAAAAATCAAATAAAGTAAGTGGGGTAAGGGTTTTAGTGCCTTTGTCCACTGATAAAACGCTCCTATCGGAAGAAGAACTAGATGAAGTAGTAGTTGCAACGGTGGAGGGAATGCTAGACTCGGTCGGTGGTTGTGCTACTGAACTATTATGTGCAAGTGTGGACTGTTGCTGCTACTACTAAGCTCCCACTTTCCCCAAGTTTTCTTTGGCAACTTGCAAACCTTCTTTGATGTTGGAGGTTTGATCTGCCTTAGGCACCTGTAAAGAGAGTTTCTTGATCTTAGAAATAATCTTTTTAGAGGTTTATTATAAGGAAATATTCCAACCATCTTTTATCTTGAGAAGATCACATGTATCCCCAAGGATTACCCTAACAAAACTAGATGGTTATTCTAATAAGTAATCCTTACAGATAATTATGACACCCGACTTGTGTTGTGCCGTCCCTTGAAGGTGATGTAGTCCTCTAAGACATGGCTAAAGAAAAAGTTAGGATCATCGCTCTTGCCCACTCTCGGTAGTCGGTAAATCGCTTCTTTAAGAGGTTCTTAAAGATTTTCTTAACTACCTTTCTCTTGAAAGAATATGGCTTATTTAGTTTGTCCAAAAGAGTAGAAATAGCTACTGGGTGGTGATAGAGTGCCACTGCTGTATCTTAGGAGGGGGTGGTAATGGCTATTGAGGCAGCTATGGTGGCCAGTATAATGGTAGAGGTAGTGGTAGAGGCGGTGGATGTGGAGGCTACTGAGTTCTAGGTCGCTCAATTGAACTCTAATTGCCTACTTCCCCCTGTTAACTAATGTCACTACCACTGGCTTATTTTCAAAAGCTTTCTACAATTTATGCTTGGATGGCTAGTTTTGGAAAGGCAACTATTTGTATTCTCTTGTAGACTAGCCAGCTTATTGATTAACTTCTCAAAGATTTTAATAGTAAATCTCTTGAGCATGAAGGAAATTAGGCCATAAATATTCTTAAAAGGAATCTCTATGACATGTTGTTCGGATAGCTACGGTTCATATTTCATACTCAAGTTTTTCCACCTGAGAATATAATCAATGAGAGACTTACCGGGGTTTTGTTATGCTACAACGAGATCGCCCATAGTCACCCTATACTAAGCTCTAGCAAATCTATTAATGAAAAGTTGCTCCAACTCAGCAAATGTTTTTATCAAACCGTTGGGCAGTTCAGCACACCAATCGAATGCAATCGCTGAAAGACTACTAACAAATAAGCGAAAGAGAAGTGCATCGCTACCACCATAATTGTAACATCTGACTCTAAAGTACACTATATGCTGCCAAGGGTTCCCACTTCCATCAAAAATATTGAAAGAAGGTGACATGAACCCTTTTGGGATACTAAACTGTATCAAATTTCTCTAGGTAGGGTCTACCCTTTGGATTGAATGAAGTACCCCAGGCTTGCACCAAAGCTTTTCTCACTTGCTGTTCCACCATTTGTTTGTGGTCTCTCTACTACACGGAGGTGCTATCTATGACCTTTCTATGTAGGATAACACTATCCTAATCTACTAGAGAGGTACTTTTTAGGGGTTCTAAGACATGTAGAAGCTCAGACCGCTTGGCCTCCATAGGGTTAGGATGGAATGCTGGAGCTTGGTTCCAAAGTGCTAGTACTGCTGCTAACAAATCCTCAACCTTCTTCTCCATTGTATGGATTTGATCATCCTTTTTCCTAAGTTGTTGGAGGAGATGTTGGGTTGAATGGATGACATCATCTTCTTCAACCACAACACCTTCCTGGCTCTGATGGTCTCGGTGGAGGAGGCTTTGAGTATCGACCATGTGGACTTGGAACCCTCTAGAAGATCATCCTTTGGTTAGCTACCCTCCCCTCCTCTGAATCAAAATGATCATTACTTAGAAGTCATCTCTTCTCAATAAAGTAGTCCTCTAAGATGTCAGCTAGTGAACGATCTCATACTCTGCCTAGCTGGATCGGAACAAAGACTCATGGATGGCCAACTATGGAACTATGCTTGTCTGAATCTATACAATAGATGCTACCTACTAACGGTACACCCTCACTGAGAGGATCGACTGCCACAAGAATTGTACTCCTGTCTCCTCCCTCCTCTGCTACTATCACTGTTGCTGGTGGTGAATGTTGTGGCTGTGGTGGTGGCACGACCATGGTGACTTTCGTCTGCCACGCCTTCACCATAACTGAAGTGGCAGGTCGAATGGGAGAGCTCAACCTTACCTTAACAGGTGAAGTAGATGGAGTGTGATCCTTAGGCCATAGCTGGATCACCAATGGGGACTTCCTCTCCCTGAATGCAGATCTCTGAACCTTGGTAGGAATAGTGGAAGGAGGAACCTAGACTGGTGATGGTGGATAGGGAATGGAGCGATGTGATGGGGGTAACACCAACTGCCCTTCTGCTGGAGCTCTCCTCCGACGACTAGTGGTGTTGGTGAGTACTATATTGTTTGTACAATTGGCCATGGTGGCCCACCGATTGATGAAATCAATAAGTGCAGAGGTCACCAACTGCCTGGCGTACCTCCGTATCTCCTTACTACACGCCTAGGCTGCAACCTTGGCTTTGATGGCCCTCTGTCTATGAATGTAGGAACTGATGCTCCTGGGGAGCACAGACCTCAGATCAAATAATGAACTAGACTCTGAGCATCCATAGGCTTTTCCAACCTGGCGAAGAACTGTTCTGAGGCCAACATAGGGTTTCCTCCTCTGCCTAGCTAATACCTTGTAGTAAGTTGGTGGTGGAGGGAATGCAACAATTCTCCTAGCGTCCTCCTCTTTGTCTGAACTAGAGAGGGGGTGGAATCTACTACCACCCAAGAAAGGGGAGACCTCTCGAGGAGAACCCTCCTGAGTAATATATGATGAAACATCTACCTCCCTGGCCACTCTCTTGTGGTGCCGCTTGATCTTCTTTCTTTTGTTGCGATGTTGGGTGTGGGAGTTGGAAACTACCTCGAAGGTAGGGGAGACTATCTCAGATGCTAAGATAGCCTTCTCTTTTGAGGGGACTGAGGAGGAGGTAACAGCTCACACCAAAGCTATAGTAGGAACAATAGAAGTAGACTGAACTGGCATTAGCACTACAACAGGGACCTCCACAACCTTCATCTTCAGAGAGGGAAACTTGGGGTCAAACTCAAGATGAAAGCAGAGGAGTGGCTTCTACCCTACCACCTCCTTCTTGCTAATAGTTGTTAGGGCTACCCCCTCATAAGTAATCCTAACCCCCTCATAGCCACAGCCAAAGTAAATTAGGTGGGTGGCCTCAGTCATGGTGAGATTGGCCTGATCCAAAGCCAAGTCTACATTGGAGGGGAAGGAGAAAACAAACTTGTTAGTAGCCATGACAACTGTATTGACTAGAGACTGAGCTGAACTAACTACTCTGATATCTCTGCATGTGAAAATATAACTAAATTAGACTTTGACCTTCATATTTGCCTTCAATCATTGATTTCTGATTTTAATTCAGAATTTGAACCCACGCTCAATAAATTTAGGTATGCAATGTGGGGTTCACTAATTTGGAGAGATTTAGAATTTTGAAGAGAGACTTTGCCATAAGAATTAATTTGTTGATGTTGGAACCTTCATCCAATAAATTAGGATATGTTGAATGAGGTTCCGCCATTTGGAGAGATTTTGGAGATGATTTTGTTTTGCTAATCCTTTATTTTGAGATTTTGATTTTGGAGCTTTCACTTAGAAAATCTGGGTATGCTAAGAGAGATCTAAGTGCATGTTTGAAGATATTTTTGAAAATATCTTTGTTGTTTGCTATGATTGTTTATCATGTATTTGATTTATTTTGATTTGACAATGGGATCTTTAATTAGTAAATTTAGGTATGCTAAGTGAAGCACAATGTGTTTGATGTATTTTCATTTGATTTGAAAAATGAGACCCTTACTAAATAAATTTGCTATGTTATGTAGGACTCAAGTGTGTTGAATATATTTGGAAGTGAGATTCTTACCTAACAAATGTGGTATGTTACGTAAGATCCAAAATATTTTATGTTTTGTTTTGATTTGAAAAGTGAAACCCTTACTTAACAAATTTGTTAAGTAGGGCTCAAGTGTGTTAGTTTCTTTAATTTGAAGTTTTACTTAATAAATGTGGTATGTTGGGTAAGGTCCAAAAATGTATTTGATTTTAATTCGAAAGAGGGATTCTTACCTAACAAATGTAGTATGTTAAGTAAGTATGTCTTGGTATTTGTTTCATTTTGAAAGTGGGGAACTCTTATTTAACAAATGTGGTATGTTAAATGGAGTTCAATTTCATTTTCATGATAATGTTTGACTTTATAAAAAAGAGATTCTCATTTGGCAAATTTGAGTATGTCAAATGAAATTCAATTGTGTTTAATTTGTTTATGATTTGAAAAAGAAAACTCTACTTAGAAAATGTGGGTATGTTAAGCATAGTCCAATTTGTTTTCATTTTTAAAGAGAGAGGAATTCTCATTTGACAAGTTTGGGCCTGTGAAATGGAATTCATATGTGCGTTAATATTTTCATAATTTTGAAAGAAGGCACTCTACTTAGTAAGTATAGGTATGCTAAGTAGGATCCAATTTGTTTTGGTTTTTGAAAAAGGGGAACTCCACTTAGAAATTTTAGGTATACTAAATAGAGTTCAATTATTTGTGAGTAGTTGCTTTTAAAAATAGAACTCTCATTTGGAAAATTTGGCTATGCCAAATGAGATTCAAAATATATATCTTGACTTTGTGTGTGATATTGCTTTTGAAAAGAGGGGAACTCTTACTTAACAAATTTGAGTATGTTAAGTGAGGTTCAATTATATGTTGATTTTTATTTTAAAAATGGAACTCCATTTAACAAATTTGGGTATGTTAGATGGAGTTGGTTAATTGATTTTTTTTTAAGAAATGTGCTTTTTGAAAATCTTTGAAAGGCATTTTTTGATTGTAAATTTGATTTTGATTTTTGAAAGAGGAACCTTATTTACCAAACTAAGGTATGTTAAATGAGGTTTGATTGTCTTTTATTTTAAAGAAATTTGAAAAATGTTATATTTTTGGAAACTTCATGTGCAGTGAATTTAAAAATGATTATGTTTAGGAAAAATGCTTTTGAAAATATTTTGCAAAAGACATTATTTATTTTAGTTTGATTTTAATTAAATGTAGGATAAACCTTACCTCACCAAGCTAGTGGTAAAGACGTTCAAAAAAATTATATTTTGTCATCTCCTTTATTTAGTTAGTTTATTTTCACCTACTGGGGCACTCTATAGGGATTTTAAGACCTACACGGAGTGAGGTCCTAAAACCTAAAAGATGTTGGCTAGCTTTGCTTAAGGATGAAATAAGCTAAGTGCCAACATAAAGAAAGTTACTCTTTGGGCTTATATAAAATATAAGTCCACTATCGATGCTTGGAGACAATAATTTCTACTAGAGATGGAGAGAGGAATCCTCCCCAGTATAGTCACTAGAAAAATTTGTGGTGTTTATTTTTGGAGGTGGGACACCACACAGATCTTATGGGGTATTTATTGAAGTGATCAGGTACAACATTAAGGTATGATGCACTATCTTAAAAGATAGAAATCATGACCCTATAATGGACCTAATCACTTAATAAGGACTCCTAAGGCATGATGAGTCTTCGAATGTGCTAGAGATCTTTCCTCTACTTTACATGGAAAAGTAAAGTAGGGTTTATATTAAGCCAGGTTCCATAAGTTCCCTATGGAGGTAAGCTTCCATAGTTAATTACATCATAAGGAATGTGAATTCCTTATGAATATTCTTGATTAAAGTAGAAATTAAGGTCTCCAAAGATTTCAAGGCTATACTATCAAAGGATTATTTGTATTAGAAAATTGAATGGGATTGTTCATGGAGAAAACTTATTATTGAAGCCAAAGAGAATGGATAGGAAATTCTCATAATACTAGTAAGCCTAATGAGCATTCTAATCTATCCTATGGTTGGGCTTTATATGTTTGAAGCTGAAGAGATTGATTTTATTGAAGTTGAAATTTTATTAGAAAGCTAGCACTTATAATCCAATAACACAAGATTGTGGAAATGCCTAAGAGGTGAGAATTTATGCTAATAGCCTAAAGGAAACAACTACCTCGAATCCTAAATTTAGGGAGCATTAGCATAAGCCAAAGCATGACATAAATATAAGAGAAGAAGGGTATATAGTTTAACTCCACAAGAGAGGATAAACTATCCAACTGCTGGGCTTGTAACTGGCAAGAGTGGTAGCTAGTTAACTCCTCATACACTTTAGATTCATGTAGGCAAGTCTTATGAGTTGCAAAATAGCTAGGGTAGTTATTATTTAGAAAGAGACTAGAGTCCTTAAACCCACTATCTAAGAGACTAGAGCATGAGTTTTATGAGTAATGACTTAATCTACAAATGCAAAATATTTTCAAATTTCATTTCAATTTTAACACTTTATTTAGAAAAAGGTTTTATTATTTTGATGTCTATATGCATGATGAAAATAGGTTATTGGCCAAATCAGCTACAAGAAGGTATTCTCCACCATAAGGGATGCCCTCATAGGTCAAGCATTTCCTTATCATGCAAGGATGAAGATCCTTCATGTTCAAGAGAGAAAGAATATGAATGCATGTTGTGAGACATTCAACCATTCAGCTAAGGGGTTCCTAAATCTTTTAATTAGCTTATTTAAATCCTAGGCATTATGGCGAGGTTATGAGTTCTTTTAAATTTTAATTGTGAGTTATTAACTGGGGTAGAGAAATTAATTTTATCCTAAGAGGCTAATCACATCAAGGCCACACATTAAAGCACCAAACATATAAGAAACTTAAAAAAAGCATATTATTTCTAATGCATAATCGAAGCACAACATCAAATAATTTTATAGACTACCATAAAAGAATAAAACGATGGTGGGTCGAGTTCCTCCATACACCCCAAAAAGAGAAAATGGGTAGTCGAGCTCTACCATTATACGACCCGGTATATAAAAGAATAATTACATTTGTAAATAATAAATGCTATGGGGGGTCTTCAAGTCTTCATTATTCATATCTTCTTCATTTCATCATATATTTGCTTCCTTTGATGTGGTAGGCTTTAAGGCATCACATGGCACCCGTGACCTTCTGACAATGCTCATTCTAAACCCCATAGCACTAATCCTAATTCTAATGCAAAATTACATTATAAATAGGAAAAGTAAATCTAACTACACCTGTAAAACAAGTGTTAGCTAAACACACATACAACCCAAGTAGTTATATTTATAATTTGGACTTAGCAACCTGCATAGGTAATCAAGCCCACCTGTCCTGTCTTGGATTATGCTTAGGGGCTTAAGAAACCTACAGAGAGAGCATTTAAATTTATTTTTAGGCATCCCCTTAAGCATAATCCCTTGCAAACATAATGTTAGACTATCAACGACCTAACATCCAGCCTACGATCCGCATTCCTAACATTAAATATAAAAAAATTACATCACAAAATAAAATGAAACATCAACCATACAATCAACACATCGACCTAACCTAATTCTAGGGTCGGTGACCTAGTATTCTTGTGTGTGAAAAAAGGGCTTGTGTGATAAGACTTTACTAGGCTTCTTTAGTTTAAGTTTCAATTTGGAGTTTGAATTTGTTTAATTTTTTTTCTTTTGTGTGGTTTCAATTTAAATGATTTAATGATTTATTTTCCATTTTTATTTCACTTTTATTTGGTTAAAGTGATATTTAGGTTTTCAAGAATGAAGAGTAGAATGAATTCCATTTTTGGATGGAACTCACCATATTCTACATCCCAACTCGTAAAGAGTCTAACTAAGGTATTTAATTATCTTAATTAGCCCATTTGAATTTATGTGAGTGATTTGATTTGATTAATGTTTATTTGATTTAATTTAGATTTTTAAAATTTGAGTTTACTTAATCTTCTTGTATTTTGATTGATTACTTTTGGATTAGATATTTTGATTTAATTAAATTTTGATAATTAAATTTTGATAATTAAATATCCTTAATATCTAATGAAGTTTAACTTTATTTAATTTCATATATTCTAATTGATTAAATTTGGATTTTATGTTTTGATTTAATTAAATTTTGATAATTCAATATCCTTAATATCTAATGCTTTTCTTTTTTTTTTTGGTTTTAATTTCATATGATCTTTTTCATTTTGATGTTTATTTAAATTCATTTATTTTTATTATTTTATTTGAGTTTGATTTGGATTGGAGAATGTATTTTAATTTACTTATAATTTATTTGAAGTTGAATGTGTTCTTTTATTTGAATTCCAATTAAGGGTTTAACTTATTAAGTTTAGCCATCTAGTTTATTTAAATGATTATCTCTTTAGCTTAATGATTATTCTCTTATCTTAGTTCAATAGGTTTATTATTTTGATTTTATTTTTGTTTAACTTATTTTGATATTGATTGGAATTTGGAGTAATTGGATGTGATTTAATAACTTTAGAGTTTATATTTAATTATATATTTATTTGATTTGATTATGATATTCAGAATATGAATTATACAAGCTTTCTCATTTTTTTTCTGACTTTAATTGTCTATGATCTAAGGGATATATATATATATATATATATATATATATATATATATTTCTTTTATAACGTGATTTGAATTAATTATGAATTCCTCCAAAATTTTATTTGAATAACTAATGAAATAAAGCATAGCCAATTGTAATAGTTGAGTTAATTATAATTAAGGATATGTCACATAACAAAATTTTCTTTTTGATTTTAGAATCAACATATAACAATTAAATATTAAATTGATTTTATAATTGACTTTCATAAATTATGTTCAAACAACTTTATATATTTTCTAATAATATTTACAATACTATTGGTTTAGTTAATTTTGTTTTCTCTTTTTATACTATGTTTTATTTAGATTTTATGATAATTTAATTTACACTTTTTTATTTTGTTTGATCACATATTATTCGTTTTTTTCATTTTATTTGGAATTCTAAAGATTAATTAACCTTTTTTTTATCTGATTGAATTAAATAATAAATAAAATAAGGTGGATTAATCATGATCATTCGATAAAAAATCAAATGACCCACGAGATAATCATGGCTTGATAGGTGAAATCAAATTACTATGCTGTTTGACCTAATCAAAACTTTTCATTTCAAACACATAAAATAAATAGTATTGCTTTTGTCTCTAAACTATTGCCAAAAGGATTAAAAAGTAAAGTGCATGGGTTTTAAAGGTTATATCCAACTGAAGCTCGCATTCAACACATCAAACATAAGATCCCTAAGACTTTCTAAGCATTTAAGAATTATTCCTCATTGGAGCTAATGTCTGGTAAATTTTGACCAAGAGGTGGCTTCATTTAGAAGAAACGAAGCCCTAGTGAGATGCTTGTTGGGTTGGATCAATACTTCAACTAGCATTCTTTCTCTTTGCTCATATGTTTTACTTTAAACACCTCCTCACTAATTGAAGATAGTGTTCACTAAATTGGTCAATTTAAAAAGCTTTCCTGAGACATGAGGGAGCTTTCCTAGATGCTTCTAGGCTTGCCTCCTCACCAAGTATCACATAAGCTCACTCATGACTGCTGCTTTCCATAGCTTTGTCATTCTCATGGACATAACAATTAGAAGCAAGCTGGAGGAATTATCTTCCTTACATGTACTTGGGTTACGCAAACAAGAGTAGTTCAAATTTAGGCCAATGGAGGGAAACTTGGATGGAGAATAGGAGGTAGTGGAATGCAGGCTAGAAGAAGGAAAGGAGATTCAACATATAACGAGATTAAAGTTATAGCAGCATTTTTGTAAGGTATATTTTTATTTTAGTTTTATTCATTTTAGTTTTATTTATTTTAGTTTTATTCATTTTAGTTTCGTTTTCAGGTTTAGGTTTAGGAATATTTTTATTTTATTTTTCAGGTTTAGGTTTTATTTTTAGGTTTAGGTTTAAGTTATTATTTTATTTTTTGGTTTAGGTTTTAAGTTTTTATTTTAGGTCTATTTTAAGGTTTTATTGTTTAGTATAGGTTTAGGTTAATTTTTAGTTTATTTTATTTTATTTAGTTTAAGTTTAGGTTTAGTTTTAGGTTTAGCTTTCTTAGGTTTAGGTTTAGGATTTATTTCTTTTAGTTTAGTTTATTTTAGATTAGGTTTAGGATTTTTTTTTAGGTTTAAGTTTTTTTTGGTTTAGGGTTTAGGTTTTATTTTATATTTATTTTAAGGTTTTATTTTTTAGGTTAATTTTTTCGGTTTAGGCTTTTATTTAGTTTTTATTTTATTTTATTTTAGGTTTATTTTATTTTTAATTTAAATTTTAGTTTTTATTTTTTATTTTAATTTAGCAATTTTATTTCATTTTGAATTTAGGCTTAGTTTTTATTTTATTTAGGTTTTTTATTTTTTTAGTTTAATTTAGGTTTTTATTTATTTTATTTTTTATTTTATTTTCTTTTTAGGTTTAAGTTTAGGTTTAGGTTTAGGTTTAGGTTTTAGTTTAGGTTTTTATTTTATTATATTTTTTATTTTATTTTTGTTTAGGTATTTTTATTTATTTTATTTAGTTTATGTTTAGGTTTGTAGCTTTTAAGGGATTAAGGTTAGTTTATGGTTTAAGGTTTAGGGTTTAGGGTTTATGGTTTAGGGTTTAGGGTTTAGGGTTTAGAGTTTAGGGTTTAGGGTTTAGGTTTTAAGGTTTAGGGTTTAGGGTTTAGGATTTAGGTTTTAGGGTTTGGGGTTTTGGGTTTTATGTTTTAGGGTTTTGGGTTTAAGGTTTAAGGTGTAAGGTTTTTAGGGTATATGGTTTAGGATTTAGGGTTTAGGTTTAGGGTACAGGTTTTAGTTTAGGGTTTAGGGTTTTTTATTTTATTTTTTTCAATAGAGAACAAATTCAGATTCAACATTTCTTCTATTTGATTTCATCAACCATGTAACACACCAAGTTGTATAAGTAAAACAACATACATAGATAAAAAATGGCAGATAGAAAATCAAAACCCTAGATAACTAGAATCATCTCTACTATAAAGACAGCCCATAAGATGATGGTTTCTTCTTGAGTTTTCCATCTGAACCACCCCAACCTCTTGAGTAGTGGGATCCACCATCATATCCCAGATCTCTCCCTCTGCCACCACCATGGCTATAACCTCTGTCGCTCCTCTAGCATCCATAACCACCACTGCTCTGACCACCACCTCCATATCCACAAGCACCTCTAGATCCCCCACCACCACTATGATAACGACCGCCTTCCCCTTCGCCTCCATCATCAGATATAGACTAAGCCTGGTTGATGGTTATGTTCTTGTTGTCAAGGTTTTTCCCATTCTTAGGGTTTAGAGTTATGTTTAGGTTTATTAGGTTTATTTTTTTTATTTATTTAGTTACTTTAGCTTTAGGTTTAAGGTTTGTGATTTAGGGTTTAGGGTTTAGGATTAGCATGAATTTCTCTATTATAAAAAAAAGTTGTTTGAGATTTTAACTACAAATGATTAGCATGAATTTCTCTAATATAAACAAAAGTTGCATGAGCTTTATATGTCATAGTACACCACCTCTCTCAAGTTTCATAGAGGGGTTGAAGGGTAGCTTCCTGTCGTCGATAAATGAAGAAGGAATCTACTTAAGTTCAGACACTTAAGTGTCCATCTATGAGAAATCCTCTTCTATAGCTGTGATAGCCTATCTGATCATAGAACTCCTCTTTATAAAAAATTATCTTCTCAATTGCAGCTCTTTCAATTTAGCAGATATGAGGAAGAGCTAAATCTGTGCTTTAAAAATCTCTCTCTAGTAGGATTTCAATGCTTTGAGATTGTGCTCGAGATCTTGGCAATATAGGGAGACTTAATGTGAAGTATTTCTAAACTGGATTTTTACAATATTGATCATATTTGATAAAATTTGTTGATAAGTAATGTGTAATAAGAATAATCCAAACTCAATATCTCTGGACAAGGATTTCCAAACCTATAGCTCTCCTACTTTGAGACTCAATGCGACAACATAATGTAACAACCACATCAAATTTACTAGGACCTTTCAAATACTCCTTAACCTTCTCGGCCTATGGGTATGTGTAATCAGTGGAAATTAAAATGGAGAGGACATTCTTATAAGCGTTGATGAACATGTGGGGCGCTGCAGCAAGGGTGGGATAAGAGAGGGCTAGTGAGAGAGAAGTGATCATTGAAAGGTCTATTATAAACTTCTCGCTGAGATCATCTTCAGTGAGGTCAACCACCTCAGGATTGAACATCGAACGATCATCATATACAGACTGAACAACAAGGCCATAAGAGAATGGCCTAATCCTAAGCTTAGTACGGAGAGCATCCTCTAAGGATCCCACCATATTGCCTTTTTAAAATAGCTCAATCGGGGTGATAATTTCAACAGTACCCTTTTTTTATCTTAGTTGGGATGTTGAGAACCTATAAGAAAGAAGCCTGTGAAGGATCTAGACCAGTGTTGCCTGGAGGAACCACAACATCAATAGGTGCAAGAGACCAACACGCGGACCAACTTTGTATTTAAACCACAGACTTCTTTAAGATCACCTTTCATAAAATCAGCTCAATTGAGGTTTAGGGATTAGGCTTTTTTAGAGGTTTTAGGGTTATTAGGGTTTAGGGTTTAGGGTTTTTTATGGTTTAGTGTTTAGGGTTTAAGGTTTAGGGTTGTGAGTTTAGAGTTGTAGGTTTAGGGTTTAGGGTTTAGGGCTTAGGTTTTAGGGTTTAAATTTTTCTTTTTATTTTTTAAGTTAAGCAAACTGATAGGTTTAGGTTTATTTAGTTAATTTTATTTATTTTATTTTATTTATTTATTTTACTTAATTTTATTTAGTTTATTTATTTTAGGATTATTTTTTTTTAGTTTAGGATTTTTATTTTACTTTATTTTTTTAGGTTTAGGTTTAGGTTTAAGTTTATTTTTTACTTGAGTTTTATTTTTAATTTATTTTTATGTTTGGGTTTTATTTTTATTTTTAGGTTTAGGTTTAGGTTTTTATTTTCTTTTTTTATGTTTAGGTTTTAGTTTTTTTTTTATTTTAGGTTTATTTTCAGGTTTTACTTTTTAGTTTAGGTTTAGGTTTATTTTTAGTTTACTAAATGTTATTTCTTTTTGGTTTAGGTCTAGGTTTAGTTTATTTTAGGTTTAGGATTAGGTTTTATTTATTTTATTTTACTTCATTTAGGTTTAGGTTTAGGTTTAGTTTATTTTAAGTTTAGATTTAGATTTTATTTATTTTAGTTTAGTTTATTTAAGTTTAGGTTTCAGTTTATTTTATTTTCTTTATTTTTTTTAGGTTTAGTTTTATTTTTAGTTTAGGTTTTGGTTGTATTTATTATTTATTTTTTGGTTAATTTTTTTGGTTTAGGTTTTTATTTAGTTTTTATTTTGTATTAATTTAGGTGTATTTTATTTTTTATTTTACATTTAGTTTTTATTTCATTTAGGTTTTTTATTCTTTGGTTTATTTTATTTTTTAGTTTAGTTTGGGTTTTTACTTATTTTATTTTAGTTTATTTTTATTTTTTATTTTATTTTAATTATAGGTTAATGTTTAGGTTTAAATTTAGGTTGTTATTTTATTTGATTTTTTAATTTAGGTTTAGGTTTTATTTATTTATTGTATATTTAGGCTTTATTTAGGTTAGGTTTATGTTTTTAGGTTTTTAGGGTTACGATTTTAGGGTTTAGGGTTTAGGTTTTAGGGTTTAGAGTTTTAGAGTTTAAGGTTTTATGGTTTAGGGTTAGGGTTTAGGGTTTAGTGCTTAGGCTTTAAGGTACAAGGTTTTTAGAGCTGTAGGTTTAGGGTTTAGGGTTAGGGTTTTTTTATTTTTATTTTATTTTTGGTTTAGTGTTTATTTTTTTAATGAAACCAAGTAGTTTAGGTTTATTTAGTTTATTTTTAATTTTTATTTAGTTTAGCTTATTTATTTTTGGTGTCTTTATTTTTAGTTTAGGGCTATTATTTTACCTTATTTTTTAGGTTTAGGTTTAGGTTTTAGTTGAGTTTTATTTTTTAGCTTTAGGTTTTATTTTTTATTTTTAGGTTTAGGTTTAGGTTTCAAATTTATTTTTTTAAGTTTATATTTTAGGTGCATATTTTAGGTTTTTTTAGGTTTTGTTTTTTAGTTTAAGTTTAGTTTTATTTTTAGTTTATTTTATTTTATTTAGTTTTCATTTAGGTTTAGTTATTTTTATGTTTAGGTTTTATTTAATTTAGTTTAGTTTATTTTAGTTTAGGTTTAGGTTTAATTTATTTTTATGTTAGGTTTAGTTTTTTTAGTTTTTTTTTATTTTTTATTTATTTTTGGTTTATTTCTTAGGTTTAGGTTTTATTTAGATTTTATTTTATTTTATTTTATGTTTATTTTATTTTATTTTATTTTGGTTTTTTATGCTAGGTTTATTTTATTTTATTTAATTTAATTTAGATTTTTACTTATTTTATTTTAGTTTATTTTTATTTTTTTTTAATTTTATTTTTACTTTTAAGTTTAGGTTTTAGTTTAGGTTTATATTTTACTTTATTATTATTATTTTTTTAGCTTTAGGTTTTTTATTTCTTTTATTTTTAGGTTTTATTTAGTTTAGGTTTAGGTTTTTATGTTTTTATAGTTTAGGGTTTAGGGTTTAGGGTTTTAGGATTTAGGGTTTAGGGTTTAGGGTTTAAGGTTTGGGGATTAGGGTTTTAGGGTTTATGGTTTAGGTTTTATGGTTGTAGGTTTAGGGTTTAGGTTTAGTGTCTAGGGTTAGGGTTTTTTTCAATTTTTTTTTTATTTTTTTTAGTATTTAGGGCTTAGGGTTTTGGTTTTAGGTTTAGGATTTAAGTTTTAGTTTAGGGTTTAGGGTTTTTGGGTTTTTATTAATAGAGAACAAATTCAGATTCAAAATTTCTTCTTTTCGATTTCATCAACAAAGTAACACACCAAGTTCTCTAAGACATAAGCAACGACATAGATAAAAAATGAACACAAATAAAGAAAATAAAAATTATATAAAACTTGATTTGCCTTTACTGTAAAGACATGGTTCCATAAGTCGCATATCGTGGTTCTTTCTTGTTTCTCAGTTCCAGACCTACCTCTCAGTGCGGGATCCACCATATCCTCGAACTCTCCCTCCATCACCACCACCAACTCTCACGCCACCTCCCACATCCATAACCACCTACTCCCAGCACCTCCATCCACGCCTCCGGATCCCCACCACCACAATGATAAATGTTTTCTTCGCCTTTACCTCCACCACCAGATCTAAATTGAGCCTGGTTGATGGTGATGTTCATGTCATCAAGGTTCTACCCATTCTTAGGGCTTAGGTTTATTAGGATTTATGGTTTACATTTATTTTAAATTTATTTAGTTACTTTAGGTTTAGGTTTAGGGTTTGGTGTTTAGGATTTAGGGTTTAGGGTTAGGGTTTAGGGTTTAGGGTTTAGGGTTTAGGGTTTAGGGTTTAGGGCTTTTTTAAAAAAAAACTCAAATGATTTCATAACAAATAAGAAATTACCAAATCAAACAAGTCGTTATCCTCTAACAACTAATAAAACATGATAAAATAAAATGCAATTCAAAAATTCACAAAAATATTATTTCACAAAATGATTTAACTCCATAGACAATTAAATTTGTTTTTATAGAAGGCCAACAAAGCTTCATCGAATAAGTTGAAACCCATATAGTCATCAAATTCTTGAGTAGGCTCTTCCTTCTTCTCTTCCACTATAGCAGCACGGAGAAATAGTAGCAGCAGCAGGAGCAGCAAAAGCATCAGGTGCAACAGCCTCAGGAAATTTACTAAGATCCTTCAAATACTCCTTAAATTTCTCGGCTAACATGTATGTGTAATTAGTGGCAATCATGATGGTGAGAACATTCTTGTAAGCGTTGATGAACATGTGGGGCATTGTAGCAAGGGAGGGATAAGAGAGGGCCAGTGAGAGAGAAGTGAACATTGAAAGGATTGCAGAAAACTTCTAGATGAGATCATCTTCAGTGAGGTCAAGCACCTCAAGATTGAAAATCGAACCATCATCAAACACAAACTTAACTACAAGTCCATAAGAGAATGGTATAATGCCCAGCTTAACGAGCAAAGTAGCCTCTGAGGATCCCACCTTATCGCCTTTTTTAATCTGCACAACTAGGGTGATAATTTCAACTGTACCCTTGTTAATCTTAGTTGAGATGTTGAGAACCTAGAAGAAAGAAGTCTGTGAAGGATCCAGACCAACGTTTCTTGGAGGAACCACAACATCAATAGGTGTAATAAGACCAACACGGGAAATAACACCAACATCATATTTCACAACCACTTCACTAACTTCTTTAAGATCACCTTTCATAAAAATCAGCTCAACCGGGGTTTAGGGTTTTATGGTTTATGATTTTAGTGTTTAAGGTTTAGGGTTTACAGTTGTAGGTTTAGTGTTGTAGGTATACAGTATAGGGTTTAGAGTTTAGGATTTAGGATTGGAGGATTAGGGTTTTTTTTTTTTTTGAAAATTAAGTAAATAGGTAGGTTTAGTTTTATTTAGTTTATTTTTTCTTTATTTTAGTTTATCTTATTTTTTATTTTTATTTAGGTTTATTTTTTATTTAGTTTAGTTTATTTATTTTAGGTATTTTATTTTGGTTTATTTTCTTGGTTTAGGATTAGTTTCCAGTTGAGTTTTATTTTTATTTTATTTTTTAGGTTTAGTTCTTCTTTTCTATTTTTAGGTTTAGATTTAGGCTTTTATTTAATTTTTTTAGGTTTAGGATTTAGGTATTTCTTTTAGGTGTATTTTTTTAGTGTAGGTTTAGGTTTATTTTTAGTTTACTTTATTTTATTTAATTTAGGTTTAGGTTTAGGTTTTATTTATTTTAGTTTAGGTTTAGGTTTATTTTATTTTTATTTTTGGTTTAGCTTTTTTTTAGATTAGGGTTTAGGTTTAATTTTTTATTTATTTTTAGGTTTATTTTTTAGTTTTAAGATTTTATTTAGTTATTATTTTCTTATATTTTATGTTTATTTTATTTTATTTTACATTTAGTTTTTATTTTATTTAGTTTTTTTATTCTTAGGTTTAATTTATTTTTTAGTTTAGTTTAGATTTTTATTTATTTTATTTTAGTTTATTTTAATTTTTTTTAATTTATTTTATTTTTATATTTAGGTTTATGTTTTAATTTAGGTTTTTATTTTATTTTATTTAGATTTAGAGTTTTTAATTTATTTTATTTTTAGGTTTTACTTAGTTTAGGTTTAGGTTTTTAGCTTTTTGGGGTTTAAGGTTTTGGGTTTTGGGTTAGTTTTAGGATTTATGGTTTAGGCTTAGGGTTTTTTTAATTTTATTTATTTTTTATTTTTATTTAAACTTTAAGGTTTTTTAGGGCTTATGTTTTGGGTTTAGGGCTTAGGGTTTAAAGATAGTTTTAGGGTTTAGGGTTTAGGGTCTAAGATTTAGGGTTTAGGGTTTAGGGTTTTGGGTTTATGATTTTTTTTAATTAAGTAAACTGGTAGGTTTAGGTTTATTTAGTTTATTTTAGTTCATTTTATTTTGTTTAGTTTCTTTATTTAGATTTCTTTATTATCTTTATTTTATTTTGTTTATTTATTTCAGGTTTATTTATTTTATTTTAGGTTTCTTATTTTAGTTTATTTTTTAAGCTTAAGTTTAGGTTTTTGTTTATTTTTATTTTAGTTTTATTTTTTAGTTATTTTTTAGGTTTATGTTTTATTTTTCATTTTGAGGTTTAGATTTAGCTTTTTTTTTTAATTTTTTTAGGTTTAGGTTTTAGGTTTTTATTTTAGGTTTGTTTTTAGGTTTTATTTTTTAGTTTAGGTTTATATTTATTTTTAGTTAATTTTATTTTATTTAGTTTAGGGTCCAGGTTTAGTTTATTTTAGGTTTTGGTTTTGGTTTTATTTATTTTTGTTTAGTTTATTTTAGTTTAGGTTAATGTTTATTTTATTTTAGGTTTAGGATTTTTTTAGTTTAGGGTTTAGGTTTTATTTTTTATTTATTTTTAGGTTTATTTTTTAGATTTAGTTTCTTATTTAGTTTTTATTTTATTTTATATTAGGTTTATTTTATTTTTATTTTACATTTAGTTTTTATGTTCTTTAGGGTTTTTTTAGGTTTATTTTGTAGTTTAGTATAGGACTTTATTTTATTTTTATTTTTATTTTTATTTTGTTTTAATTTTTTGTTTTATTTTATTTGTAAGATTAAGTTTAGGTTAAGGTTTAGGTTTTAGTTTAGGTTTTTATTTCAATTTATTTTTTATTTAATTTAAGTTAAGGTTTTATTTATTTATTATATAATTAGGTTTTATTTAGTTTAGGTTTAGGATTTTTGCTTTTTAGGGTTTAGGGTTTAGGGTTTGGGGTTTATGGTTTAGGGTTTATGGTTGTAGGTTTTATGGTTTAGGGTTTAGGGTTTATGGTTTAGGGTTTTACGGTTTAGGTTAGGGTTTAGGGTTTAAGGTTTTAGGGATTAGGGTTCAAGGTTTAGGGTTTAAGGTTTAGAGTTATAGGTTTAGGGTTTAGGGTTTAGGGTTAGTTTTAGGGTTTAGGATTTAAGGTATAGGGTTTAGGGTTCAGGGTTTTGGGTTAGTTTTAGGGTTTCTTATGATTTATTTTTCTTTTTTATTATTACTTTTTATTTAGGGTTTAGGGTTTAAGGTTTTTTAGGGTTTACGATTAGTTTTAGGTTTTAGGGTTTAGTATTTATGGTTTAAGATTTGGGGTTTGGGGTTTAGGGTTTAGGGTTTAGGGTTTTTTTAAAATGAAGTAAACTAGTATGTTAATGTTTATTTAGTTTATTTAGTTTAATTTATATTTATTCTAGTTTATTATATTATTTTAAATTTTTATTTAGTTTTATTTTTTCTTTTTATTTAGTTTAGTTTATTTATTTTAGTTTAGGCTTTTTATTTTAGTTTATTTTTTAGGTTTAGGTTTATGTTTAGGTTTATGTTTATTTCTCAGTTTAGTTTTATTTTATTTTATTTTTTAGGTTTATGTTTTATTTTTTATTTTTATTTTTAGGATTAAGTTTTTTTTAGGTTTAGGTTTTAGGTTTATCTGTTTGGTTTATTTTTTTGGTTTTGTTTTTTAGTTTAGGTTTATTTTTAGTTTTTTTTATTTTATTTAGTTTGGGTTTAAGTTTAGCTATAGTTTATTTTAGGTTTATGTTTACCTTTTATTTATTTTAGTTTAGCTTATTTTAGTTTAGGTTTAACTTTTTTTTTTAGTTTAGGGTTTAGGTTTTATTTTATTTTTCTTTCTAGGTTTACTTTTTTGGTTTAGGTTTTTATTTAGTTTTAATTTTATTTTATTTTAGGTTTATTATTTTATTTTAATGTTATGTTTTATTTTTAGGTTTATTTTATTTTTTAGTTAAGTTTAGGTTTTTATTTATTTTATTTTACTTTAGTTTTTATTTTATTTTATTTTATTTTTAGGTTTAGGTTTAGGTTTTAGTTTAGGATTTTATTTTATTTTATTTTTTATTTTATTTAGGATTAAGTTTTTTTATTAATTATATTTTAAGGTTTTATTTAGTTTAAGGTTAGGTTTTTAGGTTTTTAGGGTTTAGGGTTTAGGGTTTAGGGTTTAGGGTTTAAAGTTTACTATAGCTAGGTCCAAAGATCTAAATTTTGGTTGTGCTGGTTTCAGTAACAGTGTCAGGTTATTTAGGGTCAGGGTTTAGGGTTTAGTTTTAACTTTAGGGTTTAATTTTTGTTTTAATGTGCTAGTTAAGGATTTAGGGCAGGGTTTTAGTGTTTAGGTTTAAAGTTTAGGGGTTTAGGTTAGGAGTTAGGTTTAGAGAGTTTAGTATGAGTTTATAGGTTTAGGGTTTTTCAGGGTTTAGGGTTTAGGGTTTAGGGTTGTAGGTTTAAGGTTTAGGGTTTAGGATTTAGATTTAGAGTTATAGGTTTAGGGTTTAGGGTTAAGGATTTTTTTTTGTGGTTTAGGGTTTAGGGTTTAGTGTTTTGGGTTTATGTTTTAGGTTTAGGGTTCAGGTTTTAATTTAAAGTTTATGTTTTAGGTTTAGGGTTCAAATTTTGGTCTAAGCTTTAGGGCTTTTGGTTTTTTTTATTAGAGAACAAATTCAGATTAAACATTTCTTCTTTTAATTTCATAAAGCAAGTAACACACCAAATTTTCTAAGACACACACAACGACATAGATCAAAAATGAGGATGCATAAAGAAAATCAAAAACCCTAGATAACTAGAACTGTTTCTACTGTAAAGACACAATTTCATAAGCAACAGATCGGATAAACCATTCTTCAGTTTCTCTAGTTCCCATCAGAACTCCCCGGCCTCTCGAGTAGTGGGATCCACCATCATATCATCGATCTCTCCCGCCATCACCACCACATCTGTAATGTCCATTTCTCCTCCTACCTGCATAACCACCACTACTCTGACCACCACCACTACGATACCTGCTTCCTCTGCCTTTTTCTCCACCACCAGATCTAGACTGTGCATGGTTGATGGTGATGTTCCTGCCATCAAGGTTCTAACCATTCGAAGGTTTTAGGTTTAGGTTTATTAGGTTTTAGAGTTTAGGTTTATTTTTTAATTTATTTAGTTACTTTAGGTTTAGGATTAGGGTTAGGGTTTTAGGGTTTAGGGTTTAGGGTTTAGGGTTAGGGTTTAGGGTTTAGGGTTTAGGTTTAGGTTTAGTGGAGTTTAGAGAGTTTAGTGAGGTTTAGGGGGTTTAGGGTTTAGGGTTTAGGTAGGGTTCTTAGGGTTTAGGGTTTATGTAAAGGGTTTATGGTAGTGGGTTTAGGGTTTTTTTTTAAATTAAGTGAACAAATAGATTTAGGTTTATTTTTATTTTATTTAGTTTATTTATTTTAGGTTTATTTATTTATGTTATTTTATTTATTTAGGGTGAGGTTTAGTTTATTTATTGATTTTTATTTTATTTTTTAGGTCAGGTTCCATTTAGGTTTAGTGGGCCCATGGTTTATGGTTAGATTTAGTCAGTGGGTTTTAGGGTTGAGGGTTTAGTAGTTTAGTGTTTAGGAAGGGTTTAGGGGTTTTTTATAGGTGGTAGGCCAGGTTTGGGTTTGGGTTGGCCTTTTGTGTTTGGGGATTTTTAGGATCACTACTAGGGTCAGGCTTGCAGTGGTTTTATTTTTTTTTTATTTTTATTTTTAGTAAGTGTTTAGGCTTTAAGTTTAAGGTTTAAGGCTCAAGTTTTAGTTTAGTTCTATTTTTAAATTAAGTAAACCAATAGGTTTATGTTTTTTTAATTTATTTAATTTTTTATTTATTTAGTTTATTTTATTTCATTTTTATTTAGGTTTATTTTTTATTTTAGGTTTATTTATTTTAGTTTAGGGATTTAATTTTAGTTTATTTTTTAGGTTAAGGTTTAGGTTTATGTTTATTTTTTAGTTTAGTTTTATTTTTATTTTATTTTTTAAGTTTGGGTTTTATTTTTTATTCTTAGGTTTAGATTTTTATTTTATTTTTTTAGGTTTAGGTTTTAGCTTTTTAATTTAGGTTTATTTTTTAATTTTATTTTTTTGTTTAGGTTCAAGTTTATTTTTAGTTAATTTTATTTTATTTAGTTTAGGGTTTAGGTTTAGTTTATTTTAGGTTTAGGTTTATGTTTTATTTATTTTAGTTTAGTTTATTTTAGATTAGGTTTAGGTTTATTTTATTTTGTTTATTTTAGGTTTAGGTTTTTTTAGTGTTAGGTTTAGGTTTTATTTTTTATTTATTTTTAGGTTTATTTTTTAGGTTTAGGTCTTTATTTAGTTTTTATTTTATTTTATTTAGTTTTATTTTATTCTTATTTTTCATTTAGTTTTTCTTTTATTTAGGTTTTTATTTTAAAGTTAATTTTATTTTTTAGTTTAGTTTAGGTTTTATTTATTTTATTTTAGTTTAGTTTGTATTTTATTTTATTTTATTTTTAGGTTTAGGTTTAGGTTTAGGTTTAGGTTTTATTTTTTTTATTTTTTTATTTTATTTAGCCCCAGGTTTTGAATTTATTTTATTTTTAGGTTTTATTTAGTTTAGGTTTAGGTTTTTAGGTTTTAGGGTTCAGGGTTTAGGGATTTGGGTTTAGGGTTTAGGGTTGTAGGTTTTGGGGTTTAGAGTTTAAGGTTTAGAGTTTAGGGTTTTTGGGATTAGGGTTAATGGTTTTTGGGTTTAGGGTTTAGAGTTTCGGGTTTTTGGGTTTAGGGTTTAGGGCATATGGTTAGGGTTATTTTATTTTTTATTTATTTATAGTGTATAAGGTTTAGAGTTTAGGGTTTAGGGTTTAGGGTTTAGGTTTTAGCTTTTAGGTTTAGGGTTTTTCATTTTATTTCATTATAGATAACAAATTCTTCTTTTCTTTTCATCAACCAGGAAACACACCAAGTTTTTTAAGACAGAAGTGACAACATAGATCCAAAATGAGCACGCATAAAGTAAAATTAATAACTCTAGATAACTAGAACCATCTCTACTGTAAGGCACAATTCCATAAGCAGCAGTTTAGATCGATCATTCCTTTGTTTCTCCAGTTCCCAATAGAACCATCCCGGCTTCTCGAGTAGTGAGATCCACCATCATATCCTCAATCTCTCCCTTCGCCACCGTTATTACTATAACCTCTATCGCTCCTCCCTCCTCCAAAACCACGATTACTCCGACCACCATCTCCATATCCACTAGCACATCCAGATCCCCCACCATCACAGTGATAACCGCCACCTCTGCCTTCTCTTTGATTACTAGATCTAGGCTGAGCCTGGTTGATGGTGACGTCAAGGTTCTGCCCATTCTTAGGGTTTAGGTTTAGGATTAAGTTTATTAGGTTTTGGGGTTTACGTTTATATTTTTAGTTAATTTAGTTACTTTAGGTTTGGGTTTAAGATTTGGTGTTTAGGGTTTAGGGTTTATGGTTTAGGATTGAGATTTAGGGTTTATGGTTTAGTGTTTTAAGGATAAGGGTTATTGTTTAAGGTTTAGGGTTTATGGTTTAGAGTTTAAAGTTTATGGTTTAGGGTTTAGGGTTTAGGGTTTAGGGTTGTAGGTTTAGTGTTGTAGGTTTAGGGTTGTAGGTTTAATGTTTAGGGTTTGGGATTTAGGTTAGGTTGGCTGTAGTTTAGGATCTTTTTAGTTTTAGTTAAGCAGGCCTTTGGGGTTAATGTTGGTTTGTCACATACATCATTCACATCTAGGGTTCATGGCCTTAATGGTCAGGGTGTCAGTCAGTTTGGGCTCAGTTGGGGTTGGGTCAGGATCTTTGAGGTTTAGCTAGCGTTATGGTCTGTTTTTTAGGTTAAGTTTGGGCCTAGGGTTTAGGATTTAGGGGCATGTTTAGGATTTTGTCCAAGCAAGCAAACCCAGTAGGTTTATTTTAGTTTATTTTATTTATTTGTTTATTTTTATTTAGGTTAATTTTTTAATTTTATTTTGTTTGGTTTATTTATTTTAGTTTGGTTTTTTATTATAGTTTATTTTTTAGGTTTTGGTTTAGTTTATATTTATTTTTTAGTTTAGTTTTTATTTTTTTATTTTTCAGGTTTAGAATTTATTTTTTATTTTTAGGTTTAGCTTTAGGTTGTTATTTTATTTTTCAGGTTTAGGTTTTAGGTTTATTTTTAGGTTTTATTTTTTTAGTTTAGGTTTAGGTTTATTTTTAGTTAATTTTATTTTATTTAGTTTAGGGTTAAAGTTCTATTTATTTTAGGTTTAGGTGTAGGTTTTATTTATTTTAGTTTAAGTTTAGGTTTATTTTATTTTATTTATTTTAGGTTTAAGTTCTTTTTTTAGTTTAGGGTTTAAGTTTTTTATTTTTTTATTTATTTTTAAGTTTCATTTTTAACTTTATTATTTAGTTTAGGTTTTTATTTAGTTTTTATTTAGTTTTTATTCTATTTTATTTTAGGTTTATTTTGTTTTATTTTTTAGTTGGGTTTTATTTTATTTAGGTTTTTATTTTTAGGATTATTTTATTTTTTCGCTTAGGTCTGGTTTTTATTAATTTTATTTCAGTTTAGTTTTTATTTTTTATTTTATTTTATTTTTAGTAAATTTAGGTTTAAGTTTTAGTTTAGATTTTATATTTTATTTTATTTTGGTTTAGGTTTTTATTTATTTATTTTATCTCGGTCAGGTGTTTAAGTTTTAGGGTTGGGGGAGGGTGTGGTTTAGGGTAGGGTTTAGGTAGTTATGGCTCAGTTTTAGGGTTTAGGGTTTATGGTCAGTGGTTTATGCTTTTAGGGTTTAGGGTTTAGGGCCAGGGTGTGGGTCATGGGTGGTTTAGGGCTCAGTTTAGGCCTAGATTTGGGTGTTTTAGGATCTGGATACGCCTTTAGGTTTAGGCCCAAGGCCTGGTTGTCCCTGACTAGGGTTTATGATTTAGGATAGATTTAGGGCTCACGTAGTGTCCGGTTAGGTTTAGAGTTTTGTTTAGGTTTATATTATTTTAATTTTACTTTTATTTAATTTATATTTAGGTTTAGGTTTAGTTTAGGTTTTATCCCATTTTATTATTTTATTTTATTTATGTTTAGGTTCTTTTATTTATCTTATTTTAGGTTTATTTAGTTTAGTTTAGGTTTTATGTTTAGGTTTAGGGTTTAGGGTCTGGGGTCCATTTGGAGTTGGTTTTAGGGCCTGGGTGTCAGCCTGGTTTAGATCCAGTTTAGGGTCAGTTTAGGTAGTTTAAGGCCTTTAGTTTTAGCATTTAGGGTTGTGAGTTTATGGCTAGGGGTTTTAGGTTTAGGGTAGGTTGGGTTAGTGTTTGGGATTGAGGGTTTAGGGTCAGGGTTAAGCTATTTTTAAAATTAAGCAAACCCAGTTTAGTTTAGGGTTTAGTGTTTAGGGTTAAGGTTTAGGTTAAGTTTTTTTTTAAATAATTTTTTTATATAAGATTTATGGTTTAGGGTTTAGGTTATAGGTTTAGGGTTGTAGGTTTTGGGTTTAGGGTTTAGGGTTTATGGTTTAGGATTTAGGTTTTAAGGATTTTTTTTTCAAAATTAAGTAAACTGGTAGGCTTAAATTTATTTAGTATATTTAGTTTACCATTTGTTTATTTTAGTTTACTCTATTTATTATTTTTATTTAGGTTTATTATTTTTATTTTGATTAAGTTTAGTTTATTTATGTTAGGTTTATTTATCTTAGTTTATGTTTTTTATTTTTATTTATTTTTTAGGTTTAGGTTTATTTTTTAGTTGAGCTTTATTTTTATTTTATTTTTTAGTTTAGGTTTTATTTTTTATTTTTAGGTTTAGGTTTAGGGTTTTATTTTATTTTATTTAGGTTTAGGTTTTAGGTATTTATTTTTGGTTTATTTTAAGGTTTTATTTTTTAGTTTAGGTTTCGGTTTATTGTTATTTATTTCATTTTGTTTAGTTTAGGTTTAGGGTTAGTTTATTTTAGGTTTAGTTTGAGTTTTATTTATTTTAGTTTAGTTTATTTTAATTTTGGTTTATATTTATTTAATTTTCATTATTTAATTTTTATTTTAGGTAAATGTTTTTTAGTGTAGGGTTTAGGTTTTATTTTTTATATTTTTTTAGGTTTATTTTTTAGCTATAAGTTTTTATTTAGTTTTTATTTTATTTTATTTTAGGAATATTTTATTTTTATTTTATGTTTAGTTTTTATTTTATTTAGGTTTTTTATTCTTAGGATTAGGTTTTGGTTTTAGTTTTGGTTTTTATTTTATTTTATTTAGGTTTAGGTTTTATTTATTTATTTTATTTTTAAGCTTATTTAGTGTAGGTTTAGGTATTTAGGTTTTCTGGGTTTAGGGTTTAGGGTATAAGGTTTAGGGTTTTAGGATTTAGGTTTTAGGGTTTAAGGTTTAGGGTTAGGGTTTAGGATTTATTGTTTAGGGTTTAGAGCTTTTTTTTAACTAAAGGATTTAGGGTTTAGTCAGTTTAGTTAGTTTAGTTTAGTTATTTCTATTATGTTTTAGTTCTATTATGTTTATTAGTTAGTTATTATCTTTTTAAGGCTTAGGTTTATTAGTTTAGTTTATTATTATTTTTATTAATTTGGTTATTAGTTTTAGTTTTGGGGTTTTTTGGATTTAGGTTTAACATTTATTTGATTTTATTGGGGTTATTATGGTTTAGAGTTTTTAGTTTACTTTTAGTTTTCAATTTTATTTAGTTTTAGTTTATTAATTTTAGTTAATTTTTAGTTTCATTATTGTTTAGTTATTAGTTAGGGTTTATTTTTAGTTTGGGTTTTATTAGTTTTAGTTTATTAGTTCTTCTTAGCTTAGTTAGTTTTTATTAAGTTTTTGGGTTCAATTTTAGTTTAGTTTATTAGTTTAGGGTTTTAGGTTTTAGTTTTGTTTAATTTTAGTTTTAGTTAGTTTTATTTGGGTTTTATTTGTTTGGTTTTTTTTTTAGTTTTATTATTTATTAGTTTATTATTATTATTATTATTACTATTATTATTATTATTATTATTATTATTATTATTACTATTTATTATTATTAGTTTTAATTCGTTTTAATTAATTTATTATTATTATTATTTTATTTAAACTAGTTTTTATTAATTTATTATTATTATTTTATTAGTTAGTTTAGTTTATTTATTAGGGTTTTAATTGTTTTAGTTAGTTTATTAGGTTTTAGTTGTTATTATTAGTTTTAGTTATTTTTATTAATTTTAGTTTTTAGGTCTATTATTAGTTGTATAATTGTTTATTTAGTTAATTTTATTAGTTTTAGTTAAGTATTATTATTAGTTATTATTTTATTATTAGTTTTATTATTATTATTAGTTTAGTTTTATTTTATTAGGCTTGGGTTTAAGGTTTAGGGTTAGGCTAGGTAATGATGTCAATTCGTTAGCTTATGACGGGTTCTCAATCCGAATTTGACCAATTCAATATGGTTGACCCGAACTTGACCCATTTATTAAACGAGTCAAAAACTTCAACCCGAACCCGACCTGACTTTAACCATATTAACACGACATGACCCGCCAACCCAAATTTGACTCAAAATTGACCCGAGAACCTAAAATTGACCCAATTTGTACACACGAACCGACCCGAAAAATTAAACGGGTCAATTTCTTCAACCCGAGCCCGACCTGAAAATTATTAGCATCAACCCGAACCTAGATTTTTTGATTCAGGTTCATGTAGAGTTATTGTGTTAGGTCAATTTTTGACACCCCTATGCTTAGGGTTTAGGGTTAGATTAGAGTTTAGGGGTTTCGGGTTTAGGGTTCAAGGTTTAGGGTTTTTAAGGTTTAGGGTTTAGGGTTAGTTTAGGGTTTAATGTTTAGGGTTTTAGGATTTAGGGTTTTGAGTTTGGGTTAAGGTTTAGGGTTTAGGGTTTAAGGCTTAAGGTTGTAGGTTTTGGGTTCTAAGTTTAGGGTTTAGGGGTTAAGGTTTTGGATTTAGTGTTTAAAGTTTAAGGTTTAGGTTTTTATTTAAATTAAGTAAACGATAGGTTTAGGTTTATTTAGTTTATTTTATATTTTTATTTAGGTTTATTTTTTATTTTTATTTAAATTAGTTTATTTATTTTATGTTATTTTATTTTAGTTTAGGTTTTAATTTTAGTTTATTTTCTAGGTTTATGTTTTTTTTAGTTTAGTTTTATTTTTATTTTATTTTTTTAGGTATAGGTTTTAGGTTTTTATTTAAGGTTTAGGTTTAGGTTTTATTTTTTAGTTTAGTTTTAGGTTTATTTTTAGTTTATTATATTTTATTTTATTTTTGGTTTAGGTTTAGTTTTTTTCAAGTTTAGGTTTATGTTTTATTTATTTTAGTTTAGGTTTAGGTTTTTGTTTATTTTGTTTATTTTAGGTTTAGGTTTTTTTTAGTTTAGTTTATAATTTTTATTTTTATTTATTTTTAGGTTTACATTTTTAGCTTTAGGTTTTTATTTAGTTTTGAATTTATTTTATTTCATTTTAGGTTATTTTATTTAGGTTTCTATTTTATGTTTATTTTACTTTTTAGTTTAGTTTAGGTTTTTATTTATTTTGATTTAGTTTATTTTTTTCATTTATTTTATTTTTAGGTTTAGGTTTTAGTTAATGTTTTTCTTTTATTATATTTTTATTTTATTTAGGTTAAGGTTTTTAATTTATTTATTTTTAGTTTTTATTTTGTTTAGGTTTAGGTTTTGAGGTTTTTAGGGTTTAGGATTTAGGGTTTAGAGTTTAAGGTTTAGGGTTTAGGCTTGTAGGTTTTAGGGTTTAGGGTTTAGGCTTTAGGGTTTAGGCTTTAGGGTCTTAGGGTTTACGGTTTATGTTTAGTTTTAGGTTTTAGGGTTTAGTGTTAGGGTTTTATTTATATATTTATTATATTAAGTAAATCAGTAGGTTTATTCTTTTTTAGTTTATTTTAGTTTTTTTTATTTTTTTTTATTTAAGTTTATTTTTATTTCTATTTAGTTTAGTTTATTTATTTAGGTTTATTATTTTAGTTTAGGCTTTTTATTTTTATTTATTTTTTAGGTTTAGGTTTAAATTTAGGTTTAGGGCAAACTAGAAAAAATGCTCCCCTGTTCTCGGCCGCGGCGCTCTATGGCGATTCCGTGTTCCCTTTCCTTTTCCTTGCGGCTTGGCCGTGTTTCGACCGTTCCCGATCGTTCCTTCTGGATTTCTGCTCTTGGTTGGCCGCTTATGTGAGTTTCTTTAGATCTTACAATGGCGGAGCTCTTCAAACTTGGAGGCGTCGGCTAAGGCTTCCGATTTTCAAGGTAATATCGATCCCACGCCTGCTACAGGTCAAGTTGTTAAGTCCTTCAAGGACGCTTTATCTGGTAAGAACACTTGCTCTAATGCTTCGGTCAATTTAATCTCAACTTCTTTCCGTGGAATGGCGGCTGTAATGTGCTCGGATCTTGATGTGGAAAAGCTGGCGAAGCCCTTTGAATTTTTATTAGTTGGTAAATTTTCATAGCATCACCCGACTCTTGAAAGTATCTGGTCCTTCTTTCATATCCTAAAGCTCTCGGGTGTATTTACTATCGGATCGATTGATCGTAGACATATCCTTATTCAGCTATCTAATGATTTAGACTACTCAGGAGTCATTGCTCATCGCTCTTACTTTGTGTACAATTGTCAAATGAGGCTTTTGAAATGGTCTCCTCTCTTTGCTGTCAAAGAGGAATCCCCAATTGTTCCTTTATGGCTGGCTTTTCCAAACATGAAGATACATTACGTTACCCATCAAGTCCTATTGGCAGTTGGGGCTCTATTTTCGCCTTCAAATAGATCACACCACGGAGATCACGCCATCGCTTCTCGTATTTTGGTTGAGATTGATATTACCAAAAGTACCCTAAAGAAGTTTGGAAAAAATTTGGGTATAATCAAAAAGTGGAATTTGAAAATTTCCCTATTTTTTGCACACATTGTAAGATCCATGGTCATGATCACTCTGAATGCTTTGTATTACACCCTAATCTTAAAAAGAAAAAATTGTCGGATCCTAATCCCTCTCTAACAAATGAAAAAAATAATAAGTTCGCTTATGTGCCTAAAGTTACTCAAAATGGAACTCACCCTCCTACCCCCTATCCTTTATTACCTACAAATTTTCCTATTGGAGAACAATCTGAGCTTGATAAAAATAATGATATTGAGGTTTGTGAGGAAACTATTGATAACTTACCTAACTTGCTTCTACCTGTAATAACTTGGCCTCTCATGACAATCCCTTGACTCATATAAATCATAATGGTGATTTGAATGGGAACCTCAAGTTGGATCAAAATTGCAAAACTAATTCTGGAATTGTTCTGAAATATTTTGATAATTTGGTGACGGATTAAAATCTGAATAGTACTCATGGAAATGAAAATGAATTTTGTGCTATTAATGGTGCCACAACCTCTCCTTCTATTACCCTTCAGAGTGATTCACATGTTAACCCTATTTCTCAAACTAACCCTGATACCGAAGAAGGGGAAATCACCATTAGGAATGCTTTGATAGATACTGGTCCTATTTTTAATATCACAAATCACTCTCTTTCAGATGGAGATAATTTGGACATAGATAGGCCTTTTCAAACTGTTATTAAAAAAAATCACTTAAAGCTAGAATGTTCACTAATAGCTCCACTAGAACCACTCGATCTTCTATAACTTTCCATAAATAATTGTTTCATGTTTCTCTTCTTCTTGTTTTTCATTTTTTTAGTTATCTCTTCTCTTTTCTTTCAACTTATTATGATCAATTTTCTTATTTGGAATGTTCAGGATATTGGGACTCTCACTATTCACAATTATTAGAAGCCTTTGTCGTACTCATAACATAGCCTTGTTATTATTGAGCCATTCATTCACTCTTCTAAGATCACCCATGTTGCTAGAACACTAGGCTTTCAAAATTTATTTTATAATATTAGTAACAAAATTTGGTGTTTTTGGAATAATTTAATCAACATTTCTATGCTTGATGATCTCCAACAATTGGTTATGTTCAAATCTCATTAGGTGAATTTTCTGCTCTTGGTTCATTTATCTATGCATCTTGTAATAGAGCTGTAAGGAACATCCTTTGGGATCAATTAAGAACTTTTGCCTCCTCAGTCAATAAACCCTGGGTGGTTGGGGGTGATTTCAACACTATTATCGCTTCCTCGGAAAGAAGGGGAAGTTGCTTTCCTAACATCCACTCCATGGAAGATTTTTCTAATATGATTCTCGATTGCAATCTGATTGATATTGGTTTTTCTCGTCTCCGGCATAACTCTATAACTCACTGGTGGCTTGATAGGACCCTCTTTAATTCCCTTTGGATCAATCAATGGCCCTCACTTCGAGCATGAGCATTTTAACTTTGTCGACCATGCTGCTATTGATCTCCATCAAAACTCCTTCTAATACTATATCCTCTCCCACTCCTTTTAGATTCCAAAATATGTGGACCCAACATAGTGATTTCTTTAATGTTGTTTCGACTAATTGGATTGCCCCTATTCACCAACAATTCAAGTGGCATGATTCAGCCTTTGGCTTAAGCTTAAAAGACTAAAACAAAACCTAAATTAGTGGTGCAGCACCATTTTAAAAATCTTTTGCTAATCTAAAAATATGGAACAATTAGTTTGCTTGAAGATCAGTGTTAATCAACCCTAGTAAGCTTGATGAGTTGAACACTGCTAAAGATAACTTGATTAATTATCAGAATATGGAGGAAACCTACTAGTGGCAAAAGACCGCTAGCAAACATAATGTTGATGTCCAGACTACATACTTACTTTTCTTTGACACACATGGATGTATACATGAATGAGGGAAAGAAAATTATGCAAAGATTGTATATTTTTTTTTGATTGAATCATTTATATATGCGATTTAAACCTCTACCCAAATTCTAATGTTGAAATACATAAGAATGAAATCAAATGGGTATGTGCCATTATTAAACCAGAGAAATGAGGTAATCAAATGACCTCCTTGGGGCTGGCTAAAACCTCATGTTCCCTGGATGTCCAGATTACATACCCATTACCATTCAATCTTATATAAATCAACACATTAATAGTGGAAAGAGAACTCAACATTCATACACTTAAGCTATAAGCACATGCATTTCTTATGTATTTATAACTGGAATCATAACACATATTAGTATTCATTTATAAGTTTTTGAAAAATACATTTGGATTTAGTAGTTATAATAGCCATGCATATATTAAATTAAATCAACACATGCAAGCTTTAGTGTTACATAAAGGAAATCCATTTTATTTTACTTGATTTTGAAAAGATGGATGCATGAATTCAAATGACATACCAAATTTAACATGATTGGAAAAAGGACAATCAAATATTAGCATGTGATTCATTCAACCAAACTAGTTCTTAAAAAAAATCAAATCAAATAAGAATATTTAAATCAAACCAAAGCTTCTTTATTAATTAAGTTTTCGATTTGATTTGATTTAAAGTGGAGAAGAGAAATCATTAACTTATTATTTTAAACCCATTAGTGAATTGATTTAATTTAAGGATATGTAATTAAGTTGATTTTATGGGATAATTTAAGAAATGTAATTAAATCATATATTAGCATGCTAATTAAGTTGATTTTTAAGTTTTATTTTTAGTTTAGGTTTAGTTTTTATTTATTTATTTTGTTTTATTTAGCTTAGGATTAGGTTTAGGATTAGTTTATTTTAAGTTTAGGTTTATGTTTTATTTTTTTTAGTTTATGTTTAGGTTTTCATTATTTTATTTATTTTAGGTTTAAGTTTTTTTTAGTTTGGGGTTCAAATTTTTATTTTATTTTATTTTATTTTTGTTTAGGTTTAAGTTTTTTTATTTATTTTATTTTTAGGATTTATTTAGTTTAGGTTTAGGTGGGTTTTGGGTGGTATAAGGTAGTTTTAGTTTAGGGTTGGTAGGGTTGTAAGTTTAGGGTTGTAAGTGGGTTTAGGGATAGTTTAGTTTACAGTGGTTTAGGGGTAAGGATCTAGGTGTTATTTTAAAAAAATTTAAAAACATGTAGCTTAGGTTTTATAGTTTTAGCTTATTTTTATTTATTTTTATTTTATTTTTATTTTATTAGGTTTTTTTATTTATTTAGTTTTATTTATTTATTTTAGGTTTATTTATTTTAGTTTATGATTTTATTTTAGTTTATTTTCTAAGTTTAGGTTTTGTTTATGTTTATTTTTAGTTTTTTTTTTATTTTTATTTTTTAGGTTTAGGTTTATTTTTCTTTAGGTTTAGGTTTAGGTTTGTGTTCAGGGTTTAGTTTTAGGGCTTAGTGGTGGTTTTTTATTTTTTATTTTTATTTTATTATTTTTTTTAAATTAAGTATATTAGTAGGTTTAGGTTTATTTAGTTTATTTTTTATTTATTTTAATTTATTTTATTTTTTATTTCTATTTAGTTTAGTTTATTTATTTTAGGTTTATTTATTTTAGTTTAGGTTTTTTATTTTACTTTATTTTTTAGGTTCAAGTTTAGGTTTAGGCTTATTTTTTTATTTAGTTTTATTTTTATTTTATTTTTTAGGTTTAGGTTTTTTTTTTAGGACTAGGTTTTGGTTTTTATTTTATTTTTTTAGGTTTAGATTTGAGGTTTTTATTTTAGGTTTAGTATTAGGTTTTATTTTTTTAGGTTAGGTTTATGTTTATTTTTAGTTTATTTAATTTTACTTAGTTTAGGTTTAGGTTTAGGTTTAGTTTATTTTAGGTTTAGGTTTAGGTTTTATTAATTTAGTTTATTTTAGTTTAGGTTTAGGTTAATTATATGTTGTTTATTATTTTTTATTTTTTTTTTTTTAGTTTATAGTTTAGGTTTTATTTCATTTATTTTAGGTTTTATTTTGTGTATATTTTTATTTTAGATTTAACTTAGTTTTTAATTTATTTTATCTTTGGTTTATTTTATTTTTATTTTATCTTTAGTTTTTTATTTTATTTAGGTTTTTAATCTTAGGTTTGTTTTTTAAGTTTAGTTTGGGTTTTATTTATTTTATTTTAGTTTATTTTTATTTTTCTATTTTATTTTATTTTTAGGTTTTGGTTTAAGTTTTAATTTTATTTTATTTTCATATTTTATTTAGGTTTAAGTTTATTTATTTATTTTTTTAGGTTTATTTAGTTTAAGCCCAGGTTTTGTAGGCCCAGGGTTTGGGGTGTGTCCGCTTATAGTCTATGACTAGGTTTTGGGTTTAGCCAGGTTTAGGGTTTAGTGCCTGGGGTCTATAGTCAGGGTCACCAGTTGTTAGACCAGTGGTTTAAGGTGTGGGGCTCAGTGGGTTTTAGTTAGGGTCAGGGTGAGTCACCAGTTAAGATCTAGGTCTGTGGCCCAGGGCCCAGGTCAGCCTAGGGAGGGATTAAGGCCCAGGGCCTAGGGCCCAGGTAGGGCTCAGCTGGTTTTAGTGTTGAGGGTCAGGGTTTATGGTGCAAGCCCAGGGTTTAGGTTTAGCTCAGTTTAGGGTTTAGGATCTTTAAAATTTAGCAAAAAAATCAGTTTAAGTTTATTTAGTTTATTTTTATTTATTATAGTTTATTTATTTTATTTTAATCCATTTATTTTAAATTTTATTTAGTTTATTTTATTTTTTACATTATATTTAATCCATTTTTATTTAGCTTTACATGTTTATTTTAAGTTTATTTTATTTTAATCTATCTCGTGCCTAGGGTCTTTTAGGTCTTTATTTGGCAAGGCCTTCTAGTTTTATTCAGTGGTTTAGGTTTAGGCTCAGGGTTTATGATTTAGGTTTTAGGGTTATTAGGGTTTAGAGCCTGTTTAGGTTTAGAGGTTTAGTTTGCTTTCAGTGGTTTAGTGGGTTAGTCAGCCAGTGCTGAGGAGGTGAGGTGGGTAGGGTCTTAGGCTTTAGCCTATGGTCTGCAAGCCTTAGGGCAATTTCACCTCACCTGTTTAATGCCTCTGGGCTCCAGCTTTAGGCTTTAGGCTCAGTTTAAGGCCTGTTTAGGGTTTTAGGGTCTGTCAGTGCAGATTTAAGTTTAGGGTAGAATCAGGATTAGGTATTTTATCTTTAACCTTTAATCTTTAAAGTTAGAAATTAGTAGGTTTAGGTTTGTTTAGTTTATTTATTTTATTTTATTTTATTTTATTTTTTTCTTTGGTTTATTTTTATTTTTATTAAGTTTAGTTTATTTATTTTAGGTTTATTTATTTTAGTTTAGGTTTTCTGTTTTAGTTTATTTTTTAGGTAAGTTTAAGTTTAAATTTACTTTTTTATTTTGTATTATTATTTTTTTATTTTTTAAGTTTAAGTTTTATTTTTTCAAGGTTTAGGTTTAGGTTTAGGTTTTCGGTTTTATTTTAGGTTTATTTTTAGGTTTTATTTTTTAAGTTTAAGTTTAGGTGTATTTTTAGTTTATTTTATTTTATTTAGTTAATGTTTAGGTTTAGGTTTAGTTTATTTTAGGCTTAGGTTTAGGTTTTATTTATTTTAGTTTAGTTTCTTTTAGTTTAGGTTTAGTTTTATTTAAATTTTATTTTAGGGTTAAGTTTTTTTTTAGTTAAGGGTTTAGTTTTTATTTTATATTTATTGTTTAGGTTTATTTTTTAGGGTTAAGTTTTTATTTAGTTTTTAATTTATTTTATTTTATTTTAGGTTTAGTTTTTATTTTATTTAGGTTTTTATCTTTTATTTTTTATTTATTTTATTTTAGTTTAGTTTTTTCCTTTTGGTTTAGGTTTATGTTCTTTTAGTTTATGTTTTAATTTTTATTTTTTTTTTATTTTATTTTGATTTAGGTTTTTTTATTTATTTTATTTTTAGGTTTTATTTAGTTTAGGTTTATGTTTTTAGCATTTTAGTGTTTAGGGTTTAGGGTTTAGGGTTTTAGGTGTAGGGTTTAGTATTTAGGGTTTAGGGTTTAGGGTTTAGGTTTTCGGGTTTATGGTTTAGTGTTTAGGGTTTATGGTTTAGGGTTTTAGGATTTATGGTTTAGGGTTTAGGGTTTAGGGTTTTTAGGGTTTAGGGTTTAGGGTTTAGGGTTGAGGTTTTAGGTTTAAGGTTCAAGTTTTAGTTTAGGGTTTAGGACTTTTGGTTTTTTTTCTTTATATAATAGAGAATAAATTTAGATTCAATATTTCTTCTTTTTGATTTCATCAACCAAGTAACACACCAAGTTTTCTAAGACATAAGAGATGACATAGATAAAAAATGAGCACGCATAGAGGAATTCAAAAACCTTAGATAACAAGAACTATCTCTACTATAATGACATAGTTCCATAAGTTTCAAATCGAATTGGATGTTCTTCAGTTTCTCTCGTACCCATCAGAACCACCCCGGCCTCTGAAGTATCGAGATCCACCATCATATCCCCTATTTCTCCCTCCGCCACCACCACGGACGTAACTTCCGTCGCTCCTCTCGCCTCCATAACCACCACTACTCCGACCATCACCTCTATATCCACCAGCACCTCAAGATCCCCCGCCACCACTATGACAACCGCCACCTCTGTCTTCATCTCCACCACTAGATCTAGACTGAGCCAAGTTGGCGGTGATGTTCCTGCTATCAAGGTTCTACCCATTCTTGGGGTTTAGGAATAGGTTTAGGTTTACTAGGTTTTATGGTTTAGGTTTAAGTCTTAATTTATTTAGTTACTTTACCTTTATGTTTAGGGTTTGGGGTTTAGGGCTAGGGTTTAGGGTTTAGGGTTATGGTTTATGGCTTAGGGTTTTAGGGTTTATGCTTTTATGGTTTAGGGTTTAGGGTTAGGGTTTATGGTTTAGGGTTTACAATTTTTTAGGGTTTAGGGTTAGGGTTTAGGATTTAAGGTTTTTTTTAAAAAAATTAAATAAATCGATAGGTTGAGGTTTATTTAGTATATTTAGTTTATTTTTTATTTATTTTAGTTTACATTATTTTTATTTTTATTTAGGTTTATTTTTTATTTTTATTTAGTTTAGTTTATTTATTGAGGTTTATTTATTTTAGCTAGTTTTATTTTAATTTATTTTAAAGTTTAAGTTTATGTTTAGGTTTATTTTTTAGTTGAATTTTATTTTTATTTTATTTTTTAAGATTAGGTTTTATTTTTTATTTATAGGTTTAGGTTTAGGTTTTTATTTTATTTTTTATTTTTGGCTTAGGTTTTAAGATTTTATTTTAGGTTTTATTTATTTAGTTTAGGTTTAGGTTTATTTTTAATTAATTTTGTTTTAGTTTAGGTTTATGTTTAGTTTATTTTAGGTTTAGGTTTAGGTTTTATGTATTTTAGTTTTGTTTATTTTAGTTTAGGTTTGGATTTATTTTATTTTTTAGGTTTAGGTTTATTTTTAGTTTAGGGTCTCGTTATGTTTTATTTATTTTTTTAGGTTTTATTTTAAGTTTATTTTTTAGTTTTATTTTAGGTTTAGGTTTTATTTAGCTTTTATTTTATTTGATTTTATTTTACATTTAGTTTTTTTATATATTTAGGTTTTATTCTTAGGTTTATTTTTAATTTAGTTTAGGTTTTATTTATTTTATTTTAGTTTATTTTTTTATTTTATTTTATTTTTTGATTTAGGGGGTTTAAGTTTATGTTTTATTTTATTTTATTATTTTATTTTATTTAGGTTTAGGTTTTGTATTTATTTTATTTTTAGGTTTTATTTAGTTTAGGTTTACATTTTTAGGCTTTTAGGATTTAGTGGTTTAGGGTTTCAGGTTTAGGGTTTAGAGTTTAGGATTTAGGGTTTTAGGGTTTAGCATTTGGGTTTAGGGTTTATGGTTTAAGGTTTAGGGCTTAGTGTTTAGGCTTTACGATTTAGGGTTTTAGGGTTTAGGGTTTAGGGTTTAGGTTAGCTTAAGGTTTAGGGTTGGTTTATGGTTTAAGGTGTAGGCATTAGTGTTTTTTGGGTTGGGGTTAGTTTATGGTTCAGAGTTTAGGATTTAGGATTTAGGGTTAGTTTAGGTTTTAGGGGTTTTTTTTGGGAAATTAGGAAAAATTTATTGCTACAAAGAAAAGTTATAAAGTCCATAGATGGGGAAAATCTCTAAGCAAATGCTCAAATAGCTACAAAAAGTCCTAAGGAGATAAGCCCCCTAGCTAATATAATAGATAATGAAAGTATGCTAATAATAAAAGAAACATAGATCCACCAAAAATAATCCTAGAAATTAGCAGCAAACTTCATCTGCTCCTTTTGAAACTAGCACAATCAGGGAGCAAAAATTTCCCAACTTGTACCAGAGATTTGCAACAAGCTTGTAAAGGGATGAGTATAAATAATGAAATAGTTAATTAAGCATAAAATACAAGAGGAAAAAGAAGTAAAAAGATGAAGAAAAGGCTCAAGCAAAATTATAATCGTCTTAAGGAGCAGCACCATATGTAAGCATCCAAACTTCAAGTGAAGGGTTACAATTAAATATAGCACTACCAGCCAAAAGAAGGAGTGAGAAACATCAATGCCATCATTGCCAGCATACCTCTTGTAGCACCTTATCTAATGACGATCATTGCACATACCTGCGTAAAACTTCAAATAGTTAATATAGCCATAAAACACCCAGCAATCACATATGTTAAACTCAACAAAGCAGATAAGGAGGTAACCCACCAGGAAAGCATTAGACCAGAGGGAACACCACCAAAGCCACCACCAAGAATTGCTAACACAATTGCTAGGAGCAAACCTCATAATATAGGAAAAAGAACTAAATAGAGACCAAATAAAGGAAAAAAGGATGACCTTAGTTGATAAGGTCAATCATTAAACGAACATGCCAAAAACTTGAAATAATAATGTCCAGAGGAGCAGTTAGACTAGCATCAAGAATGTTAGGAAGTAAGGAACCCATCAAAATAGGAAAGGGAAGAAGTTCAGCCACAGTCTAGAAATGAAAATCCCAGTAGGTAGAAACTAGAAAAGAAGAATGGGAAAGTAAGTAGTCGATTCCAAACATAGACTCATATAAATCAGGAATATTATAACAAAGTAAATACTCTTTTGACCAAACCAGCTAGCTAGAGCACCCAATCTAAGAAGTCATCATGGCAGTTCACCCTGCAAGCAATGACGACTGTCAAGGACTCAAATCAATAGACTTAGAGCCATCAGGATGAAAGAAAAAGAGTAATCCAGTCATAAACATTAAAAAAATCCCAAGGGAAAGTCGTTGATAGCAGCCACCAATCCAAATCCAAAGACATGAGAATCCTATTTAAACAACTAGATATAGCAGCCAAAATAGAAAAATTAATATCCCTTTAGGATCACAAATAGTCCAACAACCATAGACAGTCATAAACAAGAACCCTAATAGATTCATCATCAGTAAAGTACAAAAAACATCCAACCATTAGTTTGCAGCTTTCCAGTTCAGAACACAAAGAAAAAATAGAACCTCAGTATCACAGGATGCACACCCAATATTCATAAGATATAACAATCTAGAAGCATCCAACATTACACTCATCTAGAACAGCACTAAAGAAAGGATAGATAGCCGTAGGAAAATAGTTCTCCAAGCTACAACCAAAAAATAAAGAGCCCTTATGGTCACAAAACTCATCTTAGCGGTAGGAGCAAAACCAAGAGAGAAAGGTTAACCAAAAGTAACTAGAAAACCAATCCCAAAACAATAGTATGCACCCCATAATAGTATGTGGGTTTTAAGGGTTTAGCTTTAGGATTTGTTAGGTTAAGATTAGGGTTTAGGGGTTTAGGGTAGAGTTTAGATTTAGGGTTTAGGTTTAGGTTATAGGGTTTACAATTTAGGGTTTAGGTTTTAGGATTTAGTTTATGATCAATTGCAATTTAGGATTTAGGGAGGGGTGCATTTAGGGTTTAGGGTTGGTGGCTCAGTTTAGGCCTAGGTCAGTGGCTCAGTAGTCATGGCTAGGGTATGATCTTCCAGGGTCAGGATCAGTTTAGTTTATGGTGGTTAGGGTCAGGGTTTGGGCTAGGGCCCAAAGAGGGTCAGTTTTTGGTTTGGGCCAGTGAGGGTCAGGTCAGAGTGGCCCAGGCATGTTAGGGTTGAGGGTTTGGTGATCAGCTAGCCCAGGGCCAGATCCAGAGTTTTAGGGTCAGTGTAAGTATAGGCACATGGGGTGGTAGCATAGGGGAGGGTCAGATTAGGGCCCAAGGTGGTTTAGTTAGAGGTCCAGTGGTTGCCTAGGGTAGGGTTTGGCCCATGATCTTAGGGTTTAGTGTTTAGGGATTATGGTTTAGGATTTTTTAAATTTAAGCAAACCAGATAGGTTTATTTATTTATTTATTTAGTTTACTCTTTAGCATATTTTATTTTATTTATTATTTAGGTTTATTTTTTATTTTATTTTATTTAGTTTAGTTTATTTATTTTAAGTTTATTTATTTTAGGGTTTTATTTTAGTTTATTTCTTAAGTTTAGGTTTAGATTTATGTTTACTTTTCACTTTAGTTTATTTTAATTTATTTTTATGTTTAGGTTTTATTTTTTTATTTTAGGTTTAGGTTTAGGTTTCATTTTATTTTATGTTTAGGTTTTAGGTTTTATTTTAGGTTTATTTTAAGTTTTATTTTTACTTTATTTAGTTTTTTTTTTAGTTTTTTTTAATTTATGTTAGGTTTAGGTTTAGGTTTAGTTTATTTTAGGTTTAGGTTTATGCTTTATTTATTTTATTTTAGGTTTAGGTTTCGGTTTATTTTACTTATTTTAAGTTTAGTTTTTTTGTCATTTATGGTTTAGGTTTTTATTTTATTTAGGTTTAAGTTTTATTTATTTATTTTATTTTTAGGTTTTATTTAGTTTAGGGGGTTTTGGTTTTGAGGTTTAGTTTAGGGCATGGTTATAGGGTTTAGGGTTTAGGGTTGTAAGTGTAGGTTAGTTTTAGGGTTTAGGGTTTAGGATTTATGGTTTAGGATTTAGGGTTTAGGGTTTAGAGTTTAGGTTTTTCTTAAGAAAAAAATTAAGTAAACCAGTATGTTGAGGTTTTTTAGTTTATTTTGTTTATTTTTATTTATTTTATATTATTTAATTATTATTTGTGTTTAGGTTTTTCTTATTTTTATTTAGTTTGGTTTATTTATTTTTTATTTATTTATTTTAGTTTATGTTTTTTATTTCAGTTTATTTTTTGGTTTAGTTTTTCATTTATGTTTATTTTTTAGTTCAGTTTTATTTTTATTTTATTTTTAGGTTTATGTTTTATTTTTAATTTTTATTTTTAGGTTTTGGTTTTGGTTTGGGGTTTAGGCTTTAGGTTTAGAGTTTGTTTTAGGGTTTAGGGGTAGGGTTAGGGGTTTTTTTATTTGTTTTTATTTTTTGTTTTTTATTTATATTTTTCTAAATTAAGTATACTCGTAGGTTTAGGTTTATTTAATTTTTTTTAATTAATTTAAGTTTATTTTATTTTATATTTTTATTTAGTTTAGTTTATTTATTTTAGGCTTATTAATAAGTTTTTGTTTTTTATTTTACTTTATTTTTTAGGTTCAGGTTTAGGTTTATTTTTATGTTTAGTTTTATTTTTATTTTATTTTTTTGGTTTAGGTTTTATTTTATATTTGTAGAATTAGGTTTAGGTTTTTATTTTATTTTTTTAGGTTTAGGTTTTAGGATTAATTTTAGGTTAGAATTTTTAGTTTAGGTTAGGTTTATTTTTTGTTTATTTTATTATATTTACTTCAGGTTTAGGTTTTATTTATTTATTTTGGATTATTTTACTTTAGGTTTATGTTAATTTTATTTTGATTATTTTAGTTTTTTAAGTTTAGGTTTTTTTTAGTTTATAGTTTAGATTTTATCTTTAAGAATATTTTTTTAGGTTTTATTTTTTCAAATATTTTTAGCTTTTGGTTTTTATTTTATTTTATTTTATTTAGTTTTATTTTAATTTTATGAGTTTAGGTGTGGTAAGTTTAGTCAGCTTTAGGGTTTAGGGTTTGTGGTTAGGGGCCAATTTAGGGAGGATTTAGGGATGAGGTGGGTCCAGGTGTGTGTAGCTCAGGATTTAGGGTTTAGGGTTTAGTGGCCTTTAGGATCTTGGAGTGTGGGTTTAGGGTTTTTTGGCCAGGGGTAGGGAGGGTTGCAAGCCTTTAGGGTTAGGGTTTATTTTTAAGCAAACCAAGAGTAGTATTTAGTTTATTTTATTTATTTTTTATTTATTTTAGTTTATTTTATTTTTTTTACTTTAGTTTGTTTTTATTTTTATTAAGTTTAGTTTTTTTATTTTAGTTCTGGTTTTTTATTTTAGATTATTTTTTAGGGATAAGTTTAGGTTTAGGTTTATTTTTTAATTTAGTATTATTTTTATTTTATTTTTTAGGTTTAAGTTTTATTTTTTATTTTTAGATTTAGGTATAGGTTTTTATTTTATTTTACTTATTTAGGTTTTAGGTTTTTATTTTAGGTTTATTTTTTAGTTTTATATTTTAGTTTAAGTTTAGGTTTATTTTTAGTTTATTTTGTTTTATTTTGTTTAGGTTTATGTTTAGGTTTAGTTTATTTTAGGTTTTTTTTTATTTTAGTTTATTTTTTTTAGTTTAAGTTTAATTTTATTTAATTTTTTTTAGGTTTAGGTTTTTTTAGTTAAGGGTTTAGGTTTCATTTTATATTTATTTTTAGGTTTAGGTTTTTATTTAGTTTTTATTTTATTTTATTTTTATTTTAGGTTTAGTTTTTATTTTATTTAGGTTTTTTCTTTTTAGTTTAATTTAGGTTTTTATTTATTTTATTTTAGTTTAGTTTTTTTACTTTTTGGGTTTATGTTTAGGTTTTACTTTATGTTTTTATTTTATTTTATTTTTTATGTTATTTTCATTTAGGTTTTTTTATATATTTTATTTTCAGGTTTTATTTAGTTTAGGTTTAAGTTTTTAGCTTTTTAGGGTTTAGGGTTTAAGGTAGTTTAGGGTTTAGGGTTTAGGGTTTTGGTTGTGGGTTTTGTGGTTTAGGGTTTAGGGTTTAGGGTTTAGGTTTTAGGTTTTAGGGTTTTAGGGTTTAGGGTTTTTAGGGTTTAGGGTTTAGAGTTTAGGGTTGGGGTTTTTGGTTTAATGTTCAAGTTTTAGTTTAGGGTTTAAGGTTTTTGGTTTTTTAGTTAACAGAGAATAAATTCAGATTCAACATTTCTTCATTTCGATTTCAGCAACTAAGTAACACCCCAAGTTTTCTAATACATAAGTGACGACATAGATCAAAAATGAACATGCATAGAGGAAATCAAAAACCCTAGATAGCTAGAATTGTCTCTATTGCAAAGACATAGTTCCATAAGCAGAAGATCGGATCGACCATTCTTCAGTTTCTCTAGTTCTCATCAGAACCACCCTGGCCTCTCAAATAGTGGGTTCCATCATCATATCCCCTATTTCTCCCTCTGCTACCAAAGCAGAAGAAAAGAAAACTAAAAACAATTATTTATGGGAAGTTAGAGAAGATATAGTAGTTCTAGTGGAGCTATTAGCTTTAAGAGATTTTTTTTAAAAAATAGTTTGAAAAGATCTATCATTGTCCAAAGTATCACCATCCGAGAGAGACTGATTTGTGATACTCAGAATAGGACCTGTATTCGTCAAAGCATTTCAAATAGTAATTTCCCCTTCTCCAATGTTAGAATTAAGTTGAGAAAGTGCGTTAGCATGCGTATCACACTGAAGGGTAGGAGAAGGAGAGGTTGTGAAGCCATTAATAGCACATATTACATGCTCAGTTTCATAATTACTTTTCATATTTTATTCAATCATCAAAGGATCAGCAATTTTCAGATTTTGTTCTTTCATCAAAGGATCAACTCCAAAATTTTTTTTTTCAAATTTTGATCCAACCTGAAGTTTCCATTCAAATCACCACTAGGTCAGTGTGGGTTTAAGGTCTGTGGTTTATGGTCTAGGTAAAGGTTTTTTTATTATTTTTATTATTTTATTTTTAAAAAAATTAAGTAAACTCGTAGGTTTCATTTATTTATTTATTTATTTTTTATTTTATTTAGGTTTAGTTTTTTTTATTTAGTTTAGTTAATTTTATTTTGTTTAGGTTTATTTATTTTAGTTTAGGTTTTTATTTTAGTTTATTTTTAGGTTTAGTTTAGTTTTTTATTTTTATTTATTTTATTTTTATTTTATTTTTTAGGTTTAGGTTTAGTTTTAGGTTTATTTTGTAGTTTAGTTTTATTTTATTTTATTTTTTAGGTTTAGGTTTTATTTTTTATTTTTTTTTTAGGTTTAGTTTTTATTTTATTTTAGTTTATTTTAGTTTTTATTTTAGGTATTTTAGGTTTTTTTTTATTTAGGTTTAGGTTATTTATTTTATTATTTAGGTTTAGGTTTTTAGTTTATTTTAGGTTTAGGTTTATTATTTTTTATTTTATTTTATTTTATTTATTTTATTTTATTAGTTTAGTTTTTTATTTTATTTTTATTTTTTTTATTATTTCTTTTGTTATTATTTTTTATTTTATTCATTTATTTATTTAAGTTTGTTCATGTTTTATTTTATTTTATTATATTTTATTTATGTTTTTATTTATTTAATTTTAGGTTTTATTTAGTTTAAAGTTTTAGCTTTGGGATGAGTCAGTTAAGTGGCCTGGGTGGGTTTAGGTTTAGGGTTTAGGGTTTAGGCCCAGGTTTAGTTTGGGTTTAGGGCCTGGGTTAGGGCTTTAGGGTTAGGGCCTGTAGGATTTAGGTTTGGGTGTGGGTTTGGGGTTTAGGGTTTAAGTTTATTTATTTTAGTTTGGGTTTTATCTTAGTTTATTTCTTAGGGTTTAGATTTATGTTTACTTCAGTTTAGTATTTTTTAATTTATTTTATGTTTAGGTTTTATTTTATTTTAGGTTTAGGTTTAGGCTATTTTATCTTTTAGGTTTAGGTTTTAGGTTTATTTTAGGTTTATTTTAAGTTTATTTTACTTTATTTTAGTTTTAGTTTCTTTATGTCAGGTTTAGGTTTAGTTTATTTTAGGTTTAGGTGCTTTATTTATCTTAGTTTAGGCTCAGATTATTCTTATCTTTAAGTTTCCTTTTTCTCATTTATTTTTAGGTTTTATTTTATTTAGGTTTAAGTTTTTATTTATTTTATTTTTAGGTTTTATTTAGTTTAGGTTTAGGTTTTGGTTTTGGGGTTTAGGGTTTAGGTATAAGGTTACTTGGTAGGGCCTAGTTTAGGGTTTTTGGGTTTAGGGTGTGTGCAGTGTGTTAGTTTTAGGGTTTAGGGTTTAGGATTTATGGTTTAGGATTTAGGGTTTAGGGTTTAGAGTTTAGGTTTTTCTTAAGAAAAAAATTAAGTAAACCAGTATGTTGAGGTTTTTTAGTTTATTTTGTTTATTTTTATTTATTTTATATTATTTAATTATTATTTGTGTTTAGGTTTTTCTTATTTTTATTTAGTTTAGTTTATTTATTTTTTTATTTATTTATTTTATTTATTTTTTTATTTGTTTATTTTTGGTTTAGTTTTTCTGTTTATGTTTATTTTTAGTTCAGTTTATTTTTTATTTTATTTTTAGGTTTATGTTTTATTTTAATTTTATTTTAGGTTTTGGTTTTTTTGGTTTGTGAGTTTGTTTAGGGTTTAGGGGGTAGGGTTAGGGGTTTTTTTATTTGTTTTTATTTTTTATTTTTTATTTATATTTTTCTAAATTAAGTATACTCGTAGGTTTAGGTTTATTTAGTTTTTTTTTAATTTATTTAAGTTTATTTTATTTTATATTTTATTTAGTTTATTTATTTTAGGCTTATTAATAAGTTTTTTTTTTTTATTTTAATTTTATTTTAGGTTTTTAGGTTTATTTTTATGTTTAGTTTATTTTATTTTTTTGGCTTAGGTTTTATTTTATATTTGTAGAATTAGTTTTAGGTTTTTTATTTTATTTTTTAGGTTTAGGTTTAGGATTAATTTTAGGTTAGAATTTTTAGTTTAGGTTAGGTTTATTTTTTGTTTATTTTATTATATTTAGTTCAGGTTTAGGTTTTATTTATTTAATTTGGTTTATTTTACTTTAGTTTTATGTTAATTTTATTTTGATTATTTTAGTTTTTTAAGTTTAGGTTTTTTTTAGTTTATAGTTTAGATTTTATCTTTAAGAATATTTTTTTAGGTTTTATTTTTTAGAATATTTTAGCTTTGGTTTATTTATTTATTTTATTTTATTTTATTTTTTAATTTTTTTTTTAAGGATAGTTTTGTTTAAAGTTTGGCTTTAGGGCTTTTAGTGTTTTTTAGTGGGTTTGGGTTAATTTAGGGTCAGGATTTAGGATGAGGTTGAGGCTTGGTCCATAGTGGCCTGTGGTCAGTTTAGGGTGTGGATCTTGGTGTCAGTTTAGGGTTTAGGCGTTTGGTTTAGGGTCAGGGCCTAGGGGTGTTTAGGGTTTAGGTTAGGGTTTTATCAAGCAAACCAAGAGGTAGGATTTAGTTTATTTTATTTTTATTTATTTTATTTTATTTTATTTTTTTACTTTAGTTTATTTTATTTTTATTAAGTTTAGTTTTATTTTAGTTTCTTGGTTTTTTATTTTAGATTATTTTTTAAGGATAAGTTTAGGTTTAGGTTTATTTTTAATTTAGTATTATTTTATTTTATTTTAGGTTTAAGTTTTATTTTTATTTTAGGTTTAGGTATAGGTTTTATTATTATTTATTTTAGGTTTTTTATTAGGTTTATTTTTAGTTTTATATTTTAGTTTAGTTTTTTATATTTAGTTTTGTTTTATTTTGTTTAGTTTGTTTAGTTAATTTTATAGATTTTTTTATTTTTAATTTATTTTTTTAGTTTAAGTTTAATATGTAATTTTTGTTTTTTAGGTTTAGGTTTCATTTATATTTATTTTAGGTTTAGGTTTTATTTAGTTTTATTTTATTTTATTTTTATTTTAGGTTTAGTTTTATTTAGGTTTTTCTTTTAGTTTAATTTAGGTTTTATTTATTTTATTTTAGTTTAGTTTTTCTTTGGGTTTATGTTTAGGTTTTACTTTATGTTTTTTATTATTTTATTTTGTTATGTTATTCTCATTTAGGTTTTTTTATATATTTTATTATCGTTTATTTAGTTTAGGTTTAAGTTTTTTAGGGGTTTAGGGTTTAAGGTTAGTTTAGGGTTTAGGGTTTAGGGTTTTGGTTGTGGGGTTTGTGGTTTAGGGTTTAGGGTTTAGCTTTTAGGTTTTAGGGTTTTAGGGTTTAGGGTTTTTAGGGTTTAGGGTTCAGAGTTTAGGGTTGAGGTTTTTGGTTTAATGTTCAAGTTTTAGTTTAGGGTTTAAGGTTTTTGGTTTTTTTCTTAACAGAGAACAAATTTAGATTCAACATTTCTTCATTTCGATTTCAGCAACCAAGTAACACCCCAAGTTTTCTAATACATAAGTGATGACTAGATCAAAAATGAACATGCATAGAGGAAATCAAAAACCCTAGATAGCTAGAATTGTCTCTATTGCAAAGACATAGTTCCATAAGCAGAAGATCGGATCCATTCTTCGCTTTCTCTCATAAACCACCCTGGCCTCTCAAATAGTGGGATCCATCATCATATCCCCTATTTCTCCCTCTACTACCAAAGCAGAAGAAAAGAAAACTAAAAACAATTATTTATGGGAAGTTAGAGAAGATATAGTAGTTCTAGTGGAGCTATTAGCTTTAAGAGATTTTTTTTAAAAAATTGTTTGAAAAGATCTATCGTTGTCCAAAGTATCACCATCCGAGAGAGACTGATTTGTGATATTCAGAATGGGACCTGTATCCGTCAAAGCATTTCAAATAGTAATTTCCCCTTCTCCAATGTTAGAATTAAGTTGAGAAAGTGCGTTACCAAGCGTATCACACTGAAGGGTAGGAGAAGGAGAGGTTGTGAAGCCATTAATAGCACATATTACATGCTCAGTTTTATAATTACTTTTCATATTTTGTTCAATCATCAAAGGATCAGCAATTTTTAGATTTTGTTCTTTCATCAAAGGATCAACTCCAGAATTTTTTTTCAAATTTTGATCCAACCTGAAGTTTCCATTCAAATCACCACTAGGGTTGTAGGTGTAGGGTTTATTGTCTAGGGTAAAGGTTTTTTTATTATTCTTATTATTTTATTTTTAAAAAAATTAAGTAAACTCGTCGGTTTCAGTTTATTTAGTTTATTTTTTTCCTACTTTTATTTAGGTTTATTTTTTTATTTAGTTTAGTTAATTTATTTTAGGTTGATTTATTTTAGTTTAGGTTTTTTATTTTAGTTTATTTTTTAGGTTTAGGTTTAGATTCAGGTTTCTTTTTTAGTTTAGTTTTATTTTTATTTTATTTATTAGGTTTAGGTTTAGTTTTAGGTTTATTTTGTAGTTTAGTTTTATTTTTATTTTATTTTTTAGGTTTAGGTTTTATTTTTTATTTTTAGGTTTAGGTTCAGGTTTTTATTTTATTTTTCTTAGGTTTAGGTTTTAGTTTTTTATTTTAGGTTTATTTTTAGCTTTTCTTTTTTTAGTTCGGTTTAGGTTCAATTTGATTAAATTTTATTTTATTTACTTTAGGTTTAGGTTTTTGTTTAGTTTATTTTAGGTTTAGGTTTATGTTTTATTTATTTCAGTTTAGTTTATTTAAGTTTAGGTGTAGTTTTATTTTATTTTAATTTTAGGTTTAGGTTTTTTTTTTAGTTTAGGTTTTAGGTATTATTTTTTAATTATTTTTTGGTTTATTTTTTAGGTTTAGGTTTTGATTTAGTTTTTATTTTATTTTATTCTAGGTTTATTTTATTTTTATTTTATGTTTAGTTTTTATCTTATTTAGGATTTTTTATAGTTTAGTTAAGGTTTTTATTTATTTTATTTTAGTTTTGTTTTATTTTTTATTTTATTTTCTATTTAGGCTTTGGTTTAGGTTTAAGTTTTGTTCATGTTTTTTATTTTATTTTGTTTTTTATTATATTTTTATTTATGTTTTTTATTTATTTTATTTTTAGGTTTTATTTAGTTTAGGTTAAGGTTTTAGCTTTTGCCTGGGGTTTATGGCAGGGTTAGGGTTAGTGGGTGGGTTTAGGGAGTTTAGGGTTTAGCATTTAGGGTTTAGGGTTTAGGGTTTGGGGTTTGGGGTTTAGGGTTTAGGGTTTAGGGTTTAGGGTTTAGGGTTTAGGATTTAGGTTTTAGGGTTTAAGGTTTGGGTTTTAGGCTTCTAGGATTTAGGGTTCAGGGTTTAGAGCTTAGGGTTTAGGGTTTTTAGGATTTAGGGGTGAAGGTTTAGGGTTTAGGTTTTAGGTTTAGGGTTTAAGTTTTAGTTTAGGGTTTTGGGTTTTAAATTTTTTTAATAGAGAACAAATTAAGATTCAGCATTTCTTCTTTTCGATTTCATCAGCCAAGTAACTCACCAAGTTTTCTATGACACAAGTGACAACATAGATAAAAATTGAGCATGCATAGGGCAAATCAAAAACCTTAGATAACTAGAACCATCTCTACTATAAAGACATAGTTCCATAAGCAGTAGATCAGATCGGTCATTCTTTAGGGTTAGGTTTAGTTTATTTTAGGTTTTATTTATTATAGTTTAGTTTATTTTGTTTTAGGTTTCTTTTTGTAGTTTAGGGTTTAGGTTTTATTTTTTTCATTTATTTTATATTTATTTTAAGTTTAGGTTTTTATTTAGTTTTTATTTTATTTTATTTTTAATTTATGTTTAGGTTTTTTATTTTTAGGTTTATTTTATTTTTTTAGTTTAGTTTAGGTATTTATTTTTTTATTTTAGTTTAGTTTTTATTTTTTATTTTATTTTATTTTTAGGTTTATGTTTAGTGTTAGGTTAATGTTTAGGTTCTAGTTTAGGTTTTTATTTTATTTTATTTTATTTTAGATTTTTTTACATTTTATTTAGGTTTTAGTTTAGGATGTAGGTTTTTTTAGGTTTAGGGTTTAGGGTTTAGGAGATCTAGAGCCTGGGGTGGCCTAGGGAAAGTGCTAGGGTTTAGGATTTGGGGTTTAGAGTTTAACTTTTAGGGTTTTAGGGTTTAGGTTTTAGGGTTATAGGTTTAGGGTTTAGGCTTTTGTGTTTAGGGTTGTACGTTTAAGGTTGTAGGTTTAGGATTTGTTTTAGGATTTATGGTTTTGTGTTTAGGGTTAAATTTTTTTTTTGTTCGTTTATTTAGATTTTATGGTGTAGGGTTTAAGGTTTGCAGTTAGTTTAGGGTTTAGGGTTGTAACTTTAAGGTTTTTGTTTAGGGTTAATTTTAGGGTTTAGGGTTTAGGGTTTAGGGTTTTTTTTTTAAATTAAGAAAACTGATAAGTTTAGGTTTATTTAGATTATTTTTTATTTATTTTAATCTAATTTATTTTTTATTTTTATTTAGGTTTACTTTTTATTTTTAGTTAGTTTAGGATATTTATTTTAGGTTTATTTATTTTAGGTTAGGTTCTTTATTTTAGTTTCTTTTCTTGGTTTAGGTTTAGGTTTATGTTTATTTTTTAGTTTAGTTTTATTTTAATTTTATTTCATAGGTTTAAGTATTATTTTTTTAATTTTAGGTTTAGCTTTTGATTTTTATTTTATTTTATTAGGTTTAGGTTTTTGGTTTTTATTTTAGGGTTACTTTTAGGTTTTATTTTTTAGTTTAGGTTTTATTTTTATATTTAGTTTTTTTTATTTTATATAGTTTAGGGTTTTGGTTTAGTTTATTTTAGGTATAGGTTAAGGTTTTATTTATTTTAGTTTAGTTAATTTTTATTTAGGGTTAGTTTTATTTTATTTTATTTATTTAAGTTTAGTTTTTTTTTTAGTTTATGGTTTAAGTTTTATTTTTTATTTATTTTTAAATTTAGTTTTTATGTTTATTTTTAATTATTATTTTATTTAGGTTTTTTGTTTTTAGGTTTATTTTATTTTTTAGTTTGGCTTAAGATTTTATTTATTTTAATTTAGTTTAGTTTTTATTTTTTTATATTATTTTATTTTTAGGTTTAAGTATAGGCTTAGGTTTTAGTTTAGGTTTTCATTTTATTTTATTATTTTATTTTATTTAGGTTGAGGTTTTTTTATTTATTTTGTTTTTAGGTTTTATTTAGTTTAGGTTTTATTTTTTAGGTTTTTAGGGTTTAGGCTTTAGGCTTTAGGGTTTATGGATTAGTGTCTAGGGTTAGGGTTGTATGTTTTAGGGTTTGAGATTTAGGGTTTAAGGTTTAGGGTTTACGATTTAGGGTTTAGGGTTTAATATTTTAGGGTTTGTTTTTTAGGTTTTTAGCTTTCAAGGGTTTCAGGTTTAGGGTTTCAGGTTAGTTTAGGGTTTAGGGTTTTTCTAAAAAAAAAATCAAAAAACTAGTAGGTTTAGGTTTAATTTTTATTTATTTATGGTTTTTTGTTTATTTTTATTTAATTTATTTTATTAATTTTAGGTTTATTTATTTTAGTTTAGGTTTTTTATTTTAACTTATTTTTTAGGCTTAGGTTTAAGTTTATGTCTAATTTTTAGTTTAGTTTTATTTTTATTTTATGTTTTAGGTCTAGGTTTTATTTTTTATTTTTAGGTTTAGGTTTTGATTTTGATTTTATTTTTTTAGGTTTAGGTTTTAGGTTTTTATTTTAGGATTATTTTTAGGATTTATTTTTTAGTTTAGGTTTAGGTTTATTTTTATTTTATTTTATTTTATTTAGTCCAGGGTTGAGGTTAAGTTTATTTTAGGTTTATGTTTAGGTTTTATTTATTTTAGTTTAGCTTATTTTTGTTTAGGTTTAGGCAAATTTTATTTTGTTTATTTTAGGTTTTGGTTTTTTTTAGTTTATGGTTTAGGTTTTTATTTTTTATTTATTTTTAGGTTTATTTTTAAGTTTTGGATTTTATATAGTATTTATTTTATTATAGTTTAGGTTTATTACATTTTAATTTTAGGTTTAGTTTTTATTTTATTTAAATTTTTATTTTTATTTTTATTTTCATTTTTAGTTTAGTTTAGGTTTTTGTTTATTTTATTTTAGTTTAGTTTTTATTTTTTATTTTATTTTATTTTTAAGTTTAGGTTATTATTTTAGTTTTTATTTTATTTTATTTAGGTTTAAGGTTTTTTATTTATTTTATTTTAAAGCTTTTTTAGTTTAGGTTTAAGTTTCTAAGTTTTTAGGGTTTAGTGTTTATCATTTAGGGTTTAGAGTTTATGATTTGGGGTTTAGGGTTTAGGGTTGTTGGGTTTAGGGTTTAAGGTTTAAGGTATAGGGTATAGGGTATAGGGTATAGGGTTCAGGGTTTTAGAGTTTACGGTTTAGGGTTTAGGGTTTAGGAATTTTAGAGTTTAGGGTTTTTATTTTAGGGTTAGGAATTTTTTTAATTTTATTTATTTATTTTATTTAGGGTTTAGGGTTAGTTTTAGGGTTTAGGGTTTATTGTTTAGGGTTTAGGATTTAGGGTTTATGGTTTAGGGTTTAGGGCATAACGTTTAGGGTTTAGGGTTTAGGGTTAGTTTAGGGTTTAGGGATTAAGGTTTAGGGTTTTTTTTTTAAATTAAGTAAACTGATAGGTTTAGGTTTACTTAGTTTATTTTATATTTTTATTTAGGTTTATTTTTTTATTTAGCTTAATTTAATTATTTTATGTTTATTTATTTTAGTTTATGTTTTTTATTTTAGTTTATTTTTTAGGTTTACATATAGGTTTATGTTTGTTTTTTAGTTTAGTTTTATTTTTATTTTATTTTTTAGGTTTAAGTTTATATGTTTTATTTTTATGTTTAGGTTTAGGTTTTTATTTTATTTTTTTAGGTTTACGTTTTTGGTTTTTATCTTAGGTTTTATTTTTTAGTTTAGGTTTAAGTATATTTTTAGTTTGTTTTGTTTTATTTAGTTTAAGTTTAGGTTTAGGTTTAGTTTATTTTAGGTTTGGGTTTAGGGTTTATTTATTTTAGTTTAGTTTAATTTAGTGTAGGTTTAGGTTTATTTTATTTTTATTTTAGGTTTAGGTTTTTTTTTTTAGTTTAGGGTTTAGGTTTTATTTTCTATTTATTTTTAATTTTTATTATTAGGTTTATTGTTAAGCTTTAGATTTTTATTTAGTTTATATTTTATTTTTTTCTAAGTTTATTTTATTTTTATTTTACATTTAGGTTTTATTTTATTTAGGTTTTTATTTTTAAGTTCATTTTATTTTTGAGTTTACTTTTGGTTTTTATTTATTTTAATTTAGTTTAGTTTTAAATTTTATTTATTTTATTTTATTTTAGTTTTTATTGTTTATTTTATTTTATTTTTAGGCTTAGGTTTAGGTTTATGTTTAGGTTTATGGTTTTATTTTATTTTATTTTATTTATATTTAGGTTTCTTTATTTATTTTACTTTTAGGTTTTATTTAGTTAGGTTTATGTTTAGGTTTTTAGGTTTTTATTTTAGGTTTTATTTTTTAGTTTAGGTTTAGCATTATTTTTAGTTTATATTGTTTTATTTAGTTTAAGTTTAGGTTAGGTTTAGTTTCTTTTAGGCTTAGGTTTGGGCTTTATTTATTTTAGTTTAGTTTATTTTAGTTCAGGTTTAGGTTTATTTTATTTTTATTTTATTAGGCTTTATTTTTTAGTTTAAGGTTTAAGTTTTTTTATTTTTAGGTTTAGTATTTACGTTTAGGTTTTTATTTAGTTTATATACATATATATATATATATATATATATATATATATATATATATATATATATATATATATATATATATATATATATATATATATATATATATTATTATATATATATATTCTTATATATATATATATATATATATATATATTAGGTTTATTTTATTTTTATTTTATGTTTAGATTTTATTTTATTTAGGTTTTTTCTTTTCAAGTTCATTTTATTTTTTAGTTTAGTTTAGCTGTTTATTTATTTTATTTTTAGGCTTAGGTTTAGGTTTATGTTTAGGTTTAGATTTTTTTATATTTTTTAATTTTATTTAGGTTTAGATTTTTAGGTTTTTAGGGTTTAGGGTTTAACCTTTAGGGTTTCGGGTTTAGGGTTTAGGTATAGGGTTTGGGGTTTACTGTTTAGGGTTTAGGGTTGTAGATTTTAGGGGTTAGGGTTTTGTTTTAAGGTTTTAGGGTTTAGGGTTTACGATTTAGGGTTTTAGTGTTTAGGGTTTAGGGTTGTAGTGTTTTAGGGTTTATGGCTTAGGGTTTAGGGTTTAGGGTTTAGGCTTTAGGGTTTTCGGTTTATGGTTTAGGGTTTAGGGTAACTTTAAGGTTTAGGGTTTAGGATTTAGGGTTTGGGGTTTAGGGTTTAGGGTTTAAGGTTTAGGGTTTAGAGTTTAGGGTTTTAGGGTTTAGGGTTTATGGTTTAGTGTTTGTGGTTTTTATTTTATTTTTAAAAGAGAACAAATTCAAAGTCAACATTTCTTCTTTTTGATTTCATCAACCAAGTAGCACACCATGTTTTCTAAGCGGCAAGCAATGACATAGAAAAAAATGAGCATGCATAGAGCAAATCAAAAACCCCGAATAACTAGAAATGTCTTAACTGTAAAGACATAATTCCATAAGCAGTAGATCGGATTGGTTGTTCTTCAGTTTATCTAGTTCCAATCAAAATCATCATGGCCATCCGAGTAGAGGCATCCACCATCAAATCCCTGATCTCTCCTTCCGCCACCACCACGGCTATAACCTCCGTCATTCCTCCTGCCTCCATAAATACCACTGCTTTGACCACCACCTCTATACCCACCAGCGCCTCTAGATCCCCCACCACCACTACTACAACTACCGCATCCACCTTCACCTCCACTTCGAGATCTAGATTGAGCTTGGTTGATGGAGATGTTCTTGCCGTCAAAGTTCCGCCCATTCTTAGGGTTTAGGTTTAGGTTTAGGTTTATTAGGTTTTAGGGTTTAGGTTTATTTTTTAATTTATTTAGTTACTTTAGGTTTAGGTTTAGGGTTTAGGGTTTGGGTTTAAGGAATAGGGTTTACGGTTTAGAGTTTAAGGTTTAGGGTTTAGGGTTATGGTTTAGGGTTTAGGGTTTAGGGTTTTTTAAGGTTTAGGGTTTAGTGTTTAGGGTTAAGGGTTGTAGGTTTAGGGTTTAGAGTTTAGGATTTAGGGTTAAGGAATTAGGGTTTATGTTTCTTTTTAAATTAAGTGAACCGATAGGTTTATGTTTATTTATTTTATTTAGTTTATTTTAAATTTATTTTAGTTTATTTTATTTTTTATTTTTATTTAGGTTTATTTTTTATTTTTATTTAGTTTAGTTTGTTTATTTTATATTTAATTATTTTAGTTTATTTTCTAGGTTTGGGTTTAGGTTTAGGTTTACTTTTTAGTATAGTTTTATTTTTATTTAATTTTTTAGGTTTAGGTTTTATTTTTTACTTTTAGGTTTAGGTTTAGGTTCTTATTTTATTTTTTTAGTTTTAGGTTTTAGGTTTTTATTTTAGGTTTATTTTTAGGTTTTATTTTTTAGTTTAGGTTTTCAATTATTTTTAGTTTATTTTATTTTATTTAGTTTAGGTTTAGGTTTAGGTTTTGGTGGTATTTATTTTGGTTCAGTTTATTTTAGTTTAGGAATAGGTTTGTTTTATTTTTATTTTCTGTTTAGGTTTTTTTTAAGTTTATGGTTTAAGTTTTATTTTTTTTTATTTTTAGGTTTATTTTTTAGGTTTAGATTTTTATTTAGTTTTTATTTTATCTTATTTTATGTTTATTTTATTTCTATTTTAGGTTTAGTTTTTATTTTATTTAGGTTTTTTATTTTTTTAGTTTAGTTTAGGTTTTTATTTATTTTATTTTAGTTTAGTTTTTATTTTTTATTTTATTTTCATTTTTAGGTTTAGGTTTTGGTTAGGTTTAGATTTAGGTTTTAGTTTTATTTTATTTTGGTTTAGCCTTTTTTTGGGTTTTATTTAGTTTAGGTTTAGGTTTTTAGCTTTCTATGGTTTAGAGTTTAATGTTTAGGGTTTAGGATCTAGGGTTAATTTCGGGTTAGTTTAGGGTTTAGGGTTTAGGGTTTAGGGTTTAGGTTTTCGGGTTTAGTGTTTAAGGTTTAGGGTTTAGGGTTTGGGGTTTAGAGTTTAGGGTTTAGGGTTTAGGGTTTAGGTTTTTGGGTTTATGGTTTAGCATTTTAGGGTATTGGGTTTAGGGTTTAGGGTTTAAGGTTTATTGGGCTAAGGATTCAAGGTTTAGGGTTTAGGTATTAGGTTTAGGGTAAAGGTTTTAGTTTAGAGTTGTGGGTATTTAGTTTTAAATAGAGAACATATTTAGATTCAACATTTCTTCTTTTTGATTTCATCAACCAAGTAACACACCAAGTTTTCTAGATATAATCTACGACATAGATAAAAAATGAGCACACATTGAGCAAATGAAAAGCCCTAGATAATTAGAACCATCTCTACTCAAAAGACACAGTTCCATAAGCAGTAGATCTGATCGGCTTTTCTTTAATTTATCTAGTTCCCATCAGAACCACCCTGACCTCTTGAGTAGCGGGATCCACAATCATATCCCCAATCTCTCTCTCCAGCACCACCATAGTTGTAACCTCTGTCGCTCATCTCGCTTCCATAACCACCAGTGATCCGACCACCACCTCCATATCTACCATCACCTCTAGATCCCCCACCACCCCTGTGATAACCGTCACCTCCGCTTTCACCTCTACCTTGGATCTAGGCCAGTTTGGTTGTGATGTTCTGCCCCTCAAGGTTACATTCTTAGGGTTTAGGTTTAGGTTTAGGTTTAGGTTTAGGTTAGGTTTTAGGGTTTAGGTTTATTTTCTAGTTTATTTAGTTACTTTAGGTTTAGGTTTAGGGTTTGGAGTTTAGGGTTTAGGGTTTAGGGTTTTATGTTTTATGCTTTTAGGGTTTAGGGTTTACGATTAAGATTTAAGCTTTAGTGTTTAGGCTTTAGGGTTTAGGATTTTAAGGGTTTAGGGTTAGTTTAGGGTTTAGAGTTGAGGATTTAGGGTTTAAGATTTAAGGGTTAGGTTTTCAGAGTTTAGGGTTTAAGGATTTTGTTTTTAGGGTTTAGGTTTTAGGGTTTAGGGTTTAGGGTTTAGGGTTGAGTTTTGAGGTTTAGGGTTTAGGGTTTAGATTTAGAGTTTTTAGTTTAGTTTAGGGTTTAGGGTTTAGTTCTTTTATTTTTTATTTTTTTATTTTTTTTTTTAAATTAAGTGAATTGGTAGGTTTAGGTTTATTTAGTTTACTTTATTTATTTATTTTAATTTAATTTATTTTTAATTTATATTTCTGTTTATTTTAACTTTTATTTAGTTTTGTTTATTTGTTTTAGTTTAGGTTTTTTATTTTAGTTTTTTTAGGTTTAGGTTTAGGTTTATGCATATTTTTTAGTTTAGTTTTTTTTTAGGTTTAGGTTTAGTTTAGGTTTAGTTTTATGTTTTATTTATTTTAGTTTAGTTTATTTTAGCTTATGGTTAGGTTTATTTTATTTTTATTTTAGGTTTAGGTTTTTTTGGTTTAGGGTTTAGGTTTTTTTTTAGTTTGATTTTTAGGTTTATTTCTTAGGTTTAGGTTTTTATTTAGTTTATATTTTATTTTATTTTAGGTTTATTTTAATTTTATTTTAGCTTTAGTTTTTATTTTATTTAGGTTTTTATTTATTTTATTAGAATTAATTTTTATTTTTTATTAAAATTTTTCTTTTTAGGTTTAGATTTAGGTTTTACTTTTAATTTACTATATTTTTTATTTTATTTATGTTATGGTATTTTTATTTACTTTATTTTTATGTTTTTTTAGTTTAGGTTTAGGTTTTTAGGGGTTTAGGATTTTTTCAAAGAAATTAGGAGATTTTTATTGCCACAAGAAAAAAAAGTCTTATAGGGTAAATCTCTAAACTAATGCTCAAAGAACAATAAAAAAGATAAACCCCTAACTATTACAATAATATAAGAAAAAAATAACAAAAGCAAAACGAAATCACCAATAACAACGATCAATGCAAAGAACATTCACTAGGTCTTTTTGATACAGCAAGATCCACCTGCATGATTCTCCCGACCAATAAAAGAAATATGCAACATACTAATGAAAGGATGAGTACAATTAAGCAAGCATAAAGAGTATGATCAAGGAAAAGTTAAGAAAAGGCTCTTACAATCATCTCAAGGAGCAACACTATATGTAAGCATCCAAACTTTTGAATAAGGGCTACAATTACATATAGTGCTACCATCCAAAAGAAGATAGAGAGGGAAACATCAAGGCAATCATTGCCAGCATATCTCTTATAGCCCATCATCCCAAGTCCATCATCCTGCAAGGCTGCAAACTCCTCCATGTAGTAGACATAATAGCCAACCATAAAGCCACCAAAACAAATAAGCCCAATAAGGCAGAAAATCAACCAACCATCAAGGACAATAGTAGTATTGTAGGAACACCACCAAAGCCATCACCAAAAAGGAATAGTAACATCAAAGGGAGAAAGCATCATGACCTTAACAACACAAACTAGAAAAAACCAAAGCCAAAATGTAAAAACACAAGAGCTCATGTCCTCCACAAGAAAACAAGAAAGGAAGCAAGGTTGTCACCCAAACCAGAAAAGGGAAGCAGTAGCAGCCAAGAGAAGAGAACCATAGTAGGAGCAGGACAACTGGCATGCCACCAATAGAGCAGGAAAGAAAGGCCAAAATAGCCACCCATCCAACCAACATAGCCTCCCAGCCAACCACCACAGTAGGAGAAAATCCATATCAGTGAAAAGACCAATAGCATCTTTCATGCCAAAACCACCCAGGATAACTAGGAAAAGGGTAGAAGGAAACAACAACATCCACCAAACCCAACCAAAGCAGCAGAAATTTTGATCCAGGTGAGGTGAATAGCTAGCCATAAACAAAATGGAGCGAAGACCGATAAGATCGATTAAAAGCCATCCATAAGGAGTAGCAACAGTACAATAGGAACACCACAAAAACCAATAGCAAAAAGGAGCAGAAATATCAATGAGTGCAAGCATCATAACCATAGCCAAGTTAGGCACCAATACACCAAACCAAGTTACCTGATCTTAAAGCAAAACAACACCCCCTAAATAGCCATTAACCAGACAACCCAAAATAACAAAAAAAACAAAAGCAGCTGCTACTAAGAGAGGAAGACCATTACATGAAGAGGCCGAAACCATAACTAAAACAAACAAACCCAAACTAACAAATCTGATAACCAAAACCCAATCCACAAAAAAGAAGAAATAATAGTCAACAAGTAACCTCCACCTTGACAAATCCAATCCAAAATTAGACCACCAACATCCTCTCCAATCTACAAATAGAAGCGGATAAACCCACCAACACCACCCAACCAACCAACCCCCAACACGACCCAAAAGAAGGCCACCCAACCACCAGTGGGAAATCCAACTCAGTTATGGAAGCAACCAGCTTAGAGATATGGCAAATCCCATACAAAAAATAGTAGGCGAAGCCACCACCCAAATGAAGGTCACCAAAAATACCCAAGCAACAATAATCATCCAACCAGGCAAACATCATCCACCAGGACGAAAAAATTGAAATAACCTAGATAGAAAAAATAGGAAACACCAGGTATTAACCACCTGGCCAACCCAAAAGCAAGAGCTCAAAAATAAAATCCAGCATAGGCCCAAGAGTGAAAATAAGAAAATGGCCACAACCCAAAGAAGGTTTAACAAAGGGGAACCAAAAGTAATGGCTCATCAAAAACCAACAGAAAAAACTAAGCCAAGAAAATTATAATCTGAGATAAGGTAATCTAGTGTTATCCAAGTTGACCAAACCCCTTAAAAGTTTAGGCAAATTTAGATTGTCAAATAAAGTTAAATCCATTAAGTTCAAACCTAAAGTAGTCAAGATATCAACACAAGCATTACCTTCACAAAGGATATGGAAACTTTTATAACAAACTTGAGAAAGAAGATTTTCAGTATGATTAAAAAGATAAAATAAATCAACATTTCCTATTATATTAGAGTTTAGCATGTCAAAAACCAAGAACACATCAACTTAAATCCAGATGTTGAGGAAACCTTTATTAAAATAAATCTCAATAGCTTTATTGACAATCATAAGCTCAACATAGATAACAGAACAGGCTTTGAGAGGAGAGGCAAAAGCACAAATGGTAGTACCTTTAGAATTCTTATGAATACCACCACAACCATATTTATTGGAAGCAATAGAACCATCAGTATTTACTTTAATCAAATTTTCTTTGGGTTTGATCCAATGGATAATCCTAGCTCATTTATAAGAGTCAACATAAGGCAGAATGATACCCAATTTTTTAGCCACAAATTTATATCCTGTAAAATGAATGTTACTAATAAGATTTGCATAAAATAGAGCTTGAATTCTTTCCTTTGGTTCTAGCTAGGATCCTTTTATGGCTCATCGGAATACCATGATATTTAGCATCATTTATATCCATCCAAATGAACCAGATAAGAGTAATAGCAACTAGAACTTTGATATGACCTTTCACAATTTTTTGGATACAGACTTCAAGAAGTTGATATATGGAAAGAGAGCCATGAAAGTAGTTGGTATTAAATAAATCATCATACCATACCCATAATTTAGAAGCAAATAGCACCATTTACAATAACATGATTAACATTTTCAATATGAAAGCAACAATGGAACTTTGAAGAAAAATAAAACCCTTTATTCCAGAGCAAAAAAGTCCACAAGAATAAAGTTATTCAAAATCCTCCAAGCTAAAACCAAATAAGAAATGGGAATGATATTGTTCCAAAGTTTAATGAAAACATTTGAGTAGTTTTGTTTATCTCTAATAAAATTTCAAACCTCTTTAAGAACAAAATCACCATTGTAAGAAAGCTTAAAGAGAATTTGGTTAGGTTTTTTAGAGAAAAAAAAGATATTTTTATAGTTATTTAAAAGAGAAATAGGGATATAATTCTCAAGTTTATTTTCATTCCAAGTATTCTTATGCCAGAAAGAGCTAACTTTGATACCTGTAGAAGAGTGGGTAAATAAAAGAGAGTCAATAGAGCCATTGCTAATCCAATTGTCTTGCCAAAAGAAAGAAGAACCAGAATGAACACCCCAACATATTAAGGGTTAAGCAACCCATTTAATGGAGCAAAGCCTTTTCCAAACTAGAGAGTCACGAAATTTATAAGCATAGATAAGAGGGTTTTTACCTTGGAAATAGTTTTTCATCATAAAATTAGCCCAAAGGCTATCATTCTTTCCTCAAATTTTTCCAAAGAAGATTTCTACCAAATCTATTACAAGATGCATAGACAAAAGAGCCCAAAACACAATCGTCACCATAAGATATTTGAGCAATGACAACTTGTTTAAAATCATCAAGAATAGAAGGCTCCACAAAATTATTCCAAAAACACCAAGTTTTATTACTAACATCAGAGAAAAATTTATTGAAACTAATCATTATAGCAAAATGGTTAATTTTGTTTTCATGAATAAGAGGCTCCAAAATAATAAGTAAAGAAATATTATGAATACGACAATGGTTTCTAATATAATTATGAATAGAGAGGGTATCGATCCCTCTAACATTCCAAATAAAAAATTAAACATAAGTAAAAAAGGGGTTAAGAAAAGGTTAATTAAGAGAGGAGAGAGAGGCCACAATAGATCGAGTATTTTTGGACAATTTGGGAGGGAAGTTTTTAACATTTTTTTTCTTTTTTGCATGATAACCTTTTGAAACCATTTTTTTTCCCATAGAATCATCATCCAAGAAGGATTTAGCAACATTTGTCATAGATTTAGTGGAAGTCTCCTGAATAGAAGTGAGTTCTCCTTCTTCCAAGCCACTAAAATTCATTAAAGGCAAATGAGCATGGATGTAACAAGCAATATTTAGAAGGCAAGTGTGAACATCAATCCCTTCTTCTTCAATACCCAAATTATTAGACAAAACTAAATCTTTTGAGAATTTAAATCATCTGAACTAAAGTAAAGTCAGGTTTTCAAAGCAATATCATGAGAAACCAAAGCCATATTCTCCATTGAATTCGAATGATGCATAACATTGATATCCTCATTAATATTTTCAAGTAAAGCTTTATTTTCATCAATCAAAATTGTTAAGGATGCGAGGATTGGCTCAGAGGAAAAATAATCATCATCCAAAAGTTTAGAGAAATTATTATTTTCCACATTAAAAACCTTCAATTTCATAGAAGAAATAAGTGGTAAAATAGCCTTATTAGGAACATTCAATGAATCCTTTTTTTTAATTAACTTTTTGATATTTAACATTGGTTAGCCTAGGGTTAGGAACAATAGTTTCCTTAATAAGAATTTTCTTTTTTAGGTGAGGATGCAGAATGAAACATTCAAAATTATCGTGCCCGTGGAATTTACATTGAGAATAAAAGACAGCAAAATTTTCAAAATCAACTTTCTACATATAACCGTAATTTTAAGATCCCAACTAGATTTCTTTGGGGTGTTTCTTAGTAATGTCTAATTAAACAAAGTTTCTAGCCGCAAAAGGTTGAGATTTCGTAGCAATTGCCTGATCAATTTGCAATGGCCGACCAAATAAAGCACCAACAATAAAAAGGAATTGATGATTAACGAAATGAATTCACATATTGGGAAGAGAAATCCAAACCGAAATGATTGGATCCCTAATATTAAAGAGTGGAATCAATTTCGACAACCTCATTTGGCAACTGAAAACAAAATAAGAATGACGAGTATAAACATGTGAGTAATCCAAATCGTTCATTAACTGAATCAAAATATGGTGGGGATCAATTAAACCAATTGTAAAAGCACCCAAAATTGTTAGACTATGAAAGAAAGAGCGAATGTTTTCCAGCCTACGAAGAGTAAACTTTCCAACCAAAGTAAATTCAAACAGCTTAACAAGCTTTTCCATAATCAGATCAAAGCACATAACCATAGGCATGCCTCTAAAAGAAGTCAAAATAAGTTCCAAGGACTCACCTGAATAACTATCATTACTAGTGAGGATGTCTTTGAATGATTTTGACTCAACCAAAGCCAGTGTAGTTGATGCCCTAGTAGGATCCATTGGATCTATTAGTTTCCCCCACAGAATCATCAGGGAAGATGCCAAGCCACGATGTCACTCCAAGTAAAATAAGAAAGCGGCCGCAGTCATCGATCCCAAAAGGAATCTAGTGAGAATCATGCCAACGACCATCAAGCAGTGACTAGAAAGCTGAAAATGAGAGGGGAAAAGGAGAAATCACCAGAGCATGAGGTTGAGGGCTCGGGAGGAGGGTGGGTTTAAGTTAAGGTTTTTATTTTTTTACTATAGTTCATTTTTTATTTTTTAGTTTATTTTGTGTTTATTTTATTTTAAGTTTAGGGTTTAGGTTTCAGGGTTTATTATTTGGGGTTTAGGGTTTAGGGTTTATGGTTTAAGTTTTAGGGTTTAGGATTTAGGTTTTAGGGTTTAGGGTTTAGGGTTTAGGGTTTTAGGGATTAGGGTTTATGGCTTTAGGGATTAAGGTTTAGGGTTTAGAGCTTTGGGTTTTTAGGGTTTAGGGTTTAGGGTTTAGTTTCTAGGTTTAGGGTTCAGATTTTAGTTTAGGGTTTAGGGTTTTTGGTTTTTTTTTTAACTAAGAAAAAATTCATATTCAATATTTCTTCTTTTCAATTTCATCAACCAAGTAACACCATGACCCTGGTTTTTAGTAAGTTTTAACCTCTTTTTCTTAGACCTAGGAACCTTCTAGACACTAAGGTTTCTTTAGTCATAAGATACTTCTGGAGATTATGTGAACACTTGACCTAATGCTAGAGCTTTAGAAGGGTAAATCATAGATTAGGCCATGTCTTAGGGACCTAGGAAAATCACCTACCCTATAGCCTAAACCCAATCCATATACACCTTCTTAAATTCAATTCAAATCCAAATTTCAAACCAAACCTCAAACTCAATTTCAAATCCAAATCCAAGTCCAAACTCAATTCCAAATGATTGAAACCCAAGATCAAATCCAAACATGAAATCCTTCATAAGCCCTTTAATCAACCTTCATGAACAGCCAATATTCCATCCAATTCAAAACTCAATTGATTTTCTTATAAATCAATTGTACCTTCAATTATCTTCTTAAATATAAATGAAATATAAATTCAAATAGCCAAAACTAAATCCAAAATCAAATCAAAACCCAATTTAAACCCTTTAAGCCATTTCCTTGAACTTGGCCAAAACCCATATAAATTAAGGCAAAATCAATGGATTTTATGTTGAATCAATCATTCCTTCAACCATCTATCCAAATATAAATGAACCCTACAATCATCTAGTGAAACCAAAATTAACCCAAGTCAAACCCAACCTAGCCCATTTGACTTGAAATATTCAAATGAACCAAAACTCATTTGAATCCAAACCCATTGCAATTGAATTTATATATCAATCTTAAATCTAATATAAAATCAACTAAATCAAGCTAACTAAATCCAATTAGTTCACTTGACCCAAAGAGGCCAATTTGACCAACATGAACCAAAATCCAATTCAATCCAAATCAAAGTGAATTATGCCAATCCAAAGTTCATGTCATGATTGTTGATCACCCTAGGATGATCAATTGATATAAATTAGGTCAAACAAAGTCAACTTAGCCGATTTACCAAGTCAACCCTTTAGCCTATATGAACCCAAACTAGCTAAATTACAACCTAAGCTGAATCCATTGAAAAATAATGATTCAAATTAACACAAAATCAACATTTAAACTTGACTTGACCTTCAATTGAGCCAAACCTAGCACAATTGGCCCTCTTGACACTAGTTGACCCAAATTGACATAAAGGTGTCAAATTAGACTAAACCCAAATTAAATCCAAACTAAATCAAACCAACCATACAATCTTCTCCAAATACTTATATGAACTTGACATAACCCTTGGTTTGACCTAATTTGACCAATTGGTTAATATTTTGACCCAATTTGACCCAAATGGGTCAAATTGTGCCAAACCTAACCAAATGAACTCCAAATGACATGAAATTTGGTCCATCTCGCTTTTGACTCATTTCAAAATTTCCAAAATCAAATTCAATGCTAAATAACCACTCTACCCTTGTGCTAAGGGCATCACATAAGATAAAACACCTATGTAAATGGTCATTTCTTTTCCTTGGCCACTTGGCACTAATCAATTATTCCACCTAGGCTCCAAGGACATTGTCCAACCTAACCCAAGAGGTTATTGGGTCTATTATGACTCATGGGGAAGTGAAATCCCCTCCCCTCCCCCATTGAAACACTTGGCATGTTGAGATATCAAATTTCCACTTCATCTCTTTCTTCAAGCTTGAAAGAGGATTCAGTAGTTGTAGATAAACCTTCAAATGAAGTAAAAAAATCAGAGTTTTCCTAGTCTACCTACTTTGCTTAAATAATTTAGAAGATTTTCAAGTAGAGGATATACTCCCTGAAGTTGAGAAGAAAATTAGATCATCAACCAATGAGTTTTAAGAGATTAACCTTAGAACATAAAGGTAGTCCACCCACACTCCCAACATCAATATATGATAAGATAGAAACTAAATGCCTACGACTTAGTTAGGTTACTTATGTAGTTTAAAGACTACTTTACCTAAGACCGTAATGGAGTGCCCAATACATCTTAAAAGGTAACAGTCTTCAAATTCAAAATTGAACCTATTGCTATTCCTACTTTGTAAACTTTTGATGCGAACATTTGCACCAAGAACAAGATCAAAGTTTGAGGTCAACCTTATTGAAGAAGAAAGATGCTATTATGATTGTCCAATATTATGCTCAGTCAAAAAGAAGGACATTCAAATCCACACATACATCAATTTTAAAGATTTCAGTTAGGCATGTCTTGAAGATGAATCCACGTTACCTATTTTAAATTTGATAGCAGACATAGCCTCTTTACATGCAGTTTCCTCATTCAAGGATGGGTTGAATGATGCTAGAGGATGAGAGGTCATTTGCACTAATAATTTCCATTCGAATTTACCACTATAAGGTCATGCCTTTCTCTGGTCACTAGGGTTAAAGAAAAAGGAAGACCATCTTTACGATCTTAGTAGTTGTCTTTGATTCGTTATGACACTATAGCTTGAAGTTGAATCCCCTAAAGTATACAATTAGAATGACTTTAGGGGAGTAAAGTATCATGGGATAACAAGGATTGATCTAAAAGAGATTAAAGTGATATTAGAGATGCAACCTCCAAGATTCTACTTAACAAGAGAAATATTTCAATTAACGTTGAATATAGATGATTTAAACTCTTTCAAAGTTAGTCTATCTCAAAACTTCTTAAATCACAATTCTACTTCCGATCGTTGAAAGGACTACCTTGGTGCTTTGAAGGATGAAAAGTAGTTTAAGCTACTATGATAAGGGAGAGCCCGATGCTTCCAATAAACATACACTATTTAAAAAATAATATCCTTAAAATAATGTTTGAAAATAATTATCATCAATAAAAATCCCATCTTTCCATTCATCAAATCCCTTCTTCATTAGATGCATTATTTGCTTATCTGTGAATCTTCCATGATGTGTTTAGGATAGGTGTAAGATAACCCAAGTGGCATCTTATTTTGACTAATACAACTAAGTTAGGTATAAGACAACCCGAGCAACATCCTTTTTTGGTGGAGTCACATTGCCCCTCTAGCACTATTTCATCCACTCTTCGATTGTGTTTAGGGTTGGTGTAAGGAACCAAAATGGCATCTTATCCTTCATCAACACAATAAAAACACAAACTACACACAATCACATGAACAAATACACATCTTTTGTTTCGGGCTACTTTGATGTGGGATAACACCCCCCCACGACCCTCACTTATTAGCTGCTCTAGGTCAGACTGACGTGTTACCCTACTAGTGAATCACCCCAATGGTCCATTGTTCAGGAAGATGTAAGTCTGCTACACTTTCCTTCCTAACCTAACCATTGCACACTGACAAGTGCCTTGATAGCATAGTAGGCCTTACTGTGCGGTTGTTAAGCTACCCTCATGTTGCCTCTATTTAAGAAGATGCAAGTCTGCTACACCTTATTCTTAAACTAGTCATCATGAACTAACTTGGTTGAGTATATCTGACAAACAAACATATAAATCTTTTATCTTGGGCTACTTTGATCTGGGATAATGCCCCTCACTCACTCATTAGTTTGCTCTCGTTGGTGATGTCTACCCATAGTGCATCACCCCAGTAGTCCCTTATTTAAGAGGATGTAAGTCTACTATGCTTTCTTTCCTGACTTAGCTATTACACATCGACGAGTGACTTATTAGCATGTAGGCCTTATGGTGTGGTCGGTAAGCTACCTTCATGTTGGCTTCATTCAAGAGGATATAAGTTTACTATACACTTTATTCTTGAACTAGCCATCGTGAACTGACTTGGTCGAGTAGTGGATTAGGGTAAGGCAACACCTTTCTTCTTCTACTCTGAAGTCAGTCTAGTCCTTCTTTATGACTCCCTACTTAGTAGTCGCCCTTAGATTGGGTTTGACTTGTTGTGCCAATAATGGGTAACCCCAGTGGTTGTTCCTCACTTCAGAAGATGTAAGTTTGTTATGCTTTCTTTTTAAGTACAGCCACAGCCCTATGTCGGATAGCACCTGTCAAGCCGATGAAAAATTATCCCGATAATGAGTTTTACTTTAGGTATGTATAAGTCTACATTCCTTCTTCCTAGACTGATTATTGCGCACTGAAGAGCACCTTAGGTTGGTTGGTGTTCGCTATGCTGATAGTGACCCACCCGGTGGATATACTATGCATGGTAGATATAAGTCTCTTTCTCTTGTTGGCCATCATTACCTACAGCTTTCTTATTTTTCCAAGATAATGACCCTAGTGGCACCTCCCTGGGAACTTTATTTAGATCACGTCCTTTGCAACCTCATTTAGACACTACGGTTACGAGAATCCTCTTTCCTAGTAACCACCTCTGTGGTTGGAGATTTTGTTCCGTGGATGCTTAGATTCTCCCTTGGTCCTGTAAATCTAAGATAGGTCTAGGCCAACATAGTCCATTCTCAGTGAGGTCCCTCGCACACTAACAGGGTCCACAATAATAAATAAATAAATGATAATAAATGATATATATATATATATATATATATATGCTTGTCGATTAGGAATTAATGCCCCCAACAGTACCTTTCCTAAAAAGGCATCCTATCTTTAGGGCAGTGTTAGCAAAACTCCCTATTGGAATCTCCTGACTACTCATGAGTTGAGATAAGTCCTCCACAACACTCTCTCAATAGTTGCCCTTAGGTCGGGTTCAAACAATATTCCACCAACAGGTTACCCCGATGGTTATCTTGGCTTTGGAAGATGTAAGTCTGCTACGCATTATTTCTAGCATGATCGTTGAACACTAATGGGTTACCCAGCGGTTATTCCTTACTTTAGAGATGTAAGTCTACTACTCTTTGTCCAGCAAAGCCATTGCACATCGAAAGGTGCCCCTTAGGTTGGATAGTCCTACCCTTCTGCCGGTGGACTACCCCTTTGGATTAGTAAATGTAAGATAGGCTAAGGCTGACATAACCCCTTCTCAGTGTGGTCCATCCCACATGGGATCTATCAAATGAAATTAAAACAAATGAAAACAAACCAAATACAAATTAAACAAATCAATGAAATTAATCTTGACTACTTTTGAGTTGACATAAGTCCCTTAGTACCTTTCACTCAGTAGTCACCCCTAGGTCGGGATTGATTTATTGTGATTCCAAAAGATCACCCTAGCGATTGATCCCTGCTTTGGAAGATGTATGTCTACTATGCTTTCTTCCTAAGTACAACCTTTTGACATCAATAGGCAACCCCTTAGGTTGGATAGTCCTACTTTGTGGCTGGTAGACTATCCATTTGGATTTGTAAATTTGAGATAGGTCAAGGCTGACATAGCCCCTTCTAAGTGGGTTCATCACACACTAACATGATCCATAATAAACTAAATTTGAAACCAACCTTCCCAATGGAGTCAAATTAAAACATATCAAACAAACCAAACTTCTCCTTAGTGAGGCACAAATCAAATTAATCTCCCTAGTGGAGCCATAAGAAATACCATCAAACTCTTATCCCAAGCAGATAGCCCGAACCTACTTCCCAGTGGAAGGCTCACATTCCCAGTCCCTAGCGGATTATAGATTCTTATCCCCAGTGAATACACACCCAAATAAATCATATTCCTAATGAGACTCAAATCCATATCTCTAGTGGATATCTTCAACTTACTTCCCTAGTGGAAGGTTCACATACTCAATCCATCGTAGATTCCATCTGACTTTCTTATGCCCTTTGCATAAAGAGATTCACTTTGCACTAAGATTATGATTCTATCTACCTTTAAAATTTAGGTATAGATCATTTTTGTTAGTGTTTAGAGTCTTTTGGATGTTATTGATCATCTCAGTCAATGCTAATATGTGTGGTGCACCTTGTCAGTTACATTACACTTGTTGGGGGTCCTTTGTTGACCTCAATTTTGGAGTGAGTTCTCAACCTATGCTTCTTAAACTTAGGAACCTTCTAGACACAAAGGTTTCCTTAGTCATAAGACACTTCTAGAGAGTAGGTGAACACTTAACCTAAGTCAAGAGACTTAGAAGGGTTAATCATAGGATTAGGCCATACCTTAGTGACTTAGGAAAATCACCTACCCTATAGCCTAAACCCAATCCATGTACACATTAAATTCAATTCAAATCAAAATATCCAACCAAACCATAAACTCAATTTCAAATCCAAATCCAAGTCCAAACTTAATTCCAAATGATTGAAACCTAAGATCAAATCCAAACTTGAAATCCTTCCCAAGCCCATTAATCAACCTTCATGAACTTAGCCAAATTTCTATCCAATTAAATCTGAACTCAATTGATTTTCTTATAAATCAATTGCACCTTCAATTATCTTCCCAAATATAAATGAAATATAAATTCAAATAGCCAAAACAAAATCCAAAATCAAATCAAATCCCAATTTAAACCCTTTAAGCCATTTCTTTGAACTTGTCCAAAACCCATCTAAATAAAGCCAAAATCAATGAATTTTCTCTTGTATCAATCATTCCTTCAACCATCTATCCAAATATAAATGAAACTTACAATCATCCAGTTAAACCAAAATCAACCCAAGTCAAACCCAACCTACCCTATTTGACTTGAAATATTCAGATGAACCAAAACTCATTTGAATCCAAACCAATTTGAATTTATATATCAATCTCAAATCTATATATAAACTCAACTAAATCAAACTCAACCCAAAGTAAAGCTAACTAAATCTAATTGGTTCACTTGACCTAAAGTGGCCAATTTGACCTACATGAACCAAATTCTAATTCAACCCAAATCAAACTTGATTAAGCAATCCAAAGTTTATGTCATGATTGTTGATCACCCTAGGATGATCAATTGATATAAATTGGGTCAAACCAAGTCAACCTAGCCTATTGACCAAGTCAACCCCTATATGAACCCAAACTAGCCAAATTACAACCTAAACAAAATCCATTGGAACTAATGATTCAAATCAACCTAAAATCAATATTTAAACATGAATTGACCTTCAATTGAGCCAAACCTAGCCTAATTGTCTCTCTTAACCCAATCTAACTCAAATTGATATAAAGGGTCAAATTAGACTAAACTCAAATTAAATCCAAATTAAATCAAGCCAAAACATACAATCCTCTCCAAATAGTCACATGAACTTGACATAATCCTTGATTTGACCTAATTTGACAAATTGGTCAACCTAACCCATTTTGACCCATTTTGACCCTAGGTCAAATTGACCAAAACATTACCAAATGTACTCCAAATGACATGAAATATGGTCCAACTCACTGTTGACTCATTTCAAATCTGCCCAAATCAAATTCAATATCAAATGACCACTTTACCCTTGGTCTAAGGGTATCACATAAAACAAAACACCAATGTAAATGGTCATTTCCTTCCTTGGCCACTTAGCACTCATCCATTGGTCCACCTAGGCTCAAGGACACTGTCCCCTGACTAGAGGTGGTTGGGTCAGCCATGACTTATGGGAGGTGAAATCACCTCACCTCTCCATTGGAACACTTGGCATGAAGGACCTCCACTTTTGTTTGCTAGGACACCCACTTGTCCTTCATAGCACCTCCCACGCTGTGGGCAACCAAATTAAGCCACCTAAGGAGAATCCCAACCACCCCAAGCAAGGGACACCCACTTGGAGCCAAAAATCACCATGAATGAGGTGATTTTAGACCATTACAAGGAGACAAAAAATTGAGAGGCAAAAACTCTTCCTCACACATTCATTGCACTCTCTTAGAGCTCTCAAACCAACCAGAAACCATTCCTACTTAGTTTTTGAGCAAAGACAATCAAAATCAAGTGGATTCTAGTGAAGAAGTGGTGTCCATTGGTGAATACATTATTTTGAAGTGAGGAAAGAGCCCAAACCCATTCTAAAGCTTCTTCTTGCACTTAGGAGCACACTCGGATCATCACCACCACCAAAAATCATCCTCGATGAGATAATTTTCAAAAACTATAGTTGGCCTTGGGTTATTTTGTTTGTGATGGTTTTTTGATCAATTTTAGGAATTTTCTTTAAATAACCCTTGCATTTTTTTTATTTCACATCATACCCATGCATTTGGAGTGATTTTTTTGATGAGATCGCCAAAAAATTGAGCATAAAATGAAGTTATTCATTCAATTTTTTCACAAGAATCAAAAAAATCCCATCAAGAATAGTGTTTTGTCCACCTCTTCTGCCAGATTACCTGCTAGTCGTCTGATCTCCCATTCAGGGAGACAAATGACTTAGATCATGTGGATCACGTGGCTCTGATCAGCGGTTCATGTGGCTCAAATAACATGGATCACATGTATCTATCTAGATCATCCGATCCAGGGTCAGACGGTCAGATCTGATTCATACATTCTTGTCCATATTCTCGCTCATCTGCTGAGGTGGCACCTGGCTGGTAGTTGCATGATGCCACATAGCGCGTGGTCCAGTCAGCGCTGCACAGGTGCTAAGTAGGTTAAGTAAGAAATTAGGGATTTACTACTTTTTAAAAATTAATTAAAAATAGCTAAAACTTCAAAAGTTCATATAAAATAAAATACTTAACTGAAAATTGAAAAAAAGGCTTGTTGGATTGGTCTTTTCGAGAGGAATCCAATGAATCCAAAAGCCCCAAATTTTATTGAATATTATGAGCTTAATTTAAGCTTTAGGGAAAATCAAATTTCATTCATTAAACTAAATTGACAACTTAGATTGATTTAAAATTCTCAGAGATAAAAATTGAGCTTAAAATCTACCTACCATAAAAATTTCAAGTCAAAAGATTTACGGAGATATTGCATTTAAAGTTCAAATAATTAAAATAAATTACTGGACTTTATAAAAATCATGGAAAATCATTTAAATCAGTTGAAACTTAAATTATAACAAATCATAAAAATGTAAGTATATATTTGTTTTGAAGGTATTTCAGAGGAGATTCAATTAAAATTGATCCCAATTAATTTTGAGCAGTAATTAAGGCTTAATTTGGGTTTAATTAAAAACATAATTAGTTTAATTACTCTCTAATTACATAGTTAGTTAATCCCAAACTTTTTTTGGTTGATTAATGGGATGACCTCTGCATCCTTTAATTTTCTTAGGATTTATTGCTTGGTTAAGTAGGAAAATTTTTTGTCTTAAGCTTAATTACTCTCTTAATTAATTAGGCAATTAATTAATATTTTAAATAGTAAGAAAATCATTAGTTATGCTTGCTACTCATTGTGAAATAGTGAATGGGCATAGGGAATGAGATTGGGAACTCTTTCCCAATCTTTTCCCTAAGTCCATTTCACTTGAGTGGAAATTAATTAATTTGCGATTAATTGATGGTTTAATTCATTAATTAAATTGCTTAATTAATCAATTTGAAACTATAATCACATGGAATCTTAATTAATCAATTCATCATTGGTAGATCTTTAGGTGTTCCAATATCCTTAAAGAGCACAAGAGTATGGTTAACTAACCCACATGTGTGGAAAACCATGAAAGTACTTAATTAAGTTTCTTAACTTAATTAATCACTAATTAGCCAAATTAGGCCTCTTTCATTTCTTAGGTTCATTGCTGATTTAATTTCCAATGTATGTACATATCATGTTGGATCATAATTACTTGGTTAATTAAAATTAAGGCAACATAGGTAAGGGTTAATTAATGGATTTAATGCATATAACCTAATTAACCCATAAAATCAACTTAATTACTTTTCATTAAACCAAATTAAATCACAAACATGGGAATGGGTTAGGATCAGCAAATTTCCTCATTTCTTCAAACCAAATCAAATATGAAAGTGATAATTAAAAAAAGTCTTGGTTTTCTTAAATGCTTTTATTTGATTTGATTATCCTTAGAATTAATTTAATTGAATGAAATCACATGTTTATGCTCATTCATTCCTTTCCAATCATGTTAAATGTTGTATGTCATTTGAAATCATACATTCATCTTTTCAAAATTAATTAAGTCAAATGGTTTTTTATGTCAAGCTTGCATGTGTTGATTTAATTTATAATATGTGTGGCTATTATCACTATTAAATCCAAACATATTTTTCAAAGCTTATAAATGATTGGTTACATATGTTATGAATGTTAGTTCTAAATAGATAGGAGATGCATTTGATTGTAGCTTAAATGTAAAAAGTGAAGCTCCTTTCCTTTTATTCATGTATTCATTTATGTAAGTGAGATTGTTAATGGGTATATAGTCTAGACATCCATAAAATATGATGCTTTAGTTAGCCCCTAGGAGGTTATATGATTACCTCACTTCTCTGGGTTAACAATGACATGTACTCCTTTTGATTTCATTCTTTTGTATCTCAATACTAGAATTGGATGATGCTTTAATTCATATACATAAATGATTCAATCAAATTAGATATCACTTTTTTGCATGATTTTCATTCTCCAAATTATGAATACGTGTGTATGTATCTAAGAAAAGTGGTATATAGGGCATCTGAATAGGCTTTAGCTATCCCTAAGGAGGTCATTTCATTACCTCACTTCCCAAGTTTAACAAAGGCTAGTACTTGCTTATGTCTTTTATACATACATGTGAGTATTTAATTAGAGAATGGTAATCCTTCCTTTTTACTGAAAATATATGCATTTGCAATTGTTCAAGTGAATGAATTAATTGATCATTTGATTTGGAGCTCTCCTTCTTATGTTCATGCATGTAAATTTATATATGGTTTGAATGTAATGGTATATAGTCTGACATCCGAATATAGGCTTTAGCTAGACCCAAGGAGGTCATTTGATTACCTCACTTCCTTGGTTAACAATGACATGTACTGTTTAATTTCATCCCTATGTATTTTGCATAAGAATTTAGATAGAGCCTTAAATTAATATGATAAAATAATTCAAAGAGAGGGAAATATAAAGCTTCAAATGTACATACTCACATCCATCATTCAAGTAGCTAAAACATATTGTATGTGTAGGTATACTTAAGACTTAATCATATGCATGTTACATGTGATGGAAAGGAATGATTTAGTGTCATGTGATAGTATTTTAATTAGATTAATCATAAGAAGCCTTTCACATTGAATAGAATTATTTAAAAAGAATCTAAACTTAGGATTAATCTAAAATGTGTAATAAGCCATTCACTAAAGAGAACTAAATCAAATTAGCATGCTTTAGAAAGTGGTTTAAGGTAGGGATGAAAAGGCCAACCTCTTATCTTCTTTACAACACTTAGTTGCTAAGTGTAGGTTATATGAACAAAAGAAAACACAAATTAAAACTTGCAAATTAATTAAAGAACTTGAAGTGAAACCACCCTTTAAGTTGAATCTTTTTACACTTAGAAAATCTTAACTCTAAAGCCTAGTTAGGACATACCACACAAGTCTTAATACACACACATTAGATTAAGTCACCACTTCTAGCCTTATGTTTAGACGGTGCATGGTGTGATGTATGTTTTATGATGTATTATTTAGACTGATGTTAGAGTGTATGTTTTATAGAGAAATGGTAGTCGGATTAGCCTAATCATATTTTCTATAAGGGATTATGTTTAAGGGATCACTTAAAAATAAATATAAATGTTCTCTTTGCAGGTTGCTTAAGCCCCTAAGCATAATCCAAGTTAGATGATGGGCTTGGTTACCCATATGGTGTTAAGTCCAAATTATAAATATAACTTGGGTTGTATATGTGTTTAGCTAACACTTATCTTATAGTGAAGTTAGATTTACTTTTCCTATTTTTAATGTAATTTTGCATTATGAATTAGGATTAGTCTTGTGAGGGGATAAGGATAAGAATTAGCAAGAAGGCTTTATCATGGAAGGCCATGTGATGCCTCTGAAGTGGAGCAAACCAAAACAAGGAAGAGGAAGATACATGAAGACATGAAGACTTGAAGACCCCCATAGCATTTATCATTTGTAAATTATAAATTATTCTTTATGTACGGTTGTATAAGGGTAGAGCTCTACACCCATTTTTCTTTTGGGTTGTAATGACACCCTATCGCATGCTGTTATTCTTTTGCATTAGCTAAAAATTATTTTGATGTTGTGTTTAAAGTGCACATTAGATGGCATGCTTTTCTTAGTTTCTTTATATGTTTGATGTTTGAATGTGTGGCCTTGAATGCGATTATTCTTAGAAAAAATTAACCTTTATACCCAACTATAACTCATAACTAAAGTTTTAAACAATTCATAACCTCACATAAAGCCTATGACATGAATCAAGATAATTAAAAGATTTAGTAACCTTATGAATGTTGAATGGCCAACAACATGCACATCATATTATTTCACTCTTGAAAATAAGGATTTCCATCCTTGCAAGATAGGGAATGCTTCATGAGGGCATCCTTGTGTTGGAAAACCCCTCTCTTGTGATTTAGCCAACAACCTTATTTCATCATGCATGTATCAAAACCCAAAGCCTTTATCAAAATGAAGTGTCAAAATAAATAAAATTTGAAAAGATTTTACATTAGACTAAGTCATATGCTCATACCACTCATGCTCTAGTCTCTAGGGAGTGGGTTTAAGGACTTTAGTTTTCTAATTAAATAATAGCCTAACTAATCTTGCAAATCATATGATCGAACTTCATGGATTTATAGCATTGGAGGTGTTAGTTGGACTCCATATGGTCGTAAGTCCAACAGTCAGGCAGTTTATCCTCTCTTATGGAGTTAAACCATATGCCCATTTTCACTTAGATTTCTTAGATTGCTTTTTGCTTATGCTAAAGCTCCTAGATTTAGGTTTTGAAGGTGGTTTTTTGGCTACAAGCATAATCCACCTCTTAGCATCTCCATAATCTTGTATTATTGGATTACAAGTCCTAGCTTTCTAATGAAATGTCAACTTTAACAAAATTGATCTTCTCTTCAATTTCAAAATTATAAAGTCCAATTATAGATAGTTGAAATGCTCACTAGGTTTCCTAGTATCAAGAGCATTCCCTACTTATTTTGGCTTCATAATAAGTCTTCTCCTTGAGTTTTCCCACTTAATTTTCAATACAAATAATCCTTTGATAGTAGCCTTAAAATCTTTGAGACTTTAATTTTACTTTAATCGAGAGTATTCTTAAGGATTCACATCCCTTAGATGTAATTAACTATGGAGGCTTGCCTCCATAGGAACTTAACAAACCCTACTTAATATAAATGCTACTTTACTTTTCCATGTAAAGTAGGGGAAAGATCTAGTACATTCAAAGACCCATCATGCCTTAAGAGTCCTTATTAGGTGATTAGGTCCATTATAGGTGATAATTTCTATCTTTCAAGATAATGCATCTTTCCTTAATGTCATACCCAATCATTTCAATAAGTACCCCGTAAGATCTATGTGGTGTCCCACATCTCAAAAATAAACACCAAACACACCAAGTTTTTTGAGACACAAGTATGACATGATAAAAATGAGCAGAGCAAAAATCAAAAATCCTAGATAACTAGAACCATCTCTATAAAAGACACAAATAAGTAGATCGATCTTATTCTTCTCAGCCCCATCAACCTCCCTCTATCAAGTAGACTATATCTCTCCCTCTCGCCACCACCATGATTGTAACCTCATCGCTTCTCCCACTTCCACCACCATTGCTCAACCACCACCTCCATATCCACTAGCACCTCTAGATCCCCACCACCATATGATAACCACACCCTCCACCTTCTCCCCACTAGATCTAGACTGAGCTTGCTGACAATGATGTTCCCAAGGTTCATGCCCATTCTAGGTTTAGTTTATTAGTTTTAAGGTTTAAGATTATTTTTAATTTATTTAGTTACTTAGGTTTAGGTTTAGGTTGGGTTTAGGTTTGTGTTTAGGTTTAGGTTTGGGGTTTAGGGTAGGTTTTATGCTTTAGGGTTTAGGTTTGTGGTTAGTTTTAAGTTTTAGGTTTAGGTTTAGCTTAGGGTTATTGGGTTTAGGATTTAGTTTAGGTTTAGGTTTTAGGTTTATTTAGGGTTTAGGTTTAGGGTTTAGTGGGTTTAGGTAGGTTTAGGTTGGTTTTAGGGTTTAGGGTCATTTGGGTTTGGGTTTAGGTTTGTGTTTTTGGGGAAAATTAGAATTTTATTACCATAAAAGGAAAATACAATGTCCTTAAAAGGGTAAAGCTAAAATTCCACTCTGAGATACAAGAAACCTAAAGAGCTAAACCCCATCTAAGTACATTAGAAAAAAGAAAAAAAAAAGATAAATACAACAAATAAAAAATCATAAGAGAAAAAAAGACACAAAGTAAGACTAAAATAAATCTTAAAATAGTAAAAGGATGAGTCGTAGTTCATGATTCCTTTGAGAAAGTAAGATAAGCAAGATCCAACAATAGAACACTTAGGTAATGGCCATTCCCTCTAAAGTTCCAACTGTAAAAGAAATCAAAACACTACAAAGGCAAAAGTCATAGCTAAAAAAGGATAAGGACAAGAGAGAAAAGGAGAGAGAGTGAGAAAGAGAAGGCTCAGTTCAATTAGGATCATCCCAAGGGCAACAATACATATGAGCATCCAAACTTCATAAAGAAGGTTACAATCATATGTAATGCTACCAACTAGAGAGAAGAGGTGAGTAACATCAAAGCCATCATAGCCAATATACTACATAAGAAACATCCAAGGCTAGTCCAGAGTTCTGATCCCGCACTATTAAACAAAGAGCAACACCAACTAGTTAGCAACAAACCACAAAAAAAACCACAATATACTAATCATAATAACCTAGAGAGAGAGGCTAAAATAAAGTCAACACCAACAACAACCATTATCCAAATACCCATCCAAGCTCCAAACTGGAAAAAAACTACCAAAGCACGACCCATGCCAATTAATAGAGAAACAACAAAAAAAACCAAGATAGAGCCCTCAAGAAAAGTCCCAACAAGTAGCATCACCAAGCCAAACTAGGGTGAGCAACCACAAATGACTAAACAGTCATAAATGAAACCATCAACCAAGGAAACATAAGATGCAACTAGTGAAAATCACTAGAAGACAAATAGCCACATAAATGCCAAAGGCCAAACCAAAACCACCATAAAAAAAGTCCAATCCAAAAGGATCAACAAAGGTTTGACCAACATAATAAAAGGCTACAGTAAATTGTCCAAGAAGCAGGAAAAGACCAACAAGAAAAAATCAACCAACCAAGATTCCAAGGACAACTAAAAGTCCTCCAACCAAACCAACTAAGTAAAATAGCCATAAGGAAACCACTAGAGAACAACCCATCATAAGTAACCAACAAAGGAAGCATCCCCAGCATCCAAGGAAAAGTAAAAAGCCAATAAAGCACCACATAATAGAGGCCCAAAAGAAGCACAACCACCATAGAAAGGCAATAGCAAGACCACCAAACTACTTCAAAACCAAAAAAAAGACTAACCCAATAAGAAGCATAATATAACATAAAACCTAAAATAATGCACCCAGAGGCTAATCCTAGAGAATAACCAAACACAAAACTAAGGAAAAGAAGGATCCAACAAAAACAAGGAACCAGGGAGGCAACCCCAAAAAGTAGCCGAAACTCTAAAAAGACGGCCTAGAAAGCGCAACAATAAACAATAAGTAATAGTTCCCACTAGGAAGGCCACCCATTCAACCATAAAAATGAAGAAAAAAGTAATTTGAATTCAAGGAAAGCCAACAAAAACCTGCAAAAAATAGAATAAAGCTAGAGTAACCATCTCATCCTAACAACTAGAGTAATAAGGCAAAAGAAAGACACTAAGAAACAAACCAACCCAAGTTAGAAAAGCAAGAACCACCACCAACCAGTAAAAGGTCAAAAACATAACCCAACTTAGGCCAAAAGTGAAAATAAGTTTAGATTTTTTGGTTAGGTTTAGGGTTTAGGGTTTAGATTTAGGGTTTATAGTTTAGGGTTAGGGTTTAGGGTTTAAGGAGGCTTTAGTGCTTAGGTGGGTTTGTTTAGGGGTTTGGGTTTTGGGTTTTGTGTTGTAGGGTTTAAGGTTTAGGATTTAGGGTTGTTGAGGGGTTTAGGGTTTAGGGTTTATGGTTTCTTAGGGTTTAGGTTTAAACTTAAGGTTTTAAGTTTAGGGTTTAGGGTTTAAGTTTAGGTTTAGGTTTTGGGTTTAGTTTAGGGTTTAGGTTTAGTTTAGGGATTTTGGGTTTAGGGTTTAGGGTTTAGGATTAGGGTTTATGGTTTTAGGGTTTAGGGTTTGGTTTAGGTTTAGGTTTAGTATTTTAGTTTAGGGTTTAGGGTTTAGAGTTTTATTTTATTTTATTTTATTTTTCTTAAGTAAAGAGTAGGTTTAGTTTATTTAATTTATTTAGTTATTTTATTTATTTTAGTTTATTTTATTTTATTTTTTATTTAGGTTTATTATTTTATTTTGGTTTATTTTATTTATTTTAGGTTTTATTTTAGTTTAGGTTTTATTTTATTTTATTTAGGTTTAAGTTTAGGTTTAGGTTGATTTTATAGTTTTGGTTTTATTTTAGGTTTATATTTTTTAGTTTAATTTATTTATTTTATTTTTTATTTAGGATTTTATTTTTATTTTTATTTTTAGGTTATTTTTTTTAGTTTAGTTAGGTTTATTTTAGTTTATTTTACTTTAATTAGTTTAGGTTTAGGTTTAGTTTATTTATTTAGTTTTATTTTAATTTAGGTTTTGGATTATTTAATTTTATTTTAGGTTTAGGTTTTATTTTTTTAGTTTAGTGTTTAGTTTTTTTTAAATTATTTTTAGGTTTAGATTTTTATTTAGTTTTTATTTTTATTTTATTTTAGGTTTATTTTATTTTTTATTTTATTTAGTTTTATTTTATTTAAGTTTTATTTTTTAGTTTAGTTTAGGTTTTCATTTATTTTATTTTATTTTAGTCTTTACTTTTTATTTTATTTTTTTTTTAGGTTTAGTTTAGGTTTTTAATTTTGGTTTAATTTATTTATATTTTATTTTGGTTTAGGTTTTATTTGCATGGTTTTATTTTAAGTTTAGGTTTTAGTTTTTTAGGGTCTAGGGTTAGTTTAGGGTTTAAGGTTTAGGGTTTGGGGTTTAGGGTTTAGGTTTTAGGGTTAAGGGTTTAAGGTGTAAGTTTTAGGGTTCAGGGTTTAGGGTTCATAGTTTTAGGGTTTAGGGTTTTTATGGCTTAGAGTTTAAGTTTTAGTTTCGTGGTTTATGTTTTAGTTTAGGGTTTTTAGTTTTTTTTAACAGATTACAAATTCAAATTCAATATTTCTTTTTTTTTTGATTTCATCAAACAAGTAACAAACCAAGTTTTTGGGATGTGTTCTTGGTTTATCAGTTCCCATCGGAACCACCTAAGCTCTCTCGAGCGGGATCCACCATCATATCTCGATCTCTCCCTCAACCACCACCACGCCTGTAACCTCCATCGCTCCTCCCACTTAACCACCATTCTTGACACCATATCCATCCTCCAGATCCCCACCACCATCACTATGATAGTGCCGCTTCACCTCCATCATGATCTAGTGAGCTTGGTGATGTTCCTCCTGCCAAGGTTTTTCCCATTCTTAGGGTTTAGGTTTAGGTTTAGGTTTATTAGTTTATAGGGTTTAGGTTTATTTTTTAATTTATTTTGTTACTTTAGGTTTAGGTTTAGGTTTAGGCTTTCAGGTTTAGGGTTTATGGTTAGGGTTTAGGTTTTAGGGTTTAGAGTTTAGGGTTTAGGATTTAAGGATCTAGGTTTTATTCTTTTAGGGTTTAGGGTTTAGGGTTTAGGGTTTTGGGTTTTGGGTTTTGGGTTTAGGTTTAGGGTTGTAGGTTTAGGGTTTAGGGTTAAGGGTTTAGGATTTAAAGTATTTTTTAAATTAAGTAGACCAATAGGTTTAGGTTTACTTTGTATATTTAATTTAATTTATTTTTTAATTTTATTTACATTTATTTTTAATTTTTATTTAGTTTAGTTTATTTATTTTCATTTAGGTTTTATATTTTAGTTTATTTTTAGTTTTAAAGTTAGATTTAGGTTTAATTTTTAGTTGAGTTGTATTTTTGTTTTATTTTTTAGGTTTAGGTTTTATTTTTTATTTTCAGTTTTAGGTTTAGGATTTTATTTTATTATTTTAGGTTTAGGTTTTAGGTTTTTATTTTAGGTTTTATTTTTTAGTTTATGTTTAGGTTTATTTTTAGTTTATTTTATTTTATTTAGTTTAGGTTTAGGTTTAAGTTTAGTTTCTTTTAGGTTTAAGTTTAGGTTTTATTTATTTTAGTTTTGTTTTAGGTTTATTTTACTTTTAATTAAGGTTTAGGTTTTTTTAGTTTATTGTTTAGGTTTTACTATTTATTTATTTTTAGATTTTCTTTTTAGGCTTTTTTTAGGTTTAGGTCTTTATTTAGTTTTTATTTTATTTTATTTTAAGTTTAATTTTTAATTTCAAATTTAGTTTTTATTTTATCAAAGTTTTTTATTCTTAGGTTTATATTATTTTTAATTTAGTTTAGGTTTTTATTTATTTTATTTTAGATTAGTTTTATTAATTTATTTTATTTTATTTTAAGGTTTAGGTTATGTTTAGGTTTTCGTTATATTTTATTTTTATTTTATTTAGTTTAGGTTTTTTTATTTATTTTATTTTTATGTTTTATTTAATTTATGTTTAGCTTTTTAGATTTTTAGGTTTTTAGGTTTTTAGGGTTTAGAGTTAAGTGTTTAGGGTTTAGGGTTTAAGGTTTAGGGTTTTAGTGTTTAGGGTTTTGGTGTTTAAGGTTTAGGGTTAGGGTTTAGAGATTAGGGATTAAGGTTTAGTTTTTAGTCTTTAGGTTTTAGGGTTTTTAAGGTTTATGATTGAGGGTTACCTTAGAGTTAAGGTTTAGGGTTTAAAGTTTATGGTTTAGGGTTTATTTAGGGTTTAAGTTTGGGGTTTAGGGTTAGGGTTACGGTTTAGGGTTTAGGGTTTATTGTTAGTTTAAGGAATAGGTTTTTAGTTTTTTAGGGTTTAGGGTTGTAGGTTTTGGGTTTATGGTTTATGGTTTAGGGTTAGTTTTAAGGTTTAGGGTTTATGGTTTAGGGTTTAGGATTTTGTGTTTAGGGTTTATGAGTTTTTTTTTAAATTAAGTAAACTGGTAGGTTTTGGTTTATTTAGTTTATTTTATATTTTTTATTGAGGTTTAGTTTTTATTTTTATTTAGTAGTTTATTAATTTTATGTTTATTTGTTTGAGTTTAGGTTTTTTAGTTTAGTTTATTTTTTAGGGTTAGGTTTAGGTTCATGTTTATTTTTTAGTTTGTTTTATTTTTATTTTATGGTTTAGGGTTAGGTTTTATTATTTATTATTCGATTTAGGTTTAGGTATTAGGTTTTTAATTTAGGTTTATTTTTAGGTTTTATTTTTTAGTTTAGGTTTTGGTTTATTTTTAGTTTATTATATTTTATTTAGTTTATGGTTTAGGTTTAGTTTATTTTAGTTTAGGTTTAAGTTTATTTGTTATTTTTTATTTTATGTTTAGGTTTTTTTTAATATAGGGTTTAGGTTTTATTTTTTATTTATTTTTAAGTTTTATATTTAGGTTTATTTTTTAGGTTTAGGTTTTTATTTAATTTTTATTTTATTTTATTTGGGTTTATTTTATTCTTATTTTACATTTAGGTTTTATTATATTTAAGTTTTTTATTCTTTTAGTTTATTTTAGGTCTTTATTTATTTTATTTTAGTTTAGGTTTTATTTTTTAGTTTATTTTCTTTTATGGTTTAGGTTTATGTTTAGGTTTTAGTTTATATTTTTAATTTATTTTATTATTTTATTTTATTTTGGTTTAGGTTTTTCTATTAATTTTATTTTAAGGATTTATTTAGTTTAGGTTTAGGTTTAGGTTTTTAGCTTTTTAGGGTTTAGGGTTTACGGTTTAGGGTTAGTTTAAGGTTTATGGTTTAGGGTTTAGGCTTTGAGGTTTTGGGTTTAGTGTTTAGGGTTTGTTTTTTTTTTGGGTTTAGGGTTTAAGGTTTAGGGCTTATAGTTTAGGGTCTAGGATTTAGGATTTAAGGTTTTAGGGTTTAGGGTTTAGGGTTTAGGGTTTATGGTTTTTAGGGTTTAGTGTTTAGGGTTATGGGTTTAGATTTTAGGTTTTAGGTTTTAGTTAGGGTTGGGGTTTTGGAATTTGTTTTAAGAATAAATTTAGATTCAACATTTCTTTAGTTCGATTTCATCAACCAAGCAACACACCTAGTTTTTTAAGACATAAGCGATGACATATATTAGAATGAGCACACATAGAGCAAATCAAAAACCCTAGATAACTAGAACTGTCTCTGCTGTAAAGGCACAGTTCCATAAGCAACAGATCAGATGGGTCGTTCTTCAGTTCTCCTGTTCCCATCAGAACTACCCCAACCTCTTGAGTAGCAGGATCCACCATCATATCCCCGATCTCTCCCTCTACCCCCACCACGGATGTAACCTCCATCACTCCTCCTGCCTCCATAACCACCATTCGACCACCCTCCATATCCACCGCACCCAGTTCCCCACCGACTATGATAACGCCTCACCTTTTCACCACCGCCAGATCTAGACTAAGCTTAGTTGATAGTGATGTTCCTTCCCTCAATGTTCTACCCATTCTTAGGGTTCACGCTTAGGTTTATGTTTAGGTTTATTAGGTTTTAGGGTTTAGGTTTATTTTTTTATATTATTTAAGTAGTTTGGGTTTTGGTTAAGGGCTTGAGGTTTAGGGTTTAGGGTTTTAGGGTTTAGGGTTTAGGGTTAGGGTTTTTAGTTTAGGGTTTAGTTTTTTTTATGGTTTATGGTTTAGGGTTTAAGGTTTAGGGTTTAGGGTTTAGGATTTATGGTTTATGACTTATGGTTTTTTTTAAAAAAAAAAAATTAAGTAAACTGGTAGGTTTAGGTTTATTTAGTTTATTTAGTTAATTTTTTTATTTATTTTAGTTTAATTTTTTATTTATTTTAATTTACCTTTATTTTTTATTTTTATTTAGTTAGGTTATTTATTTTTGATTTATTTATTTCATTTTAGGTTTTTTGTTTTAGTTTACTTTTTTAGGTTTATTTTTAGGTTTAGATTTAGGTTTATATTTTTAGTTGAGTTTTATTTTTATTTTATTTTTTAGGTTTAGGTTTTATTTTTTATTTTTAAGTGTAGGTTTATGTTTTTATATTATTTTTTTAGGTTTAGGTTTTTGGTTTATTTTTAGGTTTTATTTTTTAGTTTAGGTTTAGGTTTATCTTTAGTTTATTTTATTTAATTTGGTTTGGGTTTATGTTTAGGTCTCTTCTATTTTAGGTTTAGGTTTAAGTTTTATTTATTTTAGTTTAGCTTAATTTAGTTTAGGTTTAGGTTGATTTTACTTTGTTTATTTTATCTTTATTATAGGATTAGGTTTTTTTTAGTTTAGGGTTTAGGTTTTATTTATTATTTATTTTTAGGTTTATTTTTAGGTTTAGGATTTTATTTATTTTTATTTTATTTTATTTTAAGTTTATTTTATTTTTATTTTACGTTTAGGTTTTATTTTATTTAAGTCTTTTATTTTTAGGTTTATTTTTTTTAGTTTAGTTTAGGTTTTTATTTATTTTTTTCATTTAGTTTTTATTTTTTATTTTGCTTTATTTTTAGGTTTAGGTTTAAGTTTAGGTTTAGGTTTAGGTTTTAGTTTAGGTTTTTATTTTATTTTATTTTACTTATTTTATTTCATTTTATTTATTTTATTTTTAGGTTTTATTTAGTTTAGGTTTAGGTTTTTAGGGTTTATGGTTTAGGGTTTAGGGTTTAGGTTTTTTTTTTCAAAAAAAGAAAAAATTTTATTGCCATATGAAAGGGATTGGAAAGTCCTTAAAAAGGGATAAATCTCCAAAACTAATACTCAAAGAGCTACAATAAAGCCTAAAGAGATAAATCCCTTAATACAAGGGAAAAAGAAAAGCAAACGAAAAAGACAGAAAACTCAGCAATAACAGTAAAACCCTCTGGTTAGCTCACAAATCACCTGTAAGAACCCAAGATTTGAAAAAAACCTGCAAGAAACATAAGCAGAGATAATCTAAGAGAAAAGATGAAAAAAATGTAAGAACATAGAGAGAGAGAGAAGAAATAAAATCCACGGACAAGGCTCAGGCTTAGTCACAATCAACTAAAGCACCAAAATTTGTGAGCATCCAAACTCCAAAAGAAGGGTTATAGTCACAAATAATGCTACCAACCAAAACAAAACATCCCAGCCATCACAGCCAAACTTACCTTGCCTAAGGAGCTAACCCATAACCAATAACCAACAAACTTCCAATACATCAAAGTTCTAATACCTGCCATCAAACCGCTAACACAAAGAAATAGCAGGAGCAGCAACAACCCTAAAGAAAAAATAGCCACCAAAGAACCAGCTGAGGGTAAAACAACAACCACAATAACCACCAATGCTACCACCAAAAGGACTACAACAGCCACCATCCAAACCAAGCAGCCGTAAAGCCACCAAAATCGGAAGGGAAAGAAGAGCTGTAAAAGACCAACCAAACCAAACTATAGAAAAACCACCAAAACCATAAAGGGAAGGAGAAGTCAGAGCCAAAACCTAAACAGCCCAACCAGCTCAAAGAAACTAGAGGGAAGCAACACAGCAAAAAAACAAATGGCAGAAGACATAAGCACCAAAAGCCAATAAAGCCAAAGAAAGCCAACCACTTGAAAGAAAATCCAAACAAGCCAAAGCAATACCCAAACGTTGGAGACAATGCACCAATCACCCAAGTGCTAGGTCAAAGGCCAACAAAATCAACCAGGCCAAACCATCCAAAGGAAAATCAAATAGCCAAAGAAAAATAACAAAATTCTAAAAGAATCAAACATATGGCAGACCAGATTTATCTGAATTAGACAAACCTCTTAAATGCTTAGGAATATTATCGTTGGTAAACAAAATAAATTCTAAGAGATCGCACCCCAAACTAGCTAAAAAATCAGCACAAGAGTTACCTTCTCTTAAAATACGTGTAATTTTAAAATGAAGTTCAGGGATAATAGCTTTAATATTTTTAATTAAGTAGGAAAGCCCAGCATTACCCTTACGGTTAGAATTGATCCTAGCAACAACCATCTTAGCGATCCCAAATATAAAAATTTCTCTCTAAACAAAGCTTAAGAGCATAAAAAATAGCCATCAATTCAACAAAAATAACTGAGTTAGTAGAAAGAGGAGTGGAAAATGTGAAGATAATATTCTAATGATTGTTTCTAAAAGTACCACCACAACCCGACTTATTATGTGCAACAGATCCATCAGTATTAATTTTAATGCAAAAATTAAGAGGCTTAATCTAATGAATAATTTTAAATTTAGGAGATGAGTCACAATATGGAAAATGGATACCCAATTTAGAAGCAACAAACTAACACCCTCTAAAATTAGAACTACTGAGAAGAGCAGCCTTATGTAAAGAAAAAATCTTTTTTTAAGTCCTAGCAATAATCCTCTTATGGTTCATAGGCACATCACGATGTTTAGCATCATTTCTGTTAAGCCAAATAAACCAAATCAAAGTAACAACCACCACAATTTTGATATGACCTTTAAAAGTATTAAGAAAATAAGAATCCAAAAGTTGTATTAACGAAAGAATAGAGTCAATAACAATATAATCCCTTAAAATTATCCACACAAGAATAGAGTAAGAAGTAGGAGTAATATTATTCCAAATTTAAAGAAAAATAGGAGAAGTGGATTTTTTAAATTTAATATAATGCCAAGTATCTTTAAAAGGAAATTCTCCATTACTAGAAAATTTAAAAAGAATTTGATCCAAAAAATTGCCATCAATAGGAATATTAATGATGTTATTACTAATGAAATCAGGAATCAACTTATTTAAAAGAGAAAAATTCCATTCCCCATTGTAAATAAAATGACTAACTTTTAAAGAAGAAGTAGAATGGGTATTAAGCAAAGAATCAATGGAAAAGTCCCCCGTCCAGTTATCTTGCCAAAAAAAAGAAGACCCATTATTAATACCCCAACAAATGAGAGGTTTATCACTAAGCAAAGTACCATCTAGTATAACAGTTAAAGAAGGGGTAGAAATAGATTTATTAAGCAAACAAACACTTGGCTGCACATTATCAAGAAGCTCCATACCATCATTCTTGCCCAAATTCAAAGAAGATAAAACAAGATTTTCTTTTAATGATTTTCTTAGGCAAAATAACATAACCATTTTTAAGATTTTTAGCAACACAAATCTCAAATCTCCTTAGAATCTGAAACTAAAATAAAAAAAATCATCCAGTTGCAAATTTTCACGAATAATAAAAATAATAGTAGCTGAAACCTAATTACTCTCCAAAATAGTTTTAGAAGCATTTTTGACAAGCTTATCACTACCACTTACATTGGGAACACCATTAGAAACATTAGGAACAACATTAGAAAATTCAATAATATCATTCATAGCACCATTGACCTTTTCATTTAAAGAAAATTTTCTTTTATCACTTTTTAAATCTCCAATTTTTCGAGCAACCTTAGGATCTTTAACCACTTTCTTCCCAAGATGTGGATGAGTAACAAAACATTATGATACTTCATGTCCATGAGTTTTGCAATGATTGTTGAAAGCTCGGCTAGTTTTTCAATTTCCAAATCAGAGCACATAATAGCAAGAACACCTTTGAAGGTTGTATGAACCAGGTTTAAACAAATATCAAAGAAGTTGAAGAATCCTTACCAGATACGGCATCTTTGAAAGATTTAAAGGTAAATGGTTCAGCTATTCCCAAATAATTGGAAGCCTGAGCCAGAGTAGCTAGAGCATTTAGTTTTCCCTAAGTATTCACAGAAACTGATTCCAGGGAAAATGGTGCCACTTAAGAACCAAACAAGGATCGACCAAAGGCCGAAGCCAAATTAGAAGAAATTTCTGCAAAACTAGCTAAAAAATGATGAGAAAGAGAACAAAAAGGAAAAGGATTCAAGAATCGCCAGAGCTCAGGACGGGAAGGGGTTGCAGAATAAAGTTTAGGGTTTTTAGTTTGGGGGTGGGGTGGGGGTTAGGTTTTATGGTTTGTTTTAGGGTTTAGATTAGGGTTTTTTTATTTTTTTATTTTAAATTTTTTTAAATTAAGTAAACTAGTAGGTTTTAATTTATTTAGTTAATTTTTATTTATTTTAGTTTATGTTATTTTTTATTTTTATTTAGGTTTATTTTTATTTTTATTTACTTTAGTTTATTTATTTTAGGTTTATTATTTTCATTTGGGTTTTTATATTTTAGTTTATCTTTAAGGTTTAGGTTTTGATTTAGGTTTATTTTTTTACTTTAGTTTTATTTTTATTTTATTATTTTGGTTTAGGCTTTATTTTTAATTTTTAGGTTTAGGTTTAGGTTTTTATATTATTTTTTTAAGTTTAGGTTTTAGGTTTTTATTTTAGGTTTATTTTTATGTTTTATTTTTTAATTTCGGTTTAGGTATATTTTTAGTTTATTTTATTTTATTTAGTTCACGTTTAGGTTTAGATTTAGTTTATTTTAGGTTTAGGATTAGGTTTTATTTGTTTAAGTTTATTTTATTTAAGTTTATGATATGTTTATTTTATTTTTATTTTATGTTTAAGTTTTTTATTAGTTTAGGGTTTAGATTTTATTTTTTTATTACTTTAGGTTTTATTTTTTAGGTTTAGGTTTTATTTAGTTTGTATTTTATTTTATTTTAGGATTATTTTATTTTTTAATTTAGGTTTAGTTTTATTTTATTTAGCTTTTTTTATTTTTTTTTAGTTTAGTTCAGGTTTATTTATTTTATTTTAGTTTTGTTTTAAATTTTTATTATATTTTTATTAGGTTTAGGTATTAGTTTATGTTTTTTATTTTATTTTATTATTTTTTTTTTTGGTTTAGGTATATTTATTTATTTATTTTAAGGTTTTGTTTAGTTTAGGTTTAGCTTTTTGGCTTTTTAGGGTTTTGGGTTTCAAATTTAGTTTAGGGCATAGGGTATAGGGTTTAGGGTTTAGGGTTTAGGGTTTAGGGTTTGGGATTTAGGGTTTAGGGTTTAGGGTTTAGGGTTTAAGGTTTAGGGTTTAGGTTTTATGGTTTAGGGTTTAGGGTTTAGGGTTTAGTGTTTAGGATTTTGGGTTTACGGGTTTTAAGATTTAGGGTCTAGGTTTTTCATTTTTTTTTAACAGAGAATAAATTTATTTTTAACATTTCTTCTTTTTGATTTCATCTACCAAGTAACACACCAAGTTTTCTAAGACACAAGTGACGACATTGATCAAAAATGAGCACACAAAGAATAAATCAAAAATCCTAGATTACTAGAATCATCTCTATTGTAAAGACAGAGTTCCATATGCAGTAGATCGGATCGACTGATCTTCAATTTCTCCAGTTCCCATCAGAACCTTCGAGGCCTCTCAAGTAGCGAGATCCACTATCATATCCTCGATCTCTCCCTCTGCGGTAGTATCCTCTATCGTTCCTCCCACCTCCATATTCACTACTGGTCCGACCACCACCTCCATATCCACTAGCACCACCAGATCCCCCACCACCATTGCGATAACCACTGCCTCTACCTTCGCCTCTATCGCTAGATCTAAACTAATCTTGTTTGACAGTAATGTTCCTATCATCAAGGTTCAGCCCATTCTTAGGGTTTAGGTTTAGGTTTAGGTTTATTAGGTTTTAGGGTTTATGTTTATTTCTTAATTTATTTAGTAACTTTAGGTTTAGGTTTAGGTTTAGGGTTTGGGGTTTATGGTTTAAGGTTTAAGGTTAGGGTTTATGGTTTAAGGTTTAGGGTTTAATGTTTTAGGGTTTATGCCTTTAGGGTTTAGGTTTAGGGTTAGGGTTTAGGGTTTTAGATTTAGGATTTATGGTTTTTTTATGTTAAGTAAACTGCTAGGTTTAGGTTTAGTTAGTTTATTTAATTTATTATTTATTTATTTAATTTTTATTTTTTATTTTTATTTAGGTTTATTTTTTATTTTTTCTTAGTTTATTTATTTATTTTAGTTTCAATTTTTTATTTTAGTTTATTTTTTAGGTTTAGGTTTAGGTTTATTTTAAAGTTGAGTGTTATTTTTATTTTATTTTTTTGGTTTAGGTTTTATTTTTTATTTTTCAGTTTAGGTTTTCTATTTTTTTTTAGGTTTAGGTATTAGGTTTTTATTTTAGGTTTATTTTTACGTTTTATTTTTTAGTTTAGGTTTAGGTTTATTTTTATTTTATTTTATTTTATTTAGTTTTGGTTTAAGTTTAGGTTTAATTTATTTTAGGTTTAGCTTTATGTTTTATTTATTTTAGTTTTGGTGTGGGTTTATTTTATTTTGTTTATTATTATTTTTTATTTTGTTTAGGTTCTTTTTTTAGTTTAGGGCTTAGGTTTTATTTTTTTTTTATTTTTATGTTTTATTTTTAGGTTTTGGTTTTTATTTTATTTTATTTTATGTTTATTCCATTTTTATTTTACATTTAGTTTTATTTTATTTTGGTTTTATCAGAGGCTTATTTTAATTTTTAGTTTAGTTTAGGTTTTATTATTTTATTTTTAGGTTTAAGTTTCTAGTTCAATTTATTTTATTTTACTTCATTTATGTTTGGTTTTAAATATATATTTTTAGGTTTATTTACTTTAGGTTTATGTTTTTAGGTTTTTAGGGTTTAGGGTTTAGTGTTTAGGATTTTAGCATTTTGGGTTTTGGGGTTTAGGGCTTAAAGTTAGGGTTTATGGTTTAACGTTTATGGTTTAGTGTTAAAGCTATAGGGCTTATGGTTTTTAGGGTTTAGAGTTAGCTTAGGGTTTAAGGGCTTTTTTTAAATTAAGTAAACTGGTAGGTTTAGGTTTGTTTAGTTTATTTAGATTATTTTTTATTTATTTCAGTTTATTTTACTTTTTATTTTTATTTATGTTTATTTTTATTATTTAGTTTTATTTATTTATTTTCGATTTATTTATTTTAGCTTAGGTTTTCTATTTTAATTTCTTTTTAAGTTTAGGTTTAGGTTTAGGTTTATTTTTTAGTTGAGTTTTATTTTTATTTTATTTTTTAGGTTTAAGTTTTATTTTTTATTTTTTGGTTTAGGTTTATGTTTTAGGTTTTTATTTTAGGTTTATTTTTAGGGTTTTTATTTTGGTTTAGGTTTTGGTTTATTTTCAGTTTATTTTATTTTATTTTGTTTAGGTTTAGGTTTAGGTTTAGGTTTTAGTTATTTTAGTTTAGTTTATTTTAGTTTAGGTTTAGGTTTATTTTATTTTTTTATTTTATTTTTAATTTAGGTTTAGTTTTTTTTGTTTAAGGTTTAGATTTTATTTTTTATTTATTTTTTGGTTTTATTATTACGTTACTTTTTAGGACCATATAAGTAACAGTAAAATCGACTTTATTTCTTTGATGACAGCAAAATCCACTTGCAAGATTGCCAACCTATAAATATGCAACATACTAAGGAAAGGATGCATACAATTAAGTTAGCATAAAGAGAGAGCAAAGAGAAAGAGCAAAGTAAAGAAAAGGCTCAAGCTTAGTCGCAATCATCTCAAGGAGCAACACTATACGTAAGCATTCAAACTTGAGAAGAAGGGGTGCAATTATAAATAGTTCTACCAACCAAAAGAAGATAGAGAGAGAAACATCAAGGCCATCATAGCCAGCATACCTCATGTAGCACCATCCAGATCATCATCCAACAAGCGCAAAAGTCTTCCAACCAAGATGAACAACCAAGCACAAAGCCACCAAAACAACCAAGCTAGTAAGACTAAAAGCCATCCATCGTGGGACAACAACAATACGAGGAAAACCACCAAAGCCAACACCAAAAGGGAAGAGAAATACCAAAAAGTGCAAGCATCATTAACAGGGATAACAACACAGTCCAGAAAAGATAGGCCCAAATCCAAAGAATCGTCCTTAGATTATCCTGAAAGCAACAAGAAACTAATACCCAAATAGAGGGGACAACTAACACCAACAATAGCCACCAATCAAATCCAGCCAGAGGATAACCCAAGTAGATAAGCAAGAGATAAAAGGGGGATCCACACCTCCACCAAGACAAATAAATAAAAGGACCAATGGAGCATCCAGCAAGGCTACCACCAAGAATTTCTAGTATAATAGCAAAATCACCATCACAAACAAAAAGGCAGGTATTAGGAAACAAGGAGAGAAAAATACACCAAAAAGAGGTAATACCCACATCCAAAATAAAATCCAAGACACCAAACCAAGTCACCAGCACCCAAGGCAAAATAATAGCCACTATTGAGCCTTCAACAAGCCAATCCAAAATGACATCAAACCAAAAATAAAGACTAAAAAAACCACAAGAGCTCACCAGCAATAAAATAGTAGCAAAATTGAATAATGCCACCCAGTCCACTAGCAAACAACATTTATGCCAGGAGAAAATAGATCCATAGCTAAGTTGACACCCAAATAGGAAAAAAGCAAAAGATAAGTAGCTACAGTCAAGAGAGGAAGACAACTATAGGAGTAGATCAAAAACACAACTAAAAGAACCAAACCAAAACCTGCAAAGCTAACCACTAAGCCCCAATCAACAAAATAGAAAAAGATCTACCACCAATTGAGGAGGTAAGACCAGGCTAAATCAAAACCAAAGATAAAGCACCAACAACCCCCAAGATCTGCCACCAATTGAGGAGGTAAGATCACTCAACACAGCCACCCAGTCAACTAGCCCAGCCAACCAACACAGCTAATCAACCCAGGCAGGCAACAAGGCCACCCAACCAACCACCACAACAATAGAAGATCCAACTCAGATAAGAAAGCAACTAACCAGATATGAGGCAAACCTCATTCAGAGGGAAAGATCGATAGCAGGCATAGCGACAACCTAATAGGAGGCCACCAAAAATAATAAAAAAATAATTATGGTAATCACCCAACCAGGCAAACAATCAAGGAAAGGCAAGCCTAGGAGGACCACCAACCCACCAGCAGTAAAATAAAGAGGAAAGGAACCTGACCAGAGTAAAATAAGGTCCGTTCCAGACCCTAAAAAATAAACAGTCATCACCAAAGACAAAATAGGAAGGTAACAACCACAAAACATCAACCTTCAAGCCACAAGTTAGAGGGAACATCCAACAGTTAGTAGTCATCAAGCCAAAATAGGAAAGGAAAGCATCAACCACCAAAAATCCCAACACTAAGACTGAAATGAAGAGACTAATAGCACACTTGAAACAAAAACCATCCAAGACAACCAAGCAGAGGGTAGAAACAAATAGCAGGATCCACCAAACAAGGTAGCACTCATAGAAAATGAGGTTAGCCAAGACCCTAAAGAAGAACAGAAAGAAGCAATCCCAATATGGTAAAGCACAAAAGTAGCTTAGGTAAGTTTTGATTATCTAATATAGTGAACTCATTTAATTTAGCACCCAAATTGGCTAGAATATTTGCATAAGTATTACCTTCATGAAGAATATGAGAAATTTTGTAACAAACTTGAGACAAGATGGTTTTAGTGTGATTAAGGAGATAAAATAAGTTCGCATTCCCCATTTTATTAGAATTGAGCATATCAAGTAAAAGAAGAGCGTCAACTTCAATCCAAATATTAAATAAGCCTTTGTTCAAAAAATATCAATAGCTTTATAAACAATCATAAGCTCAGCATAAATAACAAAACAGGCTTTGAAGGGATAAGCAAAAGCACAAATGGCAGTACCTTTGGAATCCCTAATAATACCACCACAATCATATTTATTAGGTGAAAATGAACCATAAGTATTGATTTTAATAAATTTATCATTAGGTTTGATTCAATGGATAATCCTAATAGCCTTATTGAAAGAAACATTAGGCATAATGAGACCTAATTTTTAGCCACAAATTTGTAACCTCTAAAATGGATGTTACTAATTAAATTAACATTAAACAAAGCATGAATTTTTTATTTAGTTCTAGCCAGGATCCTTTTATGATTCATAGGAATACCAAGATATTTAGCATCACTTCTATCCATCCAAATGAACTGAATATAGGTAATAGCAATTAATATTTTGATATGACCTTTCACAGTTTTTTGGAAGCAAGCTTCAAATGTTTATATAAAGAAAGGGAACCATGAAAATAATTAGTGTTAAATAAATCATCATACCATATCCATAATTTATAAGCAATGACACCATTGACAAAGACATGATTAATAATTTCAATATGAAAGCAACAATAACACTTAGAAGGTAAATAAAACCCTTTATTCCAGAGCAACAAATCTATAGAAATAAAGTTACTCAAAATCCTCCAAGCTAAAACTAAATAAGAAACGGGAATGATATTGTTTCAAAGCTTAATGAAAGCATTAGAGGAGTTCTGGTTATCTCTAATAAAACTTGAAACCTCTTTAAGAACGAAATCACCATTGTAAGAGAGCTTAAAAAGAATTTGATCAGGTTTGTTAGAAAAAATAGGGACGTTTGTAAAATTATCAAAAAGAGAAATAGAAATATAATTCTCAAGTTTGTTTTCATTCTAATTGTTATTAAGCCAAAAATATTTAACTTTGATAGCAGCAGTAAAGTGTGTAGATAAAAAGGAGTCAATAGAGCCATTGCCAATCTAATTGCCTTGCTAAAAGATGGATGGACCCGAATGCATACCCCAAGATATTAAGGATTCAGTAACCCATTTAATGGAGTAAAGCCTTTTCCAAACCAGAGAGTCACCAACTTTATAAGCACAGATAAGTGGGTGTTTACCTTGGCAGTATTTTTTCATCATAAAATTAGCCCAAAGGCTATCAATCTTTCTAAAATTCCATGAGAGCTTGTGAGAGAAGGTAGTAATCGCTTGAAGAATAGGTTTGCAAGCAAGACTACCTTCACCCAAAGGACCACAACATTTATACTAGAATGTCCAATGCATTCTTTAATTGAATTATTTGATCCCAAAAAAAATTTATTAAGCAAGCGATCAATTTTGATAAGAGTAGAATTAGTAGGAATAATAGTTTGAATCAAATATAGTGGCATTGAATTGAGAGTTATTTTAAGAATAGTGAGCTTGCCACCAAAGGAGTGTAAATCAAATTCCCAAACAGAAATTTTATTTAAAATTTTTTGAAATAACTCATCAAAAATATCTGATCATTTTGGACCTTTAAAAATAGGAGCACCTAAGTACTTAAGAGGTAAATGTTCATGTTTAAAATTATTAATATGTAGCATGTGATTGATTTTATTATTGGAGATACTGGAAGAAGTAATAAAATAGCTTTTGTTATCATTGATAGTAGGACCACTTCCTCTACCAAATGTATTTAAAAAATTTTTAAGATTCTTCATATGATGAATGGAAGCATTGCAAAAAATAATAAAATCATCCACAAAGCTAAAATGGGAAACAAGAAGACCACCAATAGTTCAGTAATACATACTAGATTATTTAAGAATAAATCATTCATGCTCCTAAGTATTCAACATCAATGATAAATAAAGTAGGAGATAAAGGATCACCTTGCCTTAAGCCATGGGAGGAAGGAAAGAAACTCAAAGTTTCCCCATTAAGCAAAATAAAAAAACCAGGCATTATTAATATAATATTTAATAGAAAAAATAATTTTATTAGAAAACCCAAATAAATTCACAACATTAACAAGGAAATCCCAAGAGATATTATCAAAATCTTTGTTAATATCTAATTTTAAAAGAATGTTTCCACATCTAGTCTTAACATCTAAATCATTAATTAATTCATGGGAAAGTAAAATATTATAAGAAATAGTTCTACCACTAACAAAACTAGTTTGGTTGAGAGAGATAATCTTATGAAGAAAAGAACTAAGCCTATTGGCAATAATTTTGGAAATTAGCTTATTGAAGAAGGTACAAAGACTAATAGGTCTAAACTCACTCCAATAGTCTAGATTATCTTTGTTAGGTATAAGAACAATAGAAGTACTAGAAAATTATCTAGGAAAAGGATTACCAAAAAAGAAACCAACCATAACATCAATCAAAACATTTTTAATAATAAACCAACATTTTTGAAAAAATTGAGTAGTGAAACCCTCCGGACCAGCAAGAGAATCTATGTTTATGCTATTAAGAACTTTAAAATTTTCATCTTCATTAGGCAAAATAGTAAGCAAAGCATTTTCATCATTGGTAATAATAGAAGGAATCTAGCACAATTTAGAATAGCTTCATAAGAGAAACTCTTATTAAGCATATTTCTAAAATAATTAATAACTGAATTCGTAATATCATTATTCTCCATAATCCATTCTCCATTATCATTTTTAATTATTTGAATATTATTTAGAGCACTCTTTTTATTAACTAAAGCATATAAATACCTTATATTCCTGTCACCATCCGTAATATGTTTACTAGTGGCTTTTTGATGCCAATAAGTTTCTTCCATATTTTGAAAATTAACAAGTTTATCCTTCACCTCATTCAAGTCCATTATCTTGGAAGGTTCCATCATAACAGAAACTTCAAGATCACAAACCAAATTTTCCATATCCTTGATATTAGCAAAAAAGATTTCTAAAATAATACTTTTTCCACCAAACTAGATTTTGTTTAAGTCATCTTAGTTTAAACCAGAGCCTAATCATCCCCCTAATCGAATAATCAAGATGTATAGAAGCTTTTCAATTTTTAGCCACAACATTAAAAATTTACTTATAATGTTTATTTTTTAGATATGGGACACGAAGCAGATCTTATGGAGTACTTATTGAAGTGATCATATATGACATTAAGGAATGATGCACTATCTCAAAAGATAGAAATCATTACCCTATAATGGACTTAATCACTTAATAAGGACTTCTAAGGCATGATGGGTCTTCGAATATACTAGAGATCTTTCCCCTACTTTACATGTAGAAGTAAAGTAGGGTTTATTTTTATCCGAGTTCAATAAGTTCCCTTTGGATCAAGCCCCAATACTTAATTACATCTTAAGGAATAGGAATTCCTTAGGAATACTCTCAATTAAAGTAGAAATTAAGGTCTCCAAAGATTTCAAGGCTAGACTATCAAAGGATTGTTTGTATAGGAAAATCAATTATGATTATTCAAGGAGAAGACTTATTATCCAACCCAAAGGGAATGAGTAGGAAATGCTCATGATACTAGGAAGCATAGTGAGCATTCCAATCAATCCTATAGTTGGGCTTTATTTGTTTGAAGTTGAAGAGATTAATTTTATTGAAGTTGACATTTTATTATAAAGCTAGGACTTATAATCAAACAACACAAGGTTGTGGAAATGCCTAATAGGTGAGGACTTATTCTAGTAGCTCAAAGGAAACAACAACCTTAGACCCTATATCTAGGGAGCTTTGGCATAAGCCAAAGCATGACGTAGGTCTAAGCAAAAATGGGCATAAGGTTTACCTCCACAAGAGAGAATAAACCAATTGATTGTTGGGCTTATAACCGCCTGGAGTGGCCGTTACCTAACTACTCCTACAATTTTAAAACCTTGTAGGCAAGTTTTATGCATTTAGAAGATAGTAAGGCAATTATAAATTTAGAAAGAGACAAAAGTCCTTAAACCCACTCCCTAATAGACTAGAGCATGAGTGGTATGAGTAATGACTTAATCAACAAATGCAAATATTTCAAATTTTATTTTATTATGAACGCATTATTTTGACAAAGGTTTTGGCATTTTCTATGCCTATATGCATGATGAAGTTAGATTATTGGCTAAATCAATGAGAAAGATGTGTTTTCCTCCACAGAGGAGGCCCTCAAAGGTCAAGCCTTCCCCTATTGTGAAAGGATGGAAACCCTCTCTTAGCAAGAGTGAAGCAATATGCATGCATGATGTGATAAATACAACATTCAACTAAGGGGTTACTAAATCTTTTAATTATCTTGATTTAATGCCTAGGCTTTATGTGAGGTTATGAATTATTTAAAACTTTAGTTATTAGTTGTAGTTGGGTAAAAGATTTATTTTTACCAATGAGCATAATCACATCTAGGCCACACATTCAAACATAAATCATTTAAGAAACTATGAAAATCATGCCATTTCTAGTACAAATCCTAAATAAATCATCAACCCATTTCTATAACTATCATGAAAAAATAAAAGGCTAATGCGGTCAAATACTGCCGTACAACCCGAAGAGAAAAGATGGGTAGCCAAGCTCTACCCTTATATAATGCAAAATTACAAAATAATAATTATAATTTATAATTAATGAATGCTATGGGGGTCTTTATTCTTCATTCTTCATTCTACATGGCTTCATTTCTATTCTTTGATTTGATTTGCTCCACTTCAAAGGCATCACTTGGCCTCCTAGGACAAAGCCTTCTAGCCAATGCTCATCCTTATCCCCCATAGCACTAATCATAATTCCTAATTGTAAAATTGCATTAAGAATAGGAAAAGTAAATCTAACTACACCTGCAAAACAAAGGTTAGTTAAACAAACATACAATCCCAAGCAATTATATCATAATTTTGACTTAGCACCATGTACATGGTTAACCAAGCCCACCTGTCCTAACTTGGATTATGCTTAGGGGCTTAAGAAACATGCAAAGAGATCATTTATATTTATTTTTAATAGGCCCCTTAAGAATAATCCCATGCAGAAAATATGATTAGGCTAATCACAGCATACCATCGAGTCTACGAGGCATACACCCTAAGATCTAGTCTACAACAATACATCTTAAACTAAAATATACATCATACCAAACACGCCCTAACATAAATCTAGAAGTAGTGACTTAATTCTATTGTGTGTGTTAAGGCTTGTGTGGTTGTCTTGCTAGGAATTAGAGTTGTAGTTCTCTAAGTATAGAAAGATTTAATTTAACATGAAGGGTTAGTTTCACTTAAAGTTATTTAATTTATTTGAGAATTTTAATGTCTTTTCTTTTGTTTCATTTGATTACATAACAACTAAGTGTTATAAAGAGAAGAAAAGAGGATTACTCTCTTTGATCCTTACCTTAAGCCACTTTCTAAAGCATGTTAATTTTATTTAGTTCTCTTTAGTGAATGGCTTATTACACATTTTAACTTAATCCTAAGTTTAGGCTCACTTTAAATAATCTTATTTAATATGAAAGGCATCTTAAGTTAATTAATTGAATTACTATCACATGACATATGTTCAATCATTGATTTCCATAAAACATGCATATGATATTAATCCTAAATATACCTTGACATACAATATGTTTTAGCACACTTAGATGATGAATGTATATGTGTATATTTATAGAAAAGGAGATTTTCATTCATTAGCTAAATGCACATACAAGTGTATAAAAATTTTAAGCCGATACTTGGCCATTGTTAAACTATGGGAACGAGGTATAGACCTCTTTGGGACTACTTAAAGCCTCACGTCCCTTGATTGTTCAGATTAGATATACCCACTATTCTTGAATACACAAGAATGTACAAATGACTACAAGAATGGAAAATCATGCAAAAGTTGTATTTCTTTAAATTAAATTATTTATACATGTGAGCTAAAGTTGAATAGGAAATTTTAATTCATTAGCTAAATGCACATAGAAATGTATAAAAGTTTTAAGCGGATACTTCACCATTGTTAAACCAACGGAGTGAGGTAAAACCCTCCTTGGGGCTACTTGATGCCTTGCATCCCCAGAATGTTTAGACTAGATATACCACTATTCTTCAATACACATGAATCTACAAGTGATGACAAGAATGAAAAATCCTGCAAAAGTTGTATTTCTTTCAATTGAATTATTTATATATGTGAGCTAAAGTTCTATCTAAATTCTAACATAGAAAGAAATAGAAATGAACCCAAACAAATGTCGTGTCCTTTTCAAATGGACTATACACATGTTAACATACAAACTTTAAGCAAATCCATATAGACTAAAGAAAGAGAACTCCATATCACATGTTCTAAGCCATAGACACATGCAAGCTTATAAATATTTATAACTATTATCACTCCAAATATAATTGTTGACTTATAAACTTTTAAAAATAACTTTGATATAATAGTGATAATAGCAACACATATATTAAATTAGATCAACACATGCAAGCTTGACATAAAGGGAACCATTTGATTTAGTTAATTTTTCAAAAGATGAATGCATGAATCAAATGGCATACAACATTTAATATGATTAGGGAAGAATAACTAAACATAAACACATGATTTCGTTAAATTAAATTAATTCCTAAGGACAATCATATTAAATAAAATCATTATAGGAAACCAAAGTTTCTTATGTCACTTTTAACTTTTATGTTTCAATTTGATTTAATGAAATGAAGGAAAGTTTGCTGATCCTGACCCATTCCCATGTTTGTAAATTGATTTTGTTTAATAAATTGTAATTAAGTGGATTTTATGGATTAATTAGGTTGTAATATGCATTAAATCTACTAATTAACCTTTACCTATGTTACCTTAAAGTATTTAATTAAATAATTATGAGCCAATATGATATGTAGGGAAAATAACTTGCAATGATCCTAAGAAATGAAAGAGCCTAATGAAATTACCTCACAATTATTGATTAATTAGATTAAGAAATTTAATTAATTACTTTTATTATTTTCCCACACATATGGATAAATCATAATTTCATTAACTCTCTTTAGGCTATTAAACACCTAAAGATCTACGCTTGAATTAATTACTGAAGATCATATATGATTGTAATTTTAATTTGATTAATCAAATCATTAATTAATTAATCAATTTCTCTTACTTAATATGCCAAATTGATTAATTATCCTCCAAATGAGAAAGATATCCTAATTATTTTCCTCCAATATTTTATATGAATAACTAACCAAATAAAGCTTAGTCAATTGCAATTAATTGTTAAATTAATTATACTAAGAATATGTCTCATAACTAAATTTTCTTTTGACTTTTAGATGAACATATAACAATTATTGAATTGATTTTATAATTGACATTAATAAATTGTGTCCATAGAAATTTTTGTATTTGATTATAATTTTTATAATGTAATTGGTTTAGTTAATTTTTTTATACAAAGTTTTACTTTAATTTTATGATAATTTAATTTGTACATTTTTTTGGATTTTGCTTGATCACATATTATTTCTTTCTTTTTTTATTCTAAAGATTGATTAACTCTTTTTTTAGATCCGATCAAATTTAATAATAAATAAAATATTAGTTTAATCGTGATCATTCAATCAAAGATCAAATGTCCCATGAGTTAATCATGGCTTGATAGGTGCAATCAAATCACTATGCCATTTGACCTAATCAAAACTATTCACTTCAAACACATAAAATGAATGGTCTTACTTTTGTCTCTAAACTCTCGCCAAAATGATTAAAAAGTAAACTACACATGCTCTAAAGGTTAGATCCTAACGATGCTTTCATTCAACACATCAAACATGAGATCCCTAAGGATTTCTAAGTGTTTAAGAATTATACCTCATCGGAGTTAATGTCCGATGGATTCTGACCAAGAGTTGGCTTCATTTGGAAGAAACAAAGCCCTATTGAGGTGCTTGTTGGGTCATATCAATACTTTAGCTAACATTCTTTTTCTTTGCTCCTATGGTTCACTTCCTCCTCACTTTCTCATAGAAAGCTAACTTTTGGCATCTTATTGGAAGAGGAAAATCAAAATTCTTGACTTTTCTAGGGTAGCCAGGCTATGCGAATTCCATGGTTCAATCAATCAATAAAAAATTCATGGCATGTCTCATATTCTTTCTGCAGGTAGCTGGATTTATGGGGCCTAGTTGGGATAAAAAAAAAGTCTCAATCAGCAACCTGCTGCATGCTACTATGTGTCTCAGTTTTGGAGAAATTGAGGGAAGAGAGGTCACCTGCTGGAGGAAGAGAGAGGCATGGATGCTGCTTGGGTCGGCTAGGCTTCACTTGGTTGAGAGGAAAAGTTGGACGTGAGGGAGAGTTCGCTTTTAGGTTTGCGTCCAACATAGGAGAGGTGCTTAGAGATATTTTTTATTTTTTATTTTTTTAGGACCGGCTGGGATGCGAGAGCCGCTCTCAAGTGAAGTAGGAATGAGAGGGCTTTGGCTTCTCTTGCCTGAAGAGAGATGAGAAAAAACCTCATTTTTTTGTTTTTCTAGTGTGACTATGTTTTGCTAGCTAAGATATATATATATAGATATATATATATATATATATATATATATATATATATATATATATATATATATATATATATATATATATATATATATATATATATGTTAACTTTGTCTTACATGCCCCAACTTCTCCCATGTTCCTGCTTTTTATTTATTGTTTTCTTTGCATTTTTTTATATGTTGTCATGATCACATAAATTAGCAAGGAGTGGGTCATTTAATAGTTGTCTTTTTCACATTTGTTTTTTAAAATTTGGTGAAACTTGATTTTTTTTAAATAAATGATTTTAAAAGTTTTACAAAATTTTAATAACTTTAGTAAATAATTGAATGAAAATTTATAAGTTGTGTATAAAATAAGATAATTTTAATTATGATTAATAATTGTTGATAATATGGATTCATAATTTGATAAATTAATTATTTTGATTTAAGGGTTAATATATTATATATATTACATTTATTTATAGTTTTTATTTTGATTTAATTCTGAATAAATTTTGTTTGATGTTTAGAATTGGTTTAATCTCTCTCTCTCTCTCTCTCTCTCTCTCTCTCTCTCTTTGAAGTTCATTTAAGATTTCAGATGGATTGTGTATGTTAAATTAAAATTTGTTGTTTGTTATTATCATTTTCTTGTTATACATATTATTGACTCAACATTGAAATCATGATTTTATTTAATTTAGGCTTAAACTTGACTAAAATTGCATTTGATTTTAAATTCTAATATGAATGATTTACTTGATGGTTTTGATTGTGATTATATGTAAAACTTCGAATGATGATTAAAGAATTGATTTGTTTTAGGTTGAAGTTGGCTAAGTCCATGAAATTGGCTTAAAGGTTTGGATTGGAGTTAATTTGATTTGGATTTAGGTTTGGATCATGATTTGAAGTTTAGTTTGAATTTGAATTTGATAAATTGATCTTTGAGAAAATGAATTGAATTTGGATTGATTTGGATTTGGTTATGGCTAAGTCCATAAGATAAATCATGGGTCTTATGATGGATTTTGATTTTCAATTTGATCATGGGTTTCAATCATTTGATTAGGATTTGAATTTGGATTTTTATATTTGAATTGAATTTGAGGTTCGATTTCAAAAGGTGAACACAGGTCAGATTTAGGCTATAGAGTAGGCGAGTCTCCTTAATTTTTAAGGCATAGTCTAATCCTATGATTAACCCTTCAATATATTTAGGTTCAGGTTAAGTGTTCACCTAATCAATAAAAGTGTCTTATAGATAAGAAAGTCTTAGTGTCTAGAAGATCCCTAGATCTAAGATGAGGAGGTTGAGAACCCACTACAAAAGTGATGTCAACATTAATATGTTGAATCCACATGTTCTAAAATCTGAAAGGAGAGAAATTATTTAATATATTATAATTACATTTAATAGAAACCAAAAGAGGATCATGATTAAACAAGGTTCTGCTTAAATGATCTATATAAGTAATAGGCCATTGAGTAATCCAATGAGTATTAAAAAGAATTTGATCTATCCTTTTGCCAAAGTCTAGAGTTTTACCAAGTATAATTAGAAGCCCTAAAACAAATATTAATCAAATTACAATCAAGGATCATATTGCAAAATTCTTCCATGGAATGAATATTAGGAGAGAAAACAACACTTTTTTTAGAAGAAAATAAAATAATGTTAAAATCCCCTCCAACAAACCAAGGTTTATTGACAGATGTAGAAAAATTCCTCAAATTATCCCAAAGAAGATTTCTCAGATCTATTACAAGATACATAAACAAAAGAGTCCAAAACACAATAATCACCTTAAGATATTTGGGTGTTGATTACCTACTGAAAATCATCAAGAATAGAAATATCAACAAAATTATTCCAAAAACATCAAATCTTATTCCTAACATTAGAGAAAAATTATTGAAATTGATCATTCTAGCAACATGGTAAATTTTATTAGCATGAATAAGAGGCTCCAAAACAATAAGTAAAGAAATATATAAATTCTACAAAGATTTCTAATATAGTTATGAATAGAGAGAGTATCGTTCCCTCAAACATTCCAAACAAGAAAATTAAACATAAGGAAATAAAATGGGGTTAAGAAAAGGTTAATTAAGAGAGGATAGGTAGGTCGTAACAATTCTAGTATTTTTTGACAATTTGGGAGGGAAATTTTAACATTCTTTCTCTTATTAGTATGATAAGTTTGGAAACCATTTTCTTATCCCATATAATCATCATCTGAAAAGGATTTAGCAACATTAGTCATAGATTTTGAAGAAGTCTTCTATATAGAAGTGAGTTCTCCTTCTTCCAAGATATTAGAAATTCTTAAAGGAAAATGAGCATTGGGTATAGAAAGAGAGGGAGAAGAAATAGATTTATTTAAAAGGAAAGTGTGAACACCCAACCCTTCCTCTTCAATACCCAAATTATTAGATAAAACCAAATCTTTTTTGAGAATTTAAATCATCCTGAACTTGAAAATTAGAATTTGGTTTTGCAACTTGATTATCATGAGGAACCAAAACCATATTCTCCATAGAATTTGAATGATGCATAATATTAATATCCACATTAATATTTTCAATTAAAGCTTTATTTTGATAAATCAAAGCCAGCAAGGATGCAGAGATCGAATAAGAGGAAATATAATCATCATCCAAAAGTTTAGAAAAACTATTATTGTCCACTTTTGATGCCTTCAATTGCACAGAAGAGGTAATAGGTAAAACAACCTTACTAGGAACATTCAAAAAATTATTTTTTTTGAAGTAACATTTTAAAATTTAATAATGGTTGGCCAGGGGTTAGGAATAGAAGTTTCCTTAACAGGGATTTTCTTTTTTAGGTGAGGATGAAAAATAAAACATTCAGAATTATCGTACCCATGGATTTTGTAATGAGAGTAAAAGACAGGAAAATTTTTAAATTTAATTCTTAGCATGTAACCGTAATTCTCAGATCCCAAATAGATTTCTTTTGGGTGTTTCTTGGTAATGTTCAATTCAACAAGAATCCAAGCCACTAAAGGATGAGATTTCATATTCATTGCCTGATCAATTTACAATGGTCAACCAACTAAAGCACCAATAGTAAAAATGAATTAATGGTTAACAAAATGAATTTGCATATTGAGGAGAGAAATCTAAAGTGAAATGATTGGGGGTAATGGTTTAGGGTTTAGGGTTTAGGGTTAGGGTTTAGGGTTTAATGTTAAGGTTTAGGGTTTAGGGTTTAGTGTTTAGGCTTTAGGGTTTTAGGTTTAGGGTGGGTTGGGTTAGTTGGTAGGAGGGTTTAGATTTAGGCACAGTAGTTTGTGGTCAGGGAGAGGGTGGGTGAGGAGGGATTAGTTTTAGAGTCAGGGTTTGAGGCCTAGGTAGGGGTGCAAGTTTGGGTCAGGGTAGGGTGTTTAGTAGGTGGGGTGAATTTAGGGTCACATTAGGTGTTTAGGGTTTTTTAAAGTAAACCCGATTGATTTAAGTTTATTTACTTAGTTTTATTTATTTTAGTTTATTTATTTTATTTTTATTTAAGTTTATTTTTATTTTATTTAGTATTTATTTATTCTAAGTTTATTTATTTTGTTTATTTATTTTAGTTTATTTTAAGAGTTTAGGTTTATTTTATTTTAGTTTTATTTTATTTAATCTTTTATATTTTATATTTTATTTTAAATTTAGTTTTAAGTTTTTATTTTATTTTATTAAGTTTATTTTATTTTTATTTTAAGTTCAATTTTTATTTTATTTAGCTTTTATTTTTTTTTTTTATTTTTTTTAGTTTAGTCTTTATTTATTTATTTTATTTTACTTTTATCATTATTTTATTTATTTTTAAGTTTAGGTTTAGATTTATGTTTAGTTTAGGTTTTATTTATTTTATTTTATTATTTGTTTAGGTTTAGGTTTTTTATTTATTTTATTTTAGGTTTTATTTGGTTTAGTTTAGCTTTAGGGTTTTTAGGGTTTATGGTTTAGAGGGTTTAGGGTAGGTTTTTTTTGATTTGTGGCACAGGATTTAGGGTTTAGTGTTTAAGGTTTAGGGTTTTTTTTGTTTAGGGTTTAGGGTTTAGGGTTTAAGGTTTTTAAGGTTTTGTGTTATGGTTTAGGGTTTAGGGTTTAAGTTTTTGGTTTAGGGTTTATGTTTTAGTTTAGGATTTGGGTCGTGTTTATGGTTTTTATTAATAGAGAATAAATTCAGATTTAACATTTCTTCTTTTCAATTTCATCAACCAAGTAGCACACCAAGTTTTCTAAGACATAAATGATGACATAGATAAAAAATGAGCACAGATAGAGCAAATCAAAAACCCAAGATAAAGACAACAGTCTCTACTATAAAGACACAGTTCAATAAGCAGCAGATCGGATCGACCATTCTTCAATTTCTCCAGTTCCCATCAAAATCACCCTTTCTTCTCGAGTAGCGGGATCTGTCATCAAATCCTTGATCTCTCCATCCGCCACCACCATGGATGTAACCTCCGTCGCTCCTCCTGCCTCCATAACTGATACCTCCATACCTACCAGCACCTCTAGATCTCGCACCACCACTACGATTAACACTGCCTCCACCTTTGCCTCCACCATGAGATCTAGACACCGGGTGATGGTGAGGTTCCCCAAGGTTCTGCCCATTCTGTGGGTTTAGTTTATTAGCTTTAGTGTTTCAATTTTATTTTAATTTATTTAATTACTCTGTTTATGTTTATGGTTTAGGTTTAAGGTGCAGGGTTAAGGTTTGGGGATTAGGTCTCGTGGTTTTAGGTTTGTGTTTTAGGTTTTGTGGTTTATGATTTTGGGTTTAGGTTTGAGTTTAGGGTTGGGGTTTAGTGGCCTAGGGCCTGTGGTAAGGCCCAGAGCCCAGGGCTCAGGCCCAGGTCAGCTTAGAGCCTTCAGGTCATTTAGGGCCAGGATCAGGGCCTGTGATCAGGGCCCAGTGGGTCTGGGGTCCGTGGCCTGTGGATCAGGATGGCCAAGGTTTCAGTGATCAGCTGGCTGGGCCCAGGAGGGCCTAGGTCACTGCCAGGATCTGGGATCAGTGCTCAGTGATCAGGGTCCAGGTAGCCCAGGGCCTAATCAGGGCCTGTGGGTTGTGGCTCAGTTCTGTGATCAGTGGGTTTATTTTATGTTTTAAAATTTAAGCAAGTTAGGTTTATTTAGTTTATTTTATTCTTTTAGTTAATTTTATCTTTTATTTAGGTTTATTTTATTTTTATTTTAGTTTATTTATTTTATTTATTTTAGAATTTGATTTTTATTTTATTTTTAGGTTTAGGTTTTATTTGATATTTTTAGGTTTAAGTTTTTATTTTTATTTTAATTTTTTAGGTTTAGGTTTTAGGTTTTCATTTAAGTTTTATTTTTAGGTTTTGTTTTTTTAGTTGGCTTTACATTTAGGTTCAGTTTATTTTTATTTTATTTTATTTTATTTACTTTAGGTTTAGGTTTAGGTTTAGTTAATTTTACATTCAGGTTAAAGTTTTATTTATTTTAGTATAGTTTATTTTTAGTTTAGGTTTATTTTATTTTGATTATTTTATTTTTAATTTAGGTTTTAGGTTTTTTTAGTTTAGGGTTTATGTTTTATTTTCTATTTATTATTAGATTTATTTTTTTTTGTTTAGCTTTTTATTTAGTTTTTATTTTAGGTTTAGTTTTTATTTTCTTTAGTTTTTTTTCTAATTTTATTTTATTTTTTATTTAAGTTTAGGTTTTTATTTATTTTATTTTAGTTTAGATTTTATTTTTATTTTTAGGTTTAAGTTTAGGTTTAGGTTTTTATTTTATTTTATTTTCTTTAGATTTAGGTTTTTTCTACTTATGTTATTTTTAGGTTTTACTTAGTTTAAATTTTGGTTTTTAGGTTTTTAGGGTTTAGGGTTTAAGGTTGTATGTTTTAGTGTTTAAGGTTTATATTTTTAGGGTTTAGGGTTTAGGCTTTAGGCTTTAGGGTTTTAGTGTTTAGGGTTTAGGGTTTAGGGTTTACTATTTAAATTTTAGGGGTTTTAGGGTTTAAGGTTTAGGTTTTAGGGTCTAGGGTTTATGATTTAGGGTTTAGGTTTTAGGTTTAGGGTTTAGGTTTTAGTCTAGGGTTTAAGATTATTTTTAATAGAAAATAAAGTCACAAGTGATGACAGCGATCAAAAATGATGACATCGATCAAAAATGAGCAACCATAGAGCAAATCAAAAATTCTAGATAAGTAGAATCATCTCTACCGTAAAGACATAGTTGCATAAGAAGTAGATCAGTTTGGTCATTCTTTAGTTTCTCCAGTTCCCATCAGCACTATGCCCACTTCTCGAGTAGTGGGATCCACCATCATATCCCCGACCTCTCCCTCTGCTACCACCATGGGTGTAAGTTTCATCGCTCCTCCTGCCATGATAATCACCACTACTCTGACCACCACCTCCATATCCACCCTCCTGATCCCACACCATTCTAAAATTGCCACCTAACTTGCCTCACCACCAGATCTGACCCAGCCTCTGATTGGATGTTCGCCATCAAGGTTCCCACCCATTATGAGGGTTTAGGGTTGCGCTCTAGGGTTTATGGTTTATGGTTTTTTAGGTTTTAGGGTTTAGGGTGTTTAGGGTTTAAGGTTTAGGGTTTAGGGTTTAGATTTTGGGTTTGTGGTTTAGGGTTTAGGATTTAGAGTTTAGGGTTTTGGTTTTAGGGTTTAGTTTGAGTTATAGGTTTAGCTTAGGCTTGGTTTAGTGCTTAGGGTTAGTTAGGGTAGGTTTAGGATTTAGTGGGTTTTTTAAATTACAAACCAGTAGGTTTATTTTAGTTTATTTATTTAAGTTTATTTAATATAGTTTAAGTTTTTATTTTGCTTATTATCATAGTTTATTTTAGTTGAGTTTTATTTCATTTTTATTTTTTAGCAAGTTTTATTTTATCTTTTAGATTTAGTTTAGGTTTTCATTTTATTTTGTGCTTTAGCATATCTTTTATTATTTTGGTTTTATCTATTATTTTGCTTATTTAGCTTCATCTTTATCTTTATTTATTTGGCTTCAGGGTTTATTTTATCTTAGGCACTTTATCTTAGCTCTTAGGGTTTAGCTTTTATTCTTTATCTTATCTTTGTAGGCCTAGGGCTTCTTTGCTTTCATGGTTGAGCGATTTTTAGCAATACGTAACCGAACGTTCTTTTAATTTATTTTTAGGTTTATTTTTTAGGTTTAAGTTTTTATTTAGTTTTTATTTTATTTTCTTTTTAATTTCTATTTTAATTAGGTTCTTTTTTAGTTTAGTTTAGGTTTTTATTTATTTTATTTTAGTTTATTTTTATTTTTTATTTATTTTATTTTTAAGTTTAGGTTTAGATTTTAGTTTAGGTTTTTATTCTATTTTCTTTTTATAAAATTATTTAAGTTTTGGTTTATTTATTTATTTTCTTTTTAGGTTTTATTTAGTTTAGGTTTAGGTTTAGGTTTTTAGGTTTTTAGGGTGTACGACTTAGGGTTTAGGGTTCATAATTTAGGGTATATGGTTTTAGGGTTTAGGGTTCAGGGTTAGTGATTAGGGTTTAGGGTTTGTTTAGGGTTTAGTATTTAGGGTTTATAGTTTGAGTTTAAGTTTAGGTTTAAGTTTAAGTTAGATTTAGGTTTAAGTTTAAGTTTAGGTTTAGTTAAGTTTAGGTTTAAATTTAGGTTTAGGTTTAGGGAGTTAGGTTTAAGTTAGGTTTAATTAGTTTAGGTTTAGGTTGAATTTAGGATTTTAGTTTAGGTTTAGGTTTAGGGTTTTATTTAAGTTTAAGTTTAAATAGGTTTTTTATATTTATTATTTTATTTAATATATATTTTTATTTTTTTTGTTTTTTTATTTTTTTAATTTTTATTTAGGTGTAATTTTATTTTTATTTAGTTTAGTTTATTTATTTTAGTTTAGGTTTTTCATTTTAGTTTATTATTTACGTTTAGGTTTAGGTTTATGTTTATTTTTTAGTTTAGTTTTATATTTGTTTTCTTTTTTATGTTTAGGTTTTATTTTTTATTTTTAGGTTTAGGTTTAAGTTATTTTTTTTAGGTTTAGGTTTTAGGTTTTTATTTTTTTAGGCTTAGGTTTACGTTTATTTTTAGTTTATTTTTTAGTTTTAGGTTTAGGTTTATTTTAGTTTAGGTTTAGGTTTATTTTTTTATTTATTTTAAGTTTAGGTTTTTTAAAGTTTAGGGTTTAGGTTTTATTTTTTTATTTATTTTAGGTTTATTTTTAAGTTTATATTTTTATTTAGTTTTATTTTATTTATTTTTTGGTTTATTTTATTTTGATTTTCGTTTAGTATTTATTTTATGTTTTGATTTTTATTTATTTTATTTTTAGTTTGTTTAGGTTTTTTAGTTATTTATTTTAGTTTAGTTTTATTGTTTATTTTATTTTATATTTACATTTAGGTTTAGGTTTAGGTTTTTAGGTTTTAGTTTAGGTTTTTTTATTTTTTATTTTATTTTAGATTTAGGTTTTTCTATTTTTTTTTAATTTGAGGTTTTATTTAGTTTAGGTTTAGGTTTTTAAGTTTTTTAATTTTTAGGGTTTATGGTTTTGTGTTTAAAGTTTGGGGTTTAGGGTATTGGTTTTAGGGTTGTAGGTTTTAGGGTCTAGGGTTTATGTTTTATTGTTTAGAGTTTTTTAGTTTAGGGTTTAGTGTTTTAAGGTTTAGGGTTTAGGGTTTATGGTTTTAAATTTTAGGGTTTAGGGTTTAGAGTTTAGGGTTGCAAGTTTAGGGTTCAGGGTTTAGGGCTTAGGAATAGTTTTAGAGTTTAGAGTTTAGGGTTTAGGGTTTTTCTTTTTATTATTTTTTATTCTTTTATTTTTTTTTTTAAATTAAGTAAATTGGTAGATTTATGTTTATTTAGTTTATTTTATTTTTTATTTTTATTTAGGTGTTTTTTTATTTTTATTTTGTTTAGTTTTGTTATTTTAGGGTTGTTTATTTTAGTTTAGGTTTTTTATTTTAGTTTATTTTTTATTTTTATGTTTATGTTTTGGTTCATTTTTTAGTTTAGTTTTATTTTTATTTTATTCTACAGGTTTTGGTTTTTATTTTATTTTTTTAGGTTTAGGTTTTAGGTTTTTATTTTAGTTTTATCTTTAGTTTTTCTTTTTTAGTTTAGGTTTAAGTTTATTTATAGTTTCTTTTAATTTATTTAGAGTTTAGCTTTAGGTTTAGGTTTTATTTATGTTAGTTTAGTTTATTTTTGTTTAGGTTTATGTTTATTTTATTTTTATTTTAGGTTTAGGTTTTTTTAGTTTAGGGTTTAGATTTTTTTTAGGTTTATTTTTTAAGGTTTATATTTTTATTTAGTTTTTATTTTATTTTATTTTAGGTTTATTTTATTTTTATTTTAGGTTTGCTTTTTATTTTCTTTAGATTTTTTTGTTTAGTTTAGGTTTTTATTTATTTTATTTTAGCTTGTTTTAATTTTTTATTTTATTTTCTTTTTAGGTTTTGGTTTAGGTTTGGTTTTTATTTTATTATTTTATTTTGGTTTAGGTTTTTTTAGGTTTATTTTAGTTTAGGTTTAGGTTTTTAGCTTCTTAGGGTTTAAAGTTTAGGGTTTAGGGTTTAGGGTTTAGGGCTTAGGGTTTTAGGGTTTAGGGTAGGTCGTTCTTAAGTTTCTGTAGTTCCCATGACCACCTAGCCTCTGGGTAGGGATCCACCATGTGTCCCAGATCTCTCCATCCACCACCCATTGCTTAACAGCTCCTCTCCATAACCAACTCCATATCCACGGCACCTCCAAATCCCCACCTGTCGTGTCGCAGCTCCATGAGGAGTTAGGCTGGTTGATGGTAAGTTCTTGTCATCAAGGTTCTGCCATTCTTAGGGTTTAGGTTTAGGTTTAGGTTTATTAGGTTTTAGGGTTTAGGTTTAGTTTTTAATTTATTTAGTTACTTTAGGTTTAGGTTTAGGGTTTGGGGTTTAGGGTTTAAGGATTAGGGTTATGGTTTAGGGTTAAGGGTTTATGTGTTAGGGTATAAGGTTTAGTGTTTATGATTTAGGGTTTTAGGGTTTATGCTATTAGAATTTTGGGTTTAGGATTAGAGTTTAGGGTTTAGGGTTTGGGGTTTAAGGTTATTTAGGGTTTTGGGTTTTAAGCTTAGATTTTAGGGTTGTAAGTTTAGGGTTAGTTTTAAGATTTAGGGTTTAGCGGTTAGGGTTTAGGGTATTTTTTAAATTAAATAAACCCATAGGTTTAGGTTTATTTAGTTTATTTTTGATTTATTTTAGTTTATTTTTTTATTTAGGTTTATTTTTTATTTTTATTTAGTTTAGTTTATTTATTTTTCATTTTTTATTTTAGTTTAGAGTTTTTATTTTAGTTTTTTTTTAGGTTTAGGTTTATTTTTTAGTTAAGTTTTATTTTTATTTTATTTTTTTGGTTTAGGTTTTATTTATTTTAGTTTAGTTTATTTTTGTTTAGGTTTAGGTTTATTTTTTTAGTTTTGGGTTTAGGTCTAATTCTTTATTTATTTTGAGGTATATTTTTTATGTTTAGGTTATTATTTTATTTTATTTTAAGTTTTTTTTATTTTTATTTTATGTTTAGTTTTTATTTTATTAAGGTTTTTTGTTCTAAGGTTTATTTTATTTTTTAGTTTAATTTAGGTTTTTCTTTATTTTATTTTAGTTTATTTTTATTTTTAAAGACATAGTTCCATAAGCATGATCGGATCGATCACCTTGATTTCTAGTTCCCATTAGAACCACACGGTGGTGGGATCCACCATCATATCACCGATCTCTCCATGCGCCACCACCATGGCTATAACCTTCGTCGCTCATTTCGCCTCCATAACCACTACTGCTTCGACCACCACGATGATATCCACTAGCACCTTTGGATCCCCAACCACCATTGTGATAATCGTCACGTCCGCCTTCACCTCCCCAACCAGATCTAGACTAGGCCTGGTTGATGGTGATGTTTCTGCAATCAAGGTTCTGCCCATTCTTAGGGTTTAGGATTATATTTTTTAGGTTTTAGAGTTTAGGTGTTCTTTTTAAAGTTTATTTACTTACTTTAAGTTTTGGTTTAGGGTTTAGGGTTTAGGGTTTAAGGTTTAGGGTTAGGGTTTAGGGTTTAGGGTGTAGGGTGTACGGTTTAGGGTTTTAAGGTTTATGCTTTTAGGGTTTGGGGTTTAGGATTAGGGTTTATGGTTTAGGGTTTAGGTATTTTAGTGTTTAGGGTTTAGGGTTAATTTCAGGGTTTAAGATTTAGGGTTTAGGGTTTAGGGTCTAGGATTTAGGTTTTAAGTTTTTATTTATTTATTTATTTTATTTTATTTTATTTTTTATTTTTATTTAATTTAGTTTATTTATTTTAGGTTTATTTATGTTAGTTTAGGTTTTTTATTTTAGTTTATTTTTTAGGTTTAGGTTTAGGTATATTTTTTAGTTGAGTTTTATTGTTATTTTATTTATTCTATTTAGGTTTTATTTTTTATTTTTAGGTTTAGGTTTAGGTTTTTATTTTATTTTTTAGGCTTAGCTTCTAAGTTTTTATTTTAGGTTTATTTTTAGGTTCTATTTTTTAATTTTGGTTTGGATTTATTTTTAATTTATATTATTCTATTTAGTTTCGGTTTAGGTTTAGGTTTAGTTTATTTTAAGTTTAGGATTTATTTATTTTAGTTGAGTTTATTTTAATTAAGGTTTAGTTTTATTTTTTTTTATTTTAGGTTTAAGTTTCTTTTTTATTTTAGGGTCTTTTCTTATATTTAGGTTTATTTTTTAGGTTTAGGTTTTTCTTTAGTTTTATTTTTTTTATTTTATGTTTATTTTATTTTTATTATACATTTAGTTTTTATTTTATTAAGATTATTTATTATTAGGTTTATTTTATTTTTTAGTTTAGTTTTGGTTTTTCTTTATTTTATCTTAGTTTTTTTATTTTTTTATTTTTTTATTTTAAATTTAGGTTTATGCTTTAGTTTAGGTTTTTATTTTATTTTATTTTTTATTTTATTTATGTTTAAGTTTTTTATGTATTTTATTTTTAGGTTTCATTTAGTTTATGTTTAGGTTTTTAGGGTTTAAGGGTTTAGGCTTAAGGTTTGAGGGTTTTAGGGTTTAGGGTTTTACGATTTAGGGTTAGGCTCAGGGTTTAAGGTTTAAGGTTTAGGGTTTAGTATTTAGGCTTTAGGGTTTAGGATTTTTAGGTTTTAATGTTCAGGGTTTAGGGTTTAATGTTAGCTTAGGGTTTAGGTTAGTTTAGGGTTTAGAGTTTAGGTTTTAAGGTTTAGGGTTTTTAGAGTTTAGGGTTTATGGTCTACGGTTAGTTTAGGGTTTAGGGTTTTAGGGTTTTGGGTTTAGGGTTAGGGTTAGGGTTTAGGGTTTAGGGTTTCGTGTTTAGGGTTTAGGGTTTATGGTTTATGGATTAGGGTTTGTTCAGGGTTTAGGGTTTAAGGTTTAGTGTTTACGCTTTTTTAGGGTTTAGGGTTTAGGGTTAGTTTTAGGGTTTAGGATTTAGGGTTTAGGGTTTAGGGGTTCTTTATAAAAAAAGTTAAGTAAACTAATATGTTTAGGTTTATTTATTTTATTTAGTTAATTTATTATTTATTTTAGTTTATTTTATTTTTTATTTTTATTTAGTTTGTTTTATTTATTTTAAATTTATTTATTTTAGTTTAATTATTTTATTTTTGTCGATTATTTTGTTTAGTTTTATTTTATTTTATTTTTTTAGGTTTAGGTTTTATTTTTTAATTTTAAGTTTAACTTTAGGATTTTATTTATTTTTTGTTTAAGTTTTAGGTTTTTATTTTAGTTTTTCTTTTTTAGTTTAGGCTTAAGTTTATTTTTAGTTTATTTTATTTTATTTAGTTTAGGGTTTAGGTTTAGTTTATTTTAGGTTTAGGTATAGGTTTTATTATTTTAGATTAGTTTATTTTGGTTTAGGTATAGTTTTAATTAATTTTGTTTATTTTAGGATTAGGCTATTCTTTTTTTAAGTTTAGGGTTTAGGTTTTATTTTTTATTTATTTTTTGGATTATTTTTTAGGTTTAGGTTTTTATTTAGTTTTTATTTTATTTTATTTTAGGTTTATTTTATTTTTATTTTACATTTAACTTTAATTAATTTGGGTTGTTAATTTTTAGGTTTATTTTATTTTTTAGTTAAGTTTATGTTTTTATTTCCTTTATTTTAGTTTAGTTTTTATTTTTTATTTTATTTTATTTTTAGCAATAGGTTTAGGTTTTAGTTTGGGTTTTTATTTTTTATTTTTTTTTTAGTTTAAGGTCTATTTTTTTATTTCTTTATAGGTTTTATTTAATTTAAGTTTAGGTTTTTAGGGTTTAGAGTTTAGGGTTTATGGTTTAGTGTTTAGGCTTTAGGGTTTAGGGTTTTTAAGGTTTAGGGTTTAGGGTCTAGTGTTTAGGGTTAGGTTAGGGTTTAGGGTTAGTTTAAGGTTTATGGTTAGTTTTTGGTTTAGGATTTAGGGTTTAGAGTTTTGAGGGTTTAGGGTATAGGATTTAGGGTTAGTTTAGGGTTCAGAGTTTAGGGTTTTAGGGTTTATGGTTTAGGGGTTAATGTTTAGGGTTAGGGTTGGGGTTTAGGGTTTAGGGTTATAGGTTTAATGTTTAGGGTTTAAAGTTAGTTTTAGGGTTTAGGGTTTACAGTTTAGGGTTGAAGGTTTTAGGATTTAGAGTTTAGGGTTTAGGGTTTAGGGTTGTAGGTTTACGGCATACGGTTTAGCGTTTAGGGTTTAGGTTTTATTATTTTAAACTAAGTAAACCGATAGATTTAGTTTATTTAGTTTATTTTTTTACTTATTTGAGTTTATTTTATTTTATATTTTTATTTAGGTTTATTATTTTTATTTATGTTTGGTTTATTTATTTTAGCTTTTGTTTTTTATTTTTGTTTTATTTAAGTTTATGTTTACTTTTTAGTTGAGTTTTATTTTTATTTTATTTTTTTAGTTTAGATTTTATTTTTTAGTTTTGGGTTAAGTTTTTATTTTATTTTTCTTAGTTTAGGTTTTAGGATTTTATTTTAAGTTTATTTATAGGTGTTTTTTTGGTTAGGTTTAGCTTTATTTTTAGTTTATTTTAATTTATTATTTTAGGGTTTTGGATTAGATTATTTTAGGTTTAGTTTAAGTTTTATTTATTTTACTTTAGCTTATCTTAGTTTAGGTTTGGGTTTATTTTATTTTATTTATTTTAGGTTTAGGTTTTTTCTAGTTTACGGTTTAGGTTTTATTTATTTATTTAGGTTTATTTTTTAGGTTTGTGTTTTTATTTGGTTTTTCTTTTATCTTATTTTATGTTTAGTTTTTATATTATTTAGATTTTTTACTTTTAGGTTTATTTTATTTTTAAGTTTAGTTTAAGTTTTTATTTTTTTATATTTTATTTTAGTTTTTGTTTTTTTATTTCTTTTAGTTTATTTTATTTTTTTATTTAGGTTTATTTTTATTTTTATTTTTTTAGTTTATTTATTTTAGGTTTATTTATTTTAGTATAATTTGATTTTTATTTTATTTTTTAGGTTTAGGTTTTATTTGATATTTTTAGGTTTAAGTTTTTGTTTTTATTTTAATTTTTTAGGTTTATGTTTTAGGTTTTCATTTAACCTTTATTTTTAGGTTTTGTTTTTTCATTTAGCTTTAGGTTTAGGTTCAATTTATTTTAATTTAATTTTATTTTATTTACTTTAGGTATAAGTTTAGGTTTAATTTATTTTACATTTAGGTTTAAGTTATACTTATTTTAGTATAGTTTATTTTTAGTTTTGGTTTATTTTATTTTGATTATTTTATTTTTATTTTAGGTTTTTGTTTTTTTTTTAAGTTTAGGGTTTAAGTTTTATTTTCTGTTTAGTTTTAGATTTATTTTTTATGTTTAGCTTTTTATTTAGTTTTTATTTTAGGTTTAGATTTTATTTTCTTTAGTTTTTTTATTTCTAATTTTATTTTATTTTTTAGTTAAGTTTAGGTTTTTATATATTTTATTTTGGTTTAGATTTTATTTTTATTTTTAGGTTTAAGTTTAGGTTTAGGTTTTTATTTTATTTTATTTTTTTTAGATTTAAGTTTTTCTGTTTATGTTATTTTTAGGTTTTACTTAGTTTAAATTTAGGTTTTTAGGTTTTTAGGGTTTAGGGTTTAAGGTTGTAGGTTTTAGTGTTTAAGGTTTAGAGTTTTAGGGTTTAGGGTTTAGGCTTTAGGCTTTAGGGTTTTAGTGTTTAGGGTTTAGGGTTTAGGGTTTTTTAGTTTTAGGGTTTTAAGGTTTAGGCTTTTTTTGGGTTTAGGGTTTATGATTTAGGGTTTAGGTTTTAGGTTTAGGGTTTAGGTTTTAGTTTAGGGTTTAAGATTTTTTTAATAGAAAATAAAGTCACAAAGTGATGATAGCGATCAAAAATGATGACATCGATCAAAAATGAGCACCCATAGAGCAAATCAAAAATTCTAGATAAGTAGAATCGTCTCTACCATAAAGACATAGTTGCATAAGAAGTAGATCAGTTTGGTCATTCTTGGTTTCTCAGTTCCCATCGACCTTATGCCCACTTCTCGAGTAGTGGGATCCACCATCATATCCCCGACCTCTCCCTCTGCTACCACCATGGGTGTAAGTTTCGTCACTCCTCCTACCATGATAATCACCACTACTCTGACCACCAACTCCATATCCATCAGCACCTCCAGATTCCCCTACACCAATTCAAAAATTGCCACCTCTAACTTCGCCTCCACCACTAGATCTAGACTGAGCCTAGTTGACAGTGATGTTCCGATCATCAAGGTTCTACCCATTATGAGGGTTTGGAGTTTAGGGTTTAGGGTTGTACGTTCTAGGGTTTATTTTATTTAATTTATTTTTTATTTTTTTTATTTTTTTATTTTTATTAGGTGTATTTTTATATTTATTTAGTTTAGTTTATTTATTTTAGTTTAGGTTTTTCATTTTAGTTTATTATTTACATTTAGGTTTAGGTTTATGTTTATTTTTTAGTTTAGTTTTATATTTGTTTTCTTTTTTTATGTTTAGGTTTAGGCTTTTAGGTTTTTAAGGTGTACGACTTAGGGTTTAGGGTTTAAAGTTTAGGGCATATGGTTTTAGGATATAGGGTTTTAGGGTTTAGGGTTCACGGTTAGGGATTAGGGTTTAGGGTTTGTTTAGGGTTTAGTGTTTAATCTTTGAGGTTTATGGTTTTGAGGGTTTAAGGATTAGGGTGTAGGGTTTAGGGATTAGGGTTAATTTATGGTTTAGGGTTTAGGATTTAGGGTTTTTAGGTATAGGGTTTAGGGTTCAGGGTTAGTTTAGGGTTTTAGGTTTTAGGGTTTAGGGTTTAGGGTTTAGGGTTTAGGGTTTAAAGTCTAAGGTTTAGGCTTTCCATTAGGGTTTAGGGTTTAAGATTTAGGATTTAAGGTTTAGGGTTTAGGGATTAGGTTTTAGGCTTTAGGATTTATGATTTAGGCTATAGTTTAGGTTTAGGGTTTAGGTTTTTAGGATTTAGGGTTTAGGGTTTAAGGTTTAGGGATGAGGATTTAGCGTTAGTTTAGGGTTTAGGGTTTAGGGTTGCAGGTTTAGGGTTTAATGTTTAGGATTTAGCGTTTAGGGTTTATGGTTTATTTTTAAAATTAAGTAGACCGATAGGTTTATGTTTATTTATTTTATTTAATTTATTTTTTATTTTTTTAGTTTTTTTATTTTTTATTTGTATTTTTATTTATTTAGTTTAGTTTATTTATTTTAGTTTAGGTTTTTCATTTTAGTTTATTATTTACATTTAGGTTTAGGTTTATGTTTATTTTTTAGTTTAGTTTTATATTTGTTTTCTTTTTTTACGTTTAGGTTTTATTTTTTATTTTTAGGTTTAGGTTTAAGTTATTTTTTTTAGGTTTAGGTTTTAGGTTTTTATTTTTTTAGGCTTAGGTTTATGTTTATTTTTAGTTTTTTTTAGTTTTGTTTTGAGTTTAGGTTTATTTTAGTTTAGGTTTAGGGTTATTTTGTTTTATTTATTTTAAGTTTAGGTTTTTTTAAAAGCTTAGGGTTTAGGTTTTATTTTTTTATTTATTTTAAGGTTTATTTTTTAAGTTTAGGTTTTTATTTAGTTTTATTTTATTTATTTTTAGGTTTATTTTATTTTGATTTTACGTTTAGTAATTATTTTATGTTTTTTATTTTTAGATTTATTTTATTTTTTAGTTTTGTTTAGGTTTCTATATATTTATTTTTAGTTTAGTTTTTATTATTTATTTTATTTTATATTTATATTTAGGATTAGGTTTAGGTTTAGGGTTAGGTTTTAGTTTAGGTTGTTTTATTTTATTTTTTTATTTTATTTAGATTTAGGTTTTTCTATTTTTTTTAATTTTAGGTTTTATTTAGTTTAGGTTTAGGTTTTTAAGTTTTTCAATTTTTAGGGTTTATGGTTTTGTGTTTAGGGTTTGGGGTTTAGGGTATTGGGTTTAGGGTTGTAGGTTTTAGGGTCTAGGGTTTATGGTTTATTGTTTAGAGTTTTTGAGTTTAGGGTTTAGTGTTTTAAGGTTTAGGGTTTAGGGTTTATGGTTTTAAATTTTAGGGTTTAGGGTTTAGAGTTTAGGGTTGTAGGTTTAGGGTTCAGGGTTTAGGGTTTAGGAATAGTTTTAGAGTTTAGAGTTTAGGGTTTAGGGTATTTATTTTTATTATTCTTTATTCTTTTATTTTTTTATTTTTTTAAATTAAGTAAACTGGTAGATCTATGTTTATTTAGTTTATTTTATTTTTTATTTTTATTTTGGTGTTTTTTAATTTTTATTTAGTTTAGTTTTGTTATTTTAGGTTTATTTATTTTAGTTTAGGTTTTTTTTAGTTTATTTTTTATTTTATGATGTTTATGTTTTCTTTTTTTTAGTTTAGTTTTATTTTTACTTTATTGTATAGGTTTTGGTTTTTATTTTATTTTTTTAGGATTAGGTTTTAGGTTTTTATTTTAGTTTTATTTTTAGTTTTTCTTTTTTAGTTTAGGTTTACGTTTATTTATAGTTTATTTTAATTTATTTAGAGTTTAGGTTTAGGTTTAGGTTTTATTTATGTTAGTTTAGCTTTTTTTTTGTTTAGGTTTATGTTTATTTTATTTTTATTTTAGGTTTAGGTTTTTTTTAGTTTAGGGTTTAGGTTTTTTTATAGGTTTATTTTTTAAGGTTTATATTTTTATTTAGTTTTTCTTTTATTTTATTTTAGGTTTATTTTATTTTTATTTTAGGCTTGCTTTTTATTTTCTTTAGGTTTTTTTTGTTTAGTTTAGGTTTTTATTTATTTTATTTTAGCTTGTTTTAATTTTTTATTTTATTTTCTTTTTAGGTTTTGGTTTAGGTTTAGGTTTTAGTTTAGGTTTTTATTTTATTATTTTATTTTGGTTTAGGTTTTTTTTAGGTTTATTTTAGTTTAGGTTTAGGTTTTTAGCTTCTTAGGGTTTAGGGTTTAGGGTTTAGGGCTTAGGGTTTTAGGGTTTAGGGTCGGTCATTCTTTAGTTTACAGGTTCCCACTAGCCTCTCGTGGCAGATCCCACCATCGTGTCCCGATCTCTCCATCTTCACGTCCATAACCAACTCCATCCAGGCCTCCAAATCCCCACCACCAGCATAATCCCGTCATGGGCCTTTAGCTCCACCAGGCTAGTTGATGGTAAGTTCTTGTCATCAAGGTTCTGCGCATTCTTAGGGTTTGGGTTTAGGTTTAGGTTTATTAGGTTTTAGGGTTTAGGTTTAGTTTTTAATTTATTTAGTTACTTTAGGTTTAGGTTTAGGGTTTGGGGTTTAGAGTTTAAGGATTATGGTTATGGTTTAGGGTTTAGGGTTTATGGGTTAGGGTATAAGATTTAGTGTTTATGATTTAGGATTTTAGGGTTTATGCTGTTAGAATTTTGGGTTTAGGATTAGAGTTTAGGGTTTAGGGTTTAGGGTTTAAGGTTATTTAGGGTTTTGTGTTTTAGGCTTAGAGGTTAGGGTTGTAAGTTTAGAGTTAGTTTTAAGATTTAGGGTTTAGCGGTTAGGGTTTAGGGTATTTTTTTTAATTAAATAAACCCGTAGGCTTAGGTTTATTTAGTTTATTTTTGATTTATTTTAGTTTATTTTTTTATTTAGGTTTATTTTTTATTTTTATTTAGTTTAGTTTATTTGTTTTACATTTTTTATTTTAGTTTAGGATTTCTATTTTAGTTTATTTTTTAGGTTTAAGTTTAGGTTTAGGTTTATTTTTTAGTTAAGTTCTATTTTTATATTATTTTTTTGGTTTAGGTTTTATTTATTTTAGTTTAGTTTATTTTTATTTAGGTTTAGGTTTATTTTTTTAGTTTTGGGTTTAGGTCTAATTCTTTATTTATTTTGAGGTATATTTTTTAGGTTTAGGTTATTATTTTATTTTATTTTAAGTTTATTTTATTTTTATTTTATGTTTAGTTTTTATTTTATTAAGGTTTTTTATTCTAAGGTTTATTTTATTTTTTAGTTTAATTTAGGTTTTTCTTTATTTTATTTTAGTTTATTTTTATTTTTAAAGATATAGTTCCATAAACAGTAGATCGGATCGATCACCTTCTATTTCTCTAGTTCCCATCAGAACCACCCTGGCCTTTCGAGTAGTGGGATCCACCATCATATCATCGATCTCTCCATGCCATACCACCATCACCTTCATTAGCCTCCATCCTCTTCTTGACCAGCGATGATATCCACTAGCACCTTTGGATCCCCCACCACCATTGTGATAATCGTCACATCCGCCTTCACCTCCCCAACCAGATCTAGACTAAGCCTGGTTGATGGTGATGTTTCTGCAATCAAGGTTTTGCCCATTCTTAGGGTTTAGGATTATATTTTTTAGGTTTTAGAGTTTAGGTGTTCTTTTTAAAGTTTATTTACTTACTTTAGGTTTTGGTTTAGGGTTTGGGGTTTAGGGTTTAAGGTTTAGGGTTAGGGTTTAGGGTTTAGGGTTTAGGGTTTAGGGTGTAGGCTGTAGGGTTTAGGATTTTAGGGTTTATGCTTTTAGGGTTTAGGGTTTAGAGTTTAGGTATTTTAGGGTTTAGGGTTTACGGTTAATTTCAGGGTTTAAGGTTTAGGGTTTAGGGTCTAGGATTTATGTTTTAGGTTTTAATTTATTTATTTATTTTATTTTATTTAATTTTTTATTTTTATTTAGTTTAGTTTATTTATTTTAGGTTTATTTATTTAGTTTAGGTTTTTTATTTTAGTTTATTTTTTAGGTTTAGGTTTAGTTATATTTTTTAGTTGAGTTTTACTGTTATTTTATTTATTCTATTTAGGTTTTATTTCTTATTTTTAGGTTTAGGTTTAGGTTTTTATTTTATTTTTAACGCTTAGCTTCTAAGTTTTTATTTTAGGTTTATTTTTAGGTTTTATTTTTTAGTTTTGGTTTGGATTTATTTTTAGTTTATATTATTCTATTAATTTAGGTTTAGTTTATTTTAAGTTTAGGTTTTATTTATTTTAGTTGAGTTTATTTTATTTTTATTTTAGGTTTTGGTTTCTTTTTTATTTTAGGGTCTTTTTTTATATTTAGGTTTATTTTTTAGGTTTAGGTTTTTATTTAGTTTTTATTTTTTTATTTTAAGTTTATTTTATTTTTATTTTACATTTAGTTTATATTTTATTAAGATTATTTATTCTTAGGTTTATTTTATTTTTTAGTTTAGTTTTGGTTTTTCTTTATTTTATTTTAGTTTTTTTATTTTTTTATTTATAAGTTTAGGTTTATACTTTAGTTTATGTTTTTATTTTATTTTATTTTTTATTTTATTTAGGTTTAAGTTTTTTATGTATTTTACTTTTAAGTTTTATTTAATTTAAGTTTATGTTTTTAGGGTTTAGGGGTTTAGGCTTAAGGGTTGAGGGTTTTAGGGTTTAGGGTTTTACGATCTAGGGTTAGGCTCATGGTTTAGGGTTTAAGGTTTAGGATTTAGTATTTAGGCTTTAGGGTTTAGGGTTTTTAGGTTTTAATGTTCAGGGTTTAGGGTTTAAGGTTAGCTTAGGGTTTAGGTTAGTTTAGGGTTTAGGGTTTTAGGCTTTAAGGTTTAGGGTTTTTAGAGTTTAGGGTTTATGGTCTAGTTAGTTTAGGGTTTAAGGTTTAGGGTTTTAGGGTTTTGGGTTTAGGGTTAGGGTTAGGGTTTAGGGTTTAGGGTTTATGGTTTAGGGTTTAGGGTTTATGGTTTATGGATTAGGGTTTGTTCAGGGTTTAGGGTTTATAGTTTAGTGTTTATGCTTTTTTAGGGTTTAGGGTTTAGGATTTAGGGTTTGGGGTTTAGGGATTTTTTATAAAAAAAATTAAGTAAACTAATATGTTTAGGTTTATTTATTTTATTTAGTTTATTTATTATTTATTTTAGTTTATTTTATTTTTTATTTTAATTTAGTTTGTTTTATTTATTTTAAATTTATTTATTTTAGTTTAGTTATTTTATTTTAGTCGATTATTTAGTTTAGTTTTATTTTATTTTATTTTTTTAGGTTTAGGTTTTATTTTTTCATTTTAAGTTTAACTTTAAGATTTTATTTATTTTTTGTTTAAGTTTTAGGTTTTTATTTTAGCTTTTCTTGTTTAGTTTAGGCTTAGGTTTATTTTTAGTTTATTTTATTTTATTTAGTTTAGGGTTTAGGTTTAATTTATTTTAGGTTTAGGTTTAGGTTTTATTAATTTTAGATTAGTTTATTTTGGTTTAGGTATAGGTTTTTATTAATTTTGTTTATTTTAGGATTAGGTTATTCTTTTTTAAGTTTAGGGTTTAGGCTTTATTTTTTATTTATTTTTTTGATTATTTTTTAGGTTTAGGTTTTTATTTAGTTTTTATTTTATTTTATTTTAGGTTTATTTTAATTTTATTTTACATTTAATTTTATTTAATTTAGGTTGTTTATTTTTAGGTTTATTTTATTTTTTAGTTAAGTTTATGTTTTTATTTCTTTTATTTTAGTTTATTTTTTATTTTTTATTTTATTTTATTTTTAGCAGTAGGTTTAGGTTTTAGTTTGGGTTTTTATTTTTTATTTTTTTTTAGGTTAAGGTTTATTTTTTTATTTCTTTATAGGTTTTATTTAATTTAAGTTTAGGTTTTTAGGGTTTAGAGTTTAGGGTTTATGGTTTTTTGTTTAGGCTTTAAGGTTTAGGGTTTTTAAGGTTTAGGGTTTAGGGTCTAGTGTTTAGGGTTAGCTTAGGGTTTAGGGTTAGTTTAAGGTTTAGGGTTAGCTTATGGTTTATGGTTAGTTTTTGGTTTAGGATTTAGGGTTTAGAGTTTTGAGGGTTTAGGGTTAGTTTAGGGTTCAGAGTTTAGGGTTTTAGAGTTTATGGTTTAGGGGTTATGGTTTAGGGTTAGGGTTGGGGTTTAGGGTTTAGGGTTATAGGTTTAATGTTTAGGGTTTAAGGTTAGTTTTAGGGTTTAGGGTTTACAGTTTAGGGTTGAAGGTTTTGGGATTTAGGGTTTAGGGTTTAGGGTTTAGGTTTGCAGGTTTACAGCTAATGGTTTAGTGTTTAGGGTTTAGGATTTATTATTTTAAATTAAGTAAACTGATAGATTTAGGTTTATTTTATTTTATATTTTTATTTAGGTTTATTATTTTTATTTATGTTTGGTTTATTTATTTTAGCTTTGGTTTTTTTGTTTTATTTAGGTTTATGTTTACTTTTTAGTTGAGTTTTATTTTTATTTTATTTTTTAGTTTAGATTTTATTTTTTAGTTTTGGTTTAGGTTTTTATTTTATTTTTCTAAGTTTAGGTTTTAGGATTTTATTTCAAGTTTATTTATAGGTTTTTTTAGTTAGGTTTAGCTTTATTTTTAGTTTATTTTAATTTATTATTTTACGGTTTTGGATTAGATTATTTTAGGTTTAGTTTAAGTTTTATTTATTTTACTTTAGTTTATTTTAGTTTAGGTTTGGGTTTATTTTATTTTATTTATTTTAGGTTTAGGTTTTTTCTAGTTTACAGTTTAGGTTTTATTTATTTTTTTTAGGTTTATTTTTTAGGTTTAGGTTTTTATTTAGTTTTTCTTTTATCTTATTTTATGTTTATTTTATTATTATTTTATGTTTTGTTTTTATATTATTTAGATTTTTTACTTTTAGGTTTATTTTATTTTTAAGTTTAGTTTAAGTTTTTATTTATTTTATTTTATTTTAGTTTTTGTTTTTTATTTTATTTTATTTTTACATTTTTGTTTAGGTTAATGTTTAGGTTTAGGTTTTAGTTTAGGTTTTATTTTAATTTATTCAGGTTTAGGTTTTATTAGTTATTTTATTTTTAGATTTTTTATAGTTTAGGTTTAATTTTTAAGGTTTTTACAGTTTAGGGTTTAGTGTTTATGGTTTGGGGTTTAGGGTTTAGGGTTTAGGGTTGTATGTTTTACGGTTTAGGGTTTAGGGTTTAGGTTAGGATTTAGGGTTTAGGGTTAGTTTATGGTTTAAGGTTTAGGGTTTAGGATTTAAGGTTTTTTAGGGTTTAGGGTTGTAGGTTTAGGGTTTAGAGTTTAGGGTTTAGGGTTAGTTTTAGGGTTTAGTGTTTAGGGTTTAGGGATTAAGATTTAGGGTTTAGAGTTTACGATTTAGGGTTTAGGGTTTAGGGTTTAAGGTTTAGGGTTTAGAGTTTAGGGTTTTAGGGTTTAGGGTTTAAGGTTTAGGGTGGTAGGTTTAGTGTTGTAAGTTTAGGCCTTAGGGTTTAGGTATAGCTTTAGGATTTAGGGTTTAGGTTTTACGATTTTTTCAGGTTTAGGTTTTATTTATTTTAGTTTAGGTTTAGGTTTATTTTATTTTGTTTACTTGAACTTCAGCTTTTTTTTTAGTTTGGAGTTTTAGGTTTTTTTATTATTTATTTTTTAGGTTTAGGTTCTTATTTAGTTTTTATTTTTTTAAGGTTTATTTTATTTTTATTTTACGTTCAGTTTTTATTTTATATAAGTTTTTTATTTTCAAGTTTATTTATTTTTTAGTTTAGTTTAGATTTTTATTTATTATATTTTAGTTTATATTTTTAATTTTTTATTTTATTTTATTTTTATGTTTAGGTTTTATTTTGGATTTAGGTTCAGGTTTAGGTTTCAGTTTAGGTTTTTATTTTATTTTATTATTTTATTTTATTTAGGTTTATGTTTTACTTATTTATTTTATTTTGAGGTTTTATTTAGTTTAGGATTAGGTTTTTAGGTTTTTAGGGTTTAGGGTTTAATGTTTAGGGTTTAGGGTTTAGGGTTGTAAGTTTTAGGGTTTAGGGTTTAGGGTTTAGGGTTTAGTGTTTAAAAGTTTAGGGTTTAAGGGTGTAGGGTTGTAGGTTTAGGGTTTAGGGTTTAGGGTTTCGGGTTAAGGTTTTTATTATTTTATTTTTTTATATATATTTTTAAATTAAGTAAACTGATAGGTTTAGGTTTATTTTAAATTTATTTTAGTTTATTTTGTTTCTTTATTTTTATTTAGGTTTATGTTTATTTTTATTTAGTTTAGTTTGTATATTAGAGGTTTGATTTTTTATTTTTGTTTATTTTTTTGGTTTAGGATTATGTTTTGGTTTATTTTTTAGTTTAGTTTTATTTTTATTTTATTGTTTAGGTTTAGGTTTAGTTTTTTTTTTAAGTTTAGGCTTTAAATTTTTAATTTAAGTTTATTTTTAGGATTTATTTTTTAGTTTTGGTTTAGGTTTATTTTTAGTTTAGTTTATTTGTTTAGGGTTTAGGTTTAGTTTACTTTAGGTTTTGGTTTGGGTTTTATTTATTCTACTTAAGTTTATTTTAGTTTTGGTTTATGTTTATTTTATTTTTATTTTATGTTTAGGTTTTTTTTTTAGTTTACGATTTATGTTTTATTTTTCATTTATTTTTACATCTATTTTTTAGGTTTAGCTTTTTATTTAGTTTTTATTTTATTATATGTTAGGTTTAGTTTTTATTTTATTTAGATTTTTTATTTTTTTTAGTTTAGTTTAGGTTTTTATTTATTTTATTTTAGTTTAGTTTTATTTTTTTAATTTATTTTCTTTTTAGGTTTAGGTTTAGGTTTAGGTATTAGTTTAGGTTATTATTTTATTTTATTTTTTTATTTTTTTTCTTTATGTTTTATTTTTTTATTTTATTTATAGGTTTTATTTAGTTTTGGTTTAGGTTTTTAGCTTTTTTGGGATTAGGGAAGGGGGTTTAGGGCTTAGGGTTTAGGTTTTAGGGTTTAGGTTTTAGGGTTAGTTTAGGGTTTAGGGTTTAAGGTTTAGGGTTTAGGATTTAATGTTTTTTAGGATTTAGGGTTGTAGGTTTAGGGTTCATAGTTTACGGTTTTTTTTAGTGTTTAGTGTTTATGGTTTAGGATTTAAGATTTATAGTTTAGGGTTTAGGGTTTAGGGTTTAGGGTTTAGGGTTTAGGGTTTAGGGTTTAGGGTTTAGAGTTTAGGGTTTTAGGGTTTAGGGTTTAGTTTTGTGGGATTAGGGTTTAGGGTTTAGGGTTAGTTTTAGGATTTAGGATTTAGGTTTCAAGGGTTTTTTTTTAAGTTAAAGTTTTATTTATTTTAGTTTAGGTTTAGGTTTATTTTATTTTATTTTTTTAGGTTTAGTTTTTTTTTGTTTAGTGTTTAGGTTTTTTTATTTATTTTTAGGTTTATTTTTTAGGTTTAGGTTCTTATTTAGTTTTCCATTTTTATTGTTATTTTATTTTTATTTTACATTCAATTTTTATTTAATTTAGGTTTTTTATTTTTAGGTTTATTTCATTTTTTTTAATTTAGTTTAGATTTTTATTTATTTTATTTTAGTTTGCTTTTATTTTTTATTTTATATTATTTTTAAGTTTAGGTCTAGGTTCAGCTTTTAGTTTAAGTTTTTTTTATTATTATTTAATTTTATTTAGGTTTAGGTTTTATTTCTTTATTTTACTTTTAGGTTCTATTTAGGTTAGGTTTAGGTTTTTAGGTTTTTAGGGTTTACAGTTTAGTGTTTATGGTTTAGGGTTTAGGGTTGTAACTTTTTGGGTTTAGGGTTTAGGATTTTAAGGTTTAGGGTTTAGGGTGTAGTGTTGTAGGTTTATAGTTTAGGGTTAATTTTAGGGTTTAGGATTTAGGGTAAAGGGGTTTTTTTTAATTTTTGTTTCATTTTTTTTTAAATTAAGTAAACTCATAGGTTTTGGTTTATTTAATTTATTTTTTATTTATTTTAGTTTTTTTTATTTTTTTATTTTTATTTAGGTTTATGTTTATTTTTTTTAGGTTATTTTATTTATTTTAGGTTTATTTATTTTAGTTTAGGTTTTTTATTTTAGTTTGTTGTTTTTTAGGTTTAAGTTTAGGTTTTGGCTTATTTTTTAGTTTAGTTTTATTTTTATTTTATTTTTTAGGTTTAGGGTTTTATTTTTATTTTTTAATTCAGGTTTATTTTTAGGATATATATTTTTAGTTTTGGTTTAGGTTTATTTTTAGTTTATTTTATTTGTTTAGGGTTTAGGTTTAGGGTTAGGTTTAGGTTTTCTTTATTCTACATTAGTTTATTTTAGTTTTGGTTTAGTTTTTTTTTTAGTTTATAGTTAGATTTTATTTTTCATTTATTTTTATGTTTATTTTTTAGGTTTAGGTTTTTATTTAGTTTTTATTTTATTTTATGTTAGGTTTAGTTTTTGTTTTATTTAGGCTTTTTATTTTTTTTAGTTTAGTTTAATTTTTATTTATTTTACTTTAATATAAGTTATATTTTTTAATTTATTTTCTTTTTAGGTTTAGGTTCAGGTTTTTATTTTATTTTGGTTTAGGCTTTTTATTTATTTTATTTTATAGATTTAATTTAGTTTAGGTATAGGTTTTTATCTTTTTAGGGATTAGGGTTTAGGGTTTAGGTTTTAAGGTTTAAGGTTTAAGTTTTAGGTTTAGGGTTGAGGTTTAGGTTTATGATTTTTTTAACAGAGAAGAAATTCATATTCAACATTTCTTCTTTTCAATTTGATCATCCAGTAACACACCAAGTTTTCTAAGACTCAAGTGACAACATAGATAAAAAAATGAGCGTGCATAGAGCAAATCAAAAACCTTGGATAACTAGAACTATCTCTTCTGTAAAGACACATTTCCATAGCGATGGGTCGGATCGGTCATTTTTTCGGTTCTTCCCATGAACCACCACGGCCTCTCAGTAGTGGGATCCACCTTCATATCTCGATCTCTCTCACCATGGCTATAACCTCGTCACTCCTCCTCGCCTCCATAATCACCTACTCAGACCACCACCTCCATATCCACAAGCACCTCAGATCCACCACCACCATTATGATAACCAGCCTGCTTTCACATCCATCACGGAGCCTATGCACGGTTGTATGTTCTTATCATCAAGGTTTTGTCCATTCTTAGGGTTTAGGTTTATGTATAGGTTTATTAGGTTTTAGGGTTTAGCTTTATTTTTAAATTTATTTAGTTATCTTAGCTTTAGGATTAGGGTTTAGGGTTTAGGGTTAGGGTTTTGGGTTTAGGGTTTATGGTGTAGGGTGTAGGGTTTTTTTATTACCATAAAAGTAAAAGAAACAATGTCCTTAAAAGGCATAAAGCTTAGAAATCTACAGCTGAGAAACTAAGAGCTAAACACTAGAAGAAGAAAAGAAAACAAAGAGCAAAAGCTACATCTAAAAAATGACAGAGTAACACTAAAATAAAACATGAAAATAGAAAAAGGTTGAGTCGTATTCTGATTCCTTTGAAACAAGATAAGCAAGATCCACAACAACAACACTAGGGATGGTAGAAATGACCAGTCCCTCTATAAAGTTCGAAAAAAAATACTACCAAGGCAAAATCAAAGCTAAAAGAATAAGGATTAAGAGCAAAGGAGAAGCTAAGAAGAGGCTGAGCTCAGTTAAGATCATCTCGAGGCAACAATACATATGAGCATCAAACTTCATAAGAAGAGTTACAATTACATGTAAAGCTACCAACTAGAGAGGAGTAACACAAAGGCATCATAGAGAGCATACCTAATACCAGTAGCCGACCCACAAACAAAACACCTGATGGGCCAATCACATAAAACGACAACCCGAGTTCTGATGTGGGATCATTGGGCATGAAACCAAGCGGTAGCACCACCAAAAGCACCACATACCAACACGATACAAGCCAACATCCAAAAACACAAAGGGGACCAAAGATAGCCACCAATCCACAAAATTCCCAATTCAAAGGATCAAAGGATGACACACCAAAGGCTCAGCAAATTAGAGAAGAAGAAAAATCAATAAAGAAAAGCAACCAACCAAGATTCCAAAGCTAGCTAAAAGTCCTCCAACCAAAGCAGCTAAGTAAAACATCCATAAGGAAACCACCAGAGAATAACCCATCATCAGTAACCAATAAAGGAAGGACCCTAGTAGCCAAAAAAAAGCAAAAAGAATAGCCAAAAAACCATTGAACAGAGAGACAACCAACTGATTTGGCCAGCCAACATAGCCTCTTAGCCAACCACCATAGCAGCAGAAAACCCAAGTCAATGTAAAACCAATAGCATCCATCGATCCAAGATCACCCAAGACAACCAAGAAAAGAACAGCCACTAAAATACCAACAACCAGCTAATCCATAATAATAACCAAACGTCATAATAACCATGGTTGTAACCTCCATCACCACCACAGTTGTAACCTCCATCGCTCCTCTCGCCTCCATAACAACCACTACTCCAACCACAACCTCCAAATCCATCAACACCTTTAGATCCCCCACCACTACTACAATAATCGCACCCTCTACCTCCACCTTCACCTTCACCTTCTCCATGCCGGACACGGTTGATGGTGTTCTCTGATCAGGTTCTACCCATTCTTAGGGTTTAGGTTTAGGTTTATTAGGTTTTAGGGTTTAAGTTTATTTTTTAATTTATTTAGTTACTTTAGGTTTAGGTTGAGGGTTTAAGGTTTTTTTTTAACTCAAATGATTCCATAGCAAACAAGAAATTACCAAATCAAACAATACATTATCCTTTAATAACTAATAAAATAGGATAAAATAAAATGCAATTTTAAAATGTACAAAAGTAGTATTTCACAAAATGATTTAACTCCCAGAGACAATAAAATTTTATATTATAGAAGGCCAACAAAGCTTTATCGAACAAGCTGAAACCCATATCATCATCTGATTCCTCAACAGGCTCTTCCTTCTTTTCTTCCACTGTAGCAGTCAGACTAGTAGCAGTAGTAAGAGTGGCAGAAGCATCAGGCACAACAACCACATCAAATTTACTAGGATCTTTAAAATACTCCATAACCTTCTTGGCCTATGAGTATGTGTAATCAGTGGCAATCACGATGGTGAGGACATTCTTGTAAGCATTGGTGAACATGTGGGGTGCTGCAGCAAGGGTGGGATAAGAGAGGGCTATTGAGAGAGAAGTGATCAATAAAAGGCCCATCGAAACCTTCTCGATGAGATCATCGTCAGCGAGCTCAAGAACCTCGAGACAGAACATGAAACCATCATCATACATAGACTGGATGATAAGGCCATAAGAGAATGGCCTAATCTCCAGCTTAGCGAGGAGAGCAGCATTCGAGGATCCCACCTTATTGCCTTTTTCTATAGCTCAACCGGGGTGATAATTTCAATAGTACTCTTTTTGATCTTAATTGGGATGTTGAGAACCTAGAAGAAAGAAGTCTGCGAAGGATCCAGACCAGTGTTGCTTAGAGGAAACACAACATTAATAGGTGCAACAAGATCAACACGGGCAGCAACACCAACTTTATATTTCATAACCTCTTTGATGACTTCTTTAAGATCACCTTTTGTAAAAATCAGCTCAACCAGGGTTTAGGGTTTATGGTTTAGGGTTTAGGCATTTAGGGTTTATGTTTTTAGGGCTTAGGGTTTAGGGTTTAGGGTTCAAGGTTTAAGTTTGTAGGTTTAGTGTTGTAGGTTTAGAGTTTAAGGCTTAGGTTTTAGGGTTTAGGATTTTTTTTTTTGAATTTAAGCAAATCGATAGGTTTAGGTTTATTTAATTAATTTTTTATTTATTTTTATTTATTTTATATTTTATTTTTACTTAAGTTTATTATTTATTTTTATTTATATTAGTTTATTCATTTTAGGTTTATTTATTTTATGTTTAGGGTTTTTATTTTACTTTATCTTTTAGGTTAAATTTTTTTTTCAAGGTTTAGGTTGAAGTTTTTATTTTATTTTTTAAGGTTTAGGTTTTAGGTTTTTATTTTAAGTTTTTTAGGTTTTATTTTTTAGTTTTGATTGAGGTTTATTTTTAGTTTATTTTATTTTAGTTAGCCTAGGTTTAGGTTTAAGTTTAGTTTATTTTAGGTTTAGGTTTAGGTTTTTTTTATTTTAGGTTAGTTTATTTTATTTTAGGTTTAGGTTTATTTTATTTTTATTTTAGGTTTAGTTTTTTTTAATTTATGTTTTAGGTTTTATTATTATTATTTTTATTTATTTTTTAGGTTTAAGTTTTTATTTAGTTTTTATTTTATTTTATTTTAGGTTTATTTTAGTTTTATTTTAGGTTTAGTTTTTATTTTATTTAGGCTTTTTATTCTTAGGTTTATTTTATTTTTTAGTTTAGTTTAAGTTTTTACTTACTTTATATTTATTTTTTATTTCATTTTAAATTTAGATTTAGGCTTAAGTTTTAATTAAAGATTTTATGTTATTTTATTTTTTTTTAATTTTATTTAGGTTTAGGTTTTTAATATATTTTATTTTTAGGCTTTATTTATTTTATATTTAAGATTTTAAGTTTTAGGGTTTAGGGTTTAGGGCTTAGGGTTTAGGGTTAAGGGTTTAGGGTTCTAGAGTTTAAGATTTTAGGGTTTATGGTTTATGGATAGAGTTTAGAGTTTAGGGTTTAGTGTTTAGGCTTTAGGGTTTACGATTTTTAGGGTTTAGTGTTTAGTGTTTAGGGTTTAGGTTTTAGGGATTAGGGATTAGGGTTTCGGGTTTAGGATTTTGGGTTTAGGGTTTTAGGGTATAAGGTTTAGGTTTTAGGATTGTAAGTTGGGAATAGGGTTAGGGTTTTAGGTTTCTGATTTATGGTTTAGTGTTTAGGGTTTAGGTTTTCGTTAAATTATGTAAACGGATAGGTTTAGGTTAATTTAGTTTATTATTTTATTTATTTAGTTTATTTTATATTTTATTTTTTACTTAGGTTTATTTTTCTATTTTTATTTAGTTTAGTTTATTTATTTTTGGTTTATTTATTTATTATTTAGGGTTATTAGTTTACTTTATTTTTTAGGTTTGGGTTTTGGTTTTAGTTTAGTTTTATTTTTATTTTATTTTTTAGATTAAGGTATTATTTTCTATTTTTAGGTTTAGGATTAGTTTTTTTTTATTTTTTTAGGTTTAGGTTTTAGGTGTTTATTTTAGGTATATTTTTAGGTTTTGTTTTTTAGTTTAGGTTTAGGTTTATTTTTAGTTTATTTTATTTTATTTAGATTTGGTTTAGGTTTAGGTTTCATTTATTTTAGGTTTAGGATTAGTTTATTTATTTTAGTTTAGTTTATTTTAGTTTAGATTAAAGTTTAGTTTATTTTGTTTAATTTATATTTATTTTAGGTTTAGTTTTTTTTGTTAGTTTAGAGTTTAGGTTTTATTTTTTTATTTATTTTTTAGGTTTATTTTTTAGGTTTAAGTTTTCATTTAGTTTTTATTTTATTTTATTTTAGGTTTATTTTTTATGTTTAGTTTTTATTTTATTTAGGTTTTTTATGGTTAGGTTTATTTTATTTTATTTAGTTTTATTTAGGTTTTTACTTAATTTATTTTAGTTTGTTTTTATTTTTTATTTTATTTTATGTTTAGGTCTTGGTTTAGGTTTTTGTTTTGGATTTTATTTTATTTTATTTTATTATTTTATTTATGTTTAGGTTTTTTTTATTTATTTTATTTTTAGGTTTTATTTAGTTTAGGTTTTTTTTAGGTTTTTAGGGTTTAGGGTTTAGGGTTTAGGGTTTAGGGTTTAGGGTTTTAGGGATTAGGGTTTAAGGTTTAGGGTTTGGTGTGGGGTTTAGGGTTTTAGGGTTTAAGGTTTAGTTTATAGGGTTGTTGGTTTAGGGTTTAGGGTTAAGGTTTTTTTATTAATATTGTTTTAGGCTTTAGGGTTTAGAGTTTAGGTTTTAGGTTTAGGGTTCAAGTTTTAGTTTAGGGTTTAAGGTTATTGGGTTTTTTTTAATAGAGAACAAATTCATATTTAACATTTCTTCTTTTCAATTTCATCAACAAAGTAACACACCAAGTTCTCTAAGACACAAGCGATGACATAGATCAAAAATGAGCACGTATAGAGAAAATCAAAATCTCTAGATAACTTTAACCGTCTTTACTGTGAAGACACAGTTCCATAAGCAGCAAAATGGATAGGACGTTCTTTAATTTATCTAGTTCCCATCAAAACCACCCCTGCTTCTCAAGTAACGGGATCCACCATCCTATCCTCAATCTCTGCTTTACCACCACAGTGGTAACCTCCGTTGCTCTCCCGTCCTTAACCACCCTTTCGACCACCACCTCCATATCCACCAGCACCTCGAGATCCCCCACCACCATAATGATAACAGCCGCCTCCGCCTTCTCCTCCACCACCAAATCTAGACTGAGCCTGGTTGATGGTGATGTTCTTGAGGTCAAGGGTTTTCCCATTTGAGTTTAGGTTTAGGTTTAGGATTATTAGGTTTTAGGGTTTACATTTATTTTTTAATTTATTTAGTTACTTTAGGTTTAGGTTTAGGGTATGGGGTTTAGGGTTTAGGGTTTAGGGTTAGGGTTTAGGGTTTAGGGTTTAAGGTTTAGAATTTTTATAAAAAAACCCAAATGATTTCATAATAAATAAGAAATTACCAAATCAAACAAGACATTATCCTCTATCAACTAACAAAATAGGATAAAATAAAATGCAATTCAAAAATTCACAAAAATAGCATTTAATAAAATGATTTAACTCCCAGAGTCAATAAAATTTGATTTTATAGAAGTCCAACAAAGCTTAGTCGAACAAGCTAAAACCCGTATCATCATCAATTTCCTCAATACGCTCTTCCTTCTTCTCTTCCACAACAGCAGCCAGAGTAGTAGTAACAACGGGATCAGGCGTAAGAGCCTCAATAAATTTACTAAGATCCTTCAAATACTCCTTAAACTTCTCAGCCCGCGTGCACTAGTAATCAATGGAAATCATGATGGTGAGGACATTCTTGTCAGCGTTGATGAACATGTGGAGCCTTTATGAAAAGGGTGGGATAAGAGAGAGGGCTAGTGAGAGAGAGAGTGAACATTGAAAGGACTACGAAAACTTCTCGATGAGATCATCTTCACTAAGGGTCAAGCACCGGGGCTGAACACTTGAACCATCATCAAACATAGGAGAATGACAAGGCCATAAGAGAATGGCTAATGCCTTGAGTAGCCTTTGAGGATCCCACTTATTGCTATTTTAATCGACCTGATTGGGGTGATAATTTCAACAGTACCCTTATTGATATTTGTTAGGATGTTGAGAACCTAGAAAAAAGAAGCCTATGAAGGACCAGACCAATGTTTCCTGGAGGAATCACAATATCAATAGGATGATAGACCAACATGGGGCACCACCAAACTTAACATGACCTCTTCACTGACTTCTTTGAGATCACCATTCATAAAAATTAGCTCAACCAGGGTTTAGGGCTTAGGGTTTATTATGGTATATGATTTTAGGGTTTAGGGTTTAGGGTTTAAGGTTTAGGGTTTAGAAATTTTTAGGCTTTAGGGTTTAAATTTTATGGTTTAGGATTGTATGTTTAGTATAGTAGGTTTAGGGTTTAGGGTTTAGGGTTAGTTTAAGGGTTTAGGGTTTAGGATATAGAAATTATGATTTTTTTTTTGAAAATTAAGTAAACTGGTAGGTTTAGGTTTATTTAGTTTATTTTATATTTTATTATAATTTAGGTTTTTTATTTAGTTTAGTTTATTTATTTTAGGCTTATTTACTTTAGTTTAGGTTTTTTATTTTAGTTTATTATTTAGGTTTAGGTTTAGGTTTTGGTTCTATTTTTAGTTGAGCTTTATTTTTATTTTATTTTTTAGGTTTAGGTTTATTTTTTTTTTTAGTTTTGGTTTAGGCTTTTTTATTTAATTTTTTTAGGTTTAGGTTTTAGGTTTTTATTTTAGGTTTATTTTTTTGTTTAGGTTTATGTTTATTTTTAGTTTATTTTATTTTATTTACATTAGGTTGAGGTTTAGGTTTAGTATATTTTAGGATTAAGTTTAGGTTTTATTTATCTTAGTTTAGTTTATTTTAGTTTAGGTTTAGGTTTATATTATTCTGTTTATTTTATTTTTTTTAGTTTAGGGTTTAAGTTTTATTTTTTATTTATTTTTAGGTTTATTTTTTATGTTTAGGTTTTTATTTAGTTTTTATTTTATTTTATTTTAGGTGGCTTTTATTTTCATTTTACATCTAGTTTTTATTTTATTTAGGTTTTTTATTCTTAGGTTAATTTTATTTTTTATTTTAATTTAGGTTTTCATTTATTTTATTTTAGTTTAACTTTAATTTTTTGATTGATTTTATTTTTAGACTTAGGTTTAGGTTTTAGTTTAGGTTTTTATTTTATTTATTTTTTATTTTTTATTTTTTTAAGTTTTATTTAGTTTATGTTTAGGTTTTTTGTTTTTTAGTGTTTAGGATTTAGGGTTTTGGGTTAGTTTTAGGGTTTAGGGTTTAGTCTTAGGGTTTTATTTATTTATTTGTTTTTTTTTTTATTTAGTGTTTAGTTTTTTTTAATGTTTAGGGTTTAGGGTTGTAGGTTTAGGCTTAGTTTTAGGGTTTAGGGTTTAGGGTTTAGGGTTTAGGATTTAGGGTTTAGGGTTTAGGGTTTAGGTTTAGGGTTTAGGCTTTAGGGTTTAGGAATTTATAAGGGTTAGGGTTTACAGTTTATGGTTTGGGATTGTATGTTTAGTGTTGTAAGTTTAGGGTTTAGGGTTTAGGGTTTAGGATATTGGGATTACGGTTTTTTTTTAAAAAAAATTAAGTAACCTAGTAGGTTTAGGTTTATTTAGTTTATTTATTATTTATTTTAGTTTATTTTATTTTTTATTATCATTTAGGTTTTTTTATTTAGTTTAGTTTATTTATTTTAATCTTATTTAATTTAGTTTAGGTTTTAAATTTTAGTTTGTTTTTTAGGTTTAGGTTTAGGTTTTGATTTTATTTTTAGTTGAGTTTTATTTTTATTTTATTTTTTAGGTTTGGTTTTTATTTTTTATTTTTTGGTTTAGGTTTAGGCTTTTATTTAATTTTTTAGGTTTTTATTTTAGGTTTATTTTTTAGTTTAGGTTTAAGTTTATTTTTAGTTTATTTTTTTTATTCACTTTAGGTTTAGGTTTAGGTTTGGTTTATTTTAGGATTAGGTTTAAGTTTTTTTTATCTTAGTTTAGTTTATTTTAGTTTAGGTTTAGGTTTATATTATTCTATTTATTTTATTTTTATTTTACATTTAGTATTTTTATTTTAGTGTTTAGGTTTTATTTTTTATTTATTTTATAAGTTTATTTTTTATGTTTAGGTTTTTATTTACTTTTTATTTTATTTTATTTTAGGTTTTTATTAATTTTTATTTTACATTTTTTTGTTTAGTTTAGGTTTTCATTTATTTTATTTTAGTTTAACTTTAATTATTAAATCCATTTTATTTTTAGATTTAGGTTTAGGCTTTTATTTTATTTATTTTTGATTTTTTTAAATTTTTTAGTTTTATTTAGTTTAGGTTTAAGTTTTTTAGGTTTTTAGTGTTTAGGGTTTAGGGTTTTGGGTTAGCTTTAGGGTTTAGGGTTTGCTCTTAGAGTTTTATTTATTTTTTATTTTTATCTTTATCTTTATTTAGTGTTTAGGGTTTTTTAATGTTTAGGGTTTAGGGTTGTAGGTTTAGGGTTTAGAAATTTTTAGGCTTTAGGGTTTAAGAATTTATAGGCTTTAGGGTTTACAGTTTATGGTTTAAGATTGTATGTTTAATGTTGTAGGTTTAGGGTCTAGGGTTAGTTTTGGGGTTTAGGGTTTAGGATATAGGGATTAGGGTTTTTTTTTGAAAATTAAGTAAACTGGTAGGTTTAGGTTTATTTTGTTTTTTTCTTATTTATTTTAGTTTATTTTATTTTTTATTATTATTTAAGTTTTGTTTATTTAGTTTAGTTTTTTTATTTTAGACTTATTTATTTTAGTTTAGGTTTTTTTATTATAGTTAATTCTTTAGGTTTATGTTTAGCCTTTTGTTTTTATTTTATTTTTTAGGTTTTGGTTTTATTTTTTATTTTTAGGTTTAGGTTTAGGCTTTAATTTATTTTTTTTCGGTTTAGGTTTTTGGTTTTTATTTTAGGTTTATTTTTTATTATCGGTTTAGGTTCATTTTTAATTTATTTTATTTTATTTACTTTAGGTTTAGGTTTAGGTTTAGTTTATTTTTGGATTAGGTTTTGGTTTTTTATCTTAGTTTAGTTTATTTTAGTTTAGGTTTAGATTTATATTATTCTATTTATTTTATTTTTATTTTATGTTTTGTTTTTTTAGTTTAGGGTTTAGGTTTTATTTTTTATTTATTTTTAGGTTTATTTTTTATGTTTTGGTTTTTATTTAGTTTTTATTTTATTTTATTTTAGGTTTTTTTTATTTGTATTTTACATCTAGTTTTTATTTTATTTAGGTTTTTTATTCTAAGGTTAAATTTATTTTTTTTAGTTTAGTTTAGTTTAATTTTTTAATTCATTTTATTTTAACATTTATGTTTAAGTTTTAGTTTAGGTTTTTATTTTTTTTATTTTTAATTTTTTAATTTATTTTTTAAAAGTTTTATTTCATTTCGGTTTTGGTTTTTAGGTTTTTAGTGTTTAGGGTTTAGGGTTTTGGGTTAGTTTTAGGATTTTAGGTTTAGTCTTAGGGTTTTATTTATTTTTTGTTTTTATTTAGGGTTTAGGGTTTTTTAGTGTTTAGGGTTTAGGGTTTAGGGTTAGTTTTAGGGTTTAGGGTTTAGGATTTAGGATTTAGGGTTTAAAGTTTAGGGTTTTTTTTAGATTAAGTAAACTGGTAGGTTTTGGTATATTTAGTTTATTTTTAATTTATTTTAATTCAATATATTTTTTATTTTTATTTAGGCTTCTTTATTATTTTTATTTTGTTTAGTTTATTTATTTTAGGTTTATTTATTTTAGTTTAGGTTTCTTATTTCTTTGTATTTTTTAGATTTAAGTTTAAGTTTATGTTTATTTTTTAGTTTAGTTTTATTTTTAAGTTATTTTTAGGTTTAGGTTTTATTTTTTATTTTTAGGTTTAGTTTTATGTTTTTATTTTATTTTTATAAGTTTAGGTTTTAGGTTTTTATTTTAGCTTTATTTTTAGGTTTTATTTTTTAGTTTAGGTTTATGTTTATTTTTAGTTTATTTTATTTTATTTACTTTAGGGTTCAGGTTTAGTTTATTTTAGGTTTTGGTTTAAGTTTTAATTATTTTAGTTTAGTTTAGGGTTTAGGTTTTATATTTTTGTTTATTTTTAGGTTTTATTTATAGGTTTATTTTTTATTTTAGGTTTTATTTAGTTTTTATTTTATTTTATATTAGGTTTATTTTATTTTTATTTTATGTTTAGTTTTTATTTTATATAAGTTTTTCATTTTTAGGTATATTTTATTTTGTAGTTTAGTTTAGGTTTCTATTTTATTTTTGATTTAGTTTTGTTTTTATTTATTTATTTATTTTTTTAAGAATAGGTTTGGCTTTAGGTTTAGGTTTTAATTTAATTTTTTATTCTATATTATTAATTTTATTTAATTTAGGCTAAGGTTTTTTATTTATTATATATTTAGGTTTTATTTAGTTTAGGTTAAGTTTTAAGGTTTTTAGGGTTTAGCGTTTAGGGTTAAGGGTTTGGGGTTTAGGGTTTAGGGTTTATGGATGTAGGTTTTAGGGTTTAGGGTTTATGGTTTTTGGTTTAGGCTTTTAGGGTTTAGGTTTTGGGTTTAGGGTTTAGGGTTTAGGGTTTCATGGTTTAGGGTTTAAAGTTTAGGGTTTAGGGTTTCGGGCTAGTTTTATGGTTTAGGGTTTGGGCTTTAGGGTTTTGGGTTGAGGGTTTAGTGTAAGTTTTAGGGTTTAGGGTTTAGGCTTATGGTTTATTTTTTTAATTTTTTTTATTTAGGGTTTAGGGTTTAGGATTTAGGGTTTAGGGGTTTATTTTGTTTTTTAAATTAAATAAACTAGTATGTTTAGGTACAGTTAGTTTATTTAGTGTATTTTATATTTGTTTTAGTTTATTAAATTTTCTATTATATTTTGGTTTATTTTTATTTTTATTTAGTTTAGTTTATTCATTTTAGTTTAGGTTTTTTATTTTAATTTATTTTTTAGGTTCAGGTTTAGGTTTAGTTTTATTTTATTTTTTATTTTTAGCTAAGTTTTCTTTTTTTTTATTTTTTAGGTTTAGGTTTTACTTCTTATTTTTATTTTTCTGTTTATATTTTTATTTTATTTTCTTAGGTTTAGGTTTTAGGTTTTTATTTTTTGGTTTATTTTTAGGTTTTCTATTTTAGTTTAGGTTTAGGTTTATTTTTAGTTTATTTTATTTTATTTAGTTTAGGTTTAGGTTTAGGTGTAGTTTATTTTAGGTATACATTTATGTTTTATTTATTTTAGTTTAATTTAGGTTTATTTTATTTTGTTTATTTTAAGTTTATGTTTTATTTTTCCTTTAAGCCTTAGATTTTATTTTTTATTTATTTTTTAGGTTTAATTTTTTTTTTTATTTTAGGTTTATTTTATTTTCAATTTACATTTAGTTTTTATTTTATTTACATTTTTAATATTTTATGTTTATTTTATTTTTTAGTTTAATTTAGGGTTTTACTTATTATATTTTATTTTTATTTTTATTTTTAAATATTTTTTATTTTTGTGTTTAGGATTGGGTTTAAGTTATTATTTTATTTTATTTTATTTAGGTTTAGGTTTTTTTATTTATTTTATTTTTAGGTTTTATTTAGTTTAGGGTTTAGGTATTTTGGTTTTTAGGGTTTAGGGTTATAGGTTTTAGGGTTTAGGGTTTAGGGTTTAGCATTTATGATTTAGGATTTTAGGGTTTAGGGTTTAGGGTTTAGGTTTAGGGCTTAGGATTTAAGGTTTAGGATTGTAGGTTTAGGGTTTAGGGTTTAGGGTTTAGGATTTAAGGTTTAGGGTTAGTTTTAAGGTTTAGTGTTTAGGGTTTATGGTTTAAGGTTTAGGCTTAGTTTTAAGGTTTAGGGTCTTTTTTTTAAACTAAGTAAACCGGTAGGTTTAGGTTTATTTTTTATTTATTTTACTCATTTATTATTTAGGTTTATATTTATAATTACTTAGTTTAGTTTATTTATTTTAGGTTTGTTTATTTTAGTTTAAGTTTTTTTATTTTAGTTTGTTGTTTAAGTCTAGGTTTAGGTTTATGTTTATTTTTTAGTTTAGTTTTTTTTATGTTATTTTTTAGGTTTAGGTTTTTTTTATCTTTAGGTTTTGGTTTATGTTTTGGTGTTTATTTTATTTTTTTAGGTTTAGGTTTTAGGTTTTTATTTTAGGTTTATTTTAGATTAGGTTTAGGTTTATTTTTAGTTTATTTTATTTTATTTACTTTATGGTTTAGGTTTAGTTTATTTTATGTTTAGGTTTAGGTTTTATTTATTTTAGTTTAGTTAATTATAGTGTAGGTTTAGGATTATTTGATTTTTATTTTATGTTTATGATTTTTTTTCCTTAGTTTGGCATTTAGGTTATATTTTTATATTTATTTTTAGGTTTTATTTTAAGGTTTATTTTTTAGGGTTTAGGGTTTAGGGTTAGGGTTTAGGGTTTAAGGTTTAGGGTTTAGGGTTTAGGGAGGGTTTTAGGATTTATGCTTTTAGGTTTGGGGATTAGAGTGATAGATGGTTTAGGGAGTTTATTTAGTGTGGTGGGGTTTAGATTTAGAGAGTTTAGGTGTAGGTTTGCTTATGGTTTAGGTTAATTTAGGATTTATGGTATTAGGGTTTAGTGGTAGTTTAAGGGTTTAGGGTTGGTTTGGGGTTTTTGGGTTTAGAATTTAGTTTTAATTTTAGGCTTTAGGGATAATTTTAGGGTTTAGGGTTCAGGATTTTGTGTTTATGGTTTATATAGTTTATTTTTTTTATTTTAGTTCATTTTATTTTATTTTTATTTAGGTTCATTTTTTAATTTAGTTTAGTTTATTTATTTTTGTTTAGGTTTTTTATTTTAGTTTATTTTTTCTGGTTTAGGTATAGGTTTTATGTTTATTTTTTAGTTTTGTTTTATTTTTATTTTTTTAAGTTTATATTTTTTTTAAAATTTTAGGTTTAAGTATATGTTTTTATTTTATTTTTTTAAGTTTAGGTTTTATGTTTTTATTTTAGGTTTTATTTTCTAGTTTAGGCTTAGGTTTATCCTTAATTTACTTTATTTTATTTAGTTTAGGGTTTAGGTTTAGTATATTTTAGTTTTTATTTATTTTACTTTAGGTTTTGGTTTATTTTACTATGTTTATTTTAGGTTTAGGTTTTTTTTTAGTTTAGGGTTTAGGTATTATTTTTTATTTATTTTTAGGTTTGTTTTAGGTTTATTTTTTTAGGTTTAAGTTCTTATTAAGTTTTTATTTTATTTTATTTCAGTTTATTTTATCTTTATTTTACGTTTAGTTTTTATTTTATTTAGATTTTGTATTTTTAGGCTTATTTTATTTACTTAGTTTAGTTTATGTTTTTATTTATTTTATTTTAGTTCAATTTATTTTATTTTATTTTTAACTATAGGTTTAGATTTATGTTTAGGTTTAGGTTTAGGTTTTAGTTGAGGTTTTTTAATTTAATTTTTTTATTTAATTTATTTTTTTGGTATTATTTAGTTTAGGTTTTTAGTGTTTAGGGTTTATCATTTAGGGTTTAGTTTAATTTTAGGGTTTAGTTTTAGGGTTTAAGGTTTAAGTTTTGAGGGTTTAGGGTTTAGGATTTAGTTTAGGTTTATGTAGTTCATTGTGTTTAATTTTTTGATGGTTTTTTATTTTAAGTTTTTGTTTATTTTAAGGTTTAGTGGGCTTATTTATGGGATTAGGTTTAGTTTATTTTAAGGTTTAGGTTTAGGTTTAAGTTTATTTTAGTTTCCTTTTGGGTTTAGTTTGGGTTTAGGTTTATTTTGGGTTTATTCTAGGGTTTAGGTTTTAGTTTATTTTTTAGGGTTTAGTTTATGGTTTAGTTTAGGTTTAGGTTTAGGGTTTAGTTTATTTTTAATTTAGTGTTTTGGGTTTATGGTTTAGTTTGTTTAGGTTTAGGGTTTAGTTTATTTAGGTTTAGGGTTTAAGTTTAGGTTTTAGGGTTGGTTTAGGGAGATATATAGTGTTTAGGGTTTAGGGTTTAGGGTTATTGGGTTAAGGGTTTAGGGTTTAAGGTTTTGGGTTTAGGGTATAGGGTTTAGGGTTTTGGGTTTTGGGTTTTAGGATTTAGGGTTTAGAGTGGTAGGTTTAGGGTTTAGGGCTTTGGGTTAGTTTTAGGGTTAGGGTTTTTTAATTTTTTAAATTTTTTTAATTAAGTAAAGTGGTTAGTTTAGGTTTATTTAGTTTAATTTTAATTTATTTTAATTTATTTTAATTTATTATATTTTTTATTTTTATTTTTTATTTTTATTTAGTTTAGTTTATTTATTTGAGGTTTTTTTATTTTAATTTAGGTTTTCTATTTCAGTTCATTTTTTAATTTTAGGTTTAGGTTTAGGATTATTGTTAGGTTAGTTTAATTTTTATTTTAATTTTAAGTTTAGGTTTTATTATATATTTTTAGGTTTAGGTTTAGGTTTTAGGTTTTTATTTTAAGTTTATTTTTAGCTTTTATTTTTCAATTTCGATTTAGGTTTATGTTTAGTTTATTTTATTTTATTTAGTTTAGGTTTAAGTTAAGGGTTAGCTTTTTTTAGGTTTAGGTTAAGGATTTTTTATTTTTGTTTAGTTTATTTAAATTTAGGTTTAGGTTTATTTTATTTTTATTTTAAGTGTAGGTTTTTTTTAAGTTTAGGGTTTAAGTTTTATTTTTGAGTTTATTAATTAGGTTTAGGTTTTTATTTAGTTTTTATTTTATTTTATTTTATTTTTAAGTTTATTTTATTTTTATTTTAAGTTTAGTTTTTTTTTTTTTTTGGTTTAAGACATAGGTTTTATTATTTATTTATTTTTATGTTTTATTTTTAGGTTTATTTTTTAGGTTTAGATTTTTATTTAGTTTTTATTTTACTTTATTTTAGGTTTATTTAATTTCTATTTTTCATTTAGTTTTTATTTCATTTAGGTTATATATTTTTTTTAGTTTTGATTTTTATTTATTTTATTTTAGTTTTGTTTTTATTTTTCCTTTTTTTTTCTTTTTAGGTTTAGATTTCAGTTTATGTTTTTATTTGATTTTATTTCTTTATTTTATTTTGGTTTAGGTTTTTTTTATTTATTTTATTTAGAATTTAGGTTTTGGTTTTTGGCTTTTTACGGTTTGGGGTTTAGGGTTAGTTCAGGGTTTAGTGTTTAGGGTTTAAGGTTTAGGGTTTGGGGTTTATGGTTTAGGGTTTTTTTGGATTTAGGGTTTAGGGTTTAAGGTATTTTTGGGTTTAGGGTTTAGGGTTTAGGGTTTAAGATTTAAAGTTTAGGGTTTAGGGTTTAGGGTTTATAGTTTTTATGGTTTAGGGTTTAGGGTTTAAGTTTTAGTGTTTAGGGTTTAGCGTTTAGGGTTTTGGGGTTTAGGGTTTAGGGTTTAAGGATTACAGTTTTTATTGTTTAGGGTTTTAAGGTTTATGGTTTAGGGTTGTAGGTTGTAGGTCTATAGTTTTTTTATATATATATATTTTTTATTTATTTTAAATTAAGTAAACTAGGTGGTTTAGCTTTGTTTAGCTTATTTTATTTATTTTAGTTTATTTTTTAATTTCATTTAGGTTTATTTTTATTTTCATTTGGCTTAGTTTATTTATTTTAGGTTCATTTATTTTAGTTTAGGTTTTCTATTTTATTTTTTAGGTTTAGGTTTTATTTTTTTTACTTTTAGGTTTAGGTTTATGTTTTTATTTTTATTTTTTAGGTTTTAGTTTAAGGTTTTTATTTTAGGTTTATTTTTAGGTTTTATTTTTAAGTTTAGGTGCGGGTTTATTTTTAGTTTATTTTCTTTTATTTATTTTAGGTTTAGTTTATTTTACGTTTAGGTTTAGGTTTTATTTTTTTTAGTTTAGTTTAATTTAGTTTAGGTTTAAGTTTATTTTATTTTTATTTTAGGTATAGGTTTTATATTTGTTTTGGGTTTAGGTTTTATTTTTTATTTATTTTTTGGTTTTATTTTTTGCTTTATTGTTTAGGATTGTGTTTTTATTTAGTTTTTATTTTATTTTATTTAGGTTTTTTTTAGTTTTGTTTAGCTTTTTATTTATTTTAGCTAAGCTTAGTTTTTATTTTTTATTTTATTTTCTTTTTAGGTTTTGGTTTACATTTTAGTTTATGTTTTTATTTTATTTTGGATTAGATTTCTTTTAAATTTTTTTTAGGTTTTAATTAGTTTGGGTTTAGGTTTTTACCTTTTTATGGTTTAGAATTTAAGGTTTAGCTTTTAGGGTTTAGGGTTTTGGGTTAGTTTAGGGTTTAGGGTTTATGGTTTAGGGTTTAAGGTTTAGGGTTTTGGGCTTAGGGTATAGGGTTTTTATGATTTAGAATTTAGGGTTTATGGTTTAAGGTTTAGGTTTTAGTTTAGGGTTCAGGTTTTAGTTTACGGTTTTTTTAATAAAGAAGAAATTCAGATTCAACATTTCTTCTTTTGTTTATTTAGTTTATTTAATTTATTTTATTTTTTATTTTTATTTATGTTTATTTTTTATTTTTATTTAGTTTAGTTTATTTATTTTAGATTTATTTATTTTAGTTTAGGTTTTTTTAGTTTATTTTTTAGGTTTACATTTATGTTTAAGTTTATTTTTTAGCTGAGTTTTATTTTTATTTTTTATATAGGTTTAGGTTTAAGTTTAGGTTTTTATTTTATTTTTTTATGTTTAGGTTTAGGTTTTATTTTTAGGATTATTTTTAGGTTTTATTTTTTAGTTTAGGTTTAGGTTTATTTTTAGTTTATTTTATTTTATTTAGTTTAGGATTTTGGTTTAGTTTATTTTAGGTTTAGGTTTGGGTTTTATTTATTTTAGTTTAGTTTATCTTAGTTAGGTTTAGGTTTATTTTATTTTGTTTATTTTATTTTTATTTTAGGTTTAGGTTTTTTTTCTTTGTTTGGGGCTTAGGTTTTATTTTTAAGTTTATTTTTTATGTTTAGGTTTTTATTTAGTTTTTAATTTATTTTATTTTAGTTTTCTTTTAAGTTTATTTTATTTTTATTTTACGTTTAGTTTTTTATTTTATTTATGTTTTTTATTCTTATGTTTATTTTATTTTTTAGTTTAGTTTAGGTTTTTATTTATTTTATTTCTAGTTATTTTTATTAGTTTATTTTATTTTAATTTTAGGTCCAGATTTATGTTTAATTTATGTTTATTTTAGGTTTTATTTAGTTTAGGTTTAGGTTTTTAGGTTTTTAGTGTTTAAGCTTTAAGGTTTAATGTTAGTTTTAGGGTTTAGGATTTAGGGTTTAAGATTTAGGGTATAGGGTTTAGGGTTTATGGTTTAGGGTTTTGCGTTTAGGGTTTAGGGTTTACTATTTAGGGTGTAGGGTTTAGGGTTTAGGGTTTAGGGTTTTAGGGTTTAGGGTTTTAGAGTTTAGGGTTTAGGTTTAGGTTTAAGTTAGGTAGGGTTTAGTTTTATTTAAACTTTAGGGTTTAGTTTTAAACTTTAGGGTTTAGGGTTAGGAGTTAACAGTTTAGTATTTGAGTTTAGGTTTAGGTTTAGGTATAAGTTAGTGTTTAGGTTTTAAACTTTAGGGTTTGTTTAATTTAGGTTTAGGGTTTTAGTGTTTAGGTTTATAGTTTTAGATTTTGGGTTAGGTTGGAGTTTTAAAGTTTAGGTTTTAGTTTAGGTTTATGATTTTAGGTTTAGTTAGGTTAGAGTTTAGTTTAGGATTATTGATTTAGTGTTTAATGTTTAGGGTATAGGGTTTATGATTTAGGGTTTTTTAGGGTTTAGGGTTTAGGGTTTAGGGATTAGGGTTTTAGGGTTTATGGTTTTAGGTTTAGGGTTTTAAGGGTGAGGGTTTAGGGTTTAGGGTTGTAGGTTTGGGGTTTAAGGTTAGTTTTAGGGTTTAGGGTTTAGGTTATGGTTATTTATTTATTTATTTATATTTATTTTTTTATTTTTTTATTTAGTGAAGTTGTAGGTTTACATTTATTTAGTTTATTTTTTATTTGTTTTAGTTTATTTTATTTTTTATTTTGATTTAGATTTACTATTTTTTATTTTATTTATTTATTTTAGTTAAGGTTTTTCATTTTAGTTTACTTTTTAGGTGTAGGTTTAGATTTAGCTTTATTTTTTATTTTACATTTATTTTTATTTTATTTTGTAGGTTTAGGTTTTATTTTTTATTTTTATGCTTAGGTTTAAGCATTTATTTTATTTTTTTAGGTTTAGGTTTTTCTTTTAGGTTTATTTTTAGATTTCATTTTTGAATTTAGGTTTAGGTTTATTTTTAGTTTATTTTATTTTATTTAGTTCATGTTTAGGTTTAGGTTTAGGTTTAGGTTTTATATTTTATTTATTTTTAGGTTTTATTTTTAGGTTTATTTTTAGGTTTAGGTTTTTATTTAAATTTTTTTATTTTAGGTTTATTTTATTTTTATTTTAAGTTTTGTTTTTATTTTATTGAGGTTTTTTATTGTAGTTTTTATTTTTATTTTTTTCTTTCTAGGTTTAGGTTTAGGTTTTAGTTTATGTTTTTATTTTTTATTTTATTTTGGTTTAGGTTTAGGTTTTTAGATTTTTAGGGTTTAAGGTTTAGGGATTAGGGGTTTAGGGTTATGGATTATGGGTTTAGGGTTTTCTTTGTTTTTGGCATGGTGGTTTATTGTTTAAGGTTTAGGGTTTAGGGTTTAGGGTTTAGGGTTTAAGGTTTAGTCTTTTAAGGCTTAAGATTTATGGTTTAGGGTTTAGGATTTTTAGGGTTTAAGGTTTATGGTTTAGGGTTCAAGTTTTAGTTTAGGGTTTAGGTTTTTTGGTTTTTTTTGGTTTTAATAGAGAACAAATTCAGATTCAACATTTCTTCTTTTCGATTTCCGCAACCAAGTTTTCTAAGACACAAGCGATGACATAGATCAAAAATGAGCATGCATAGAGTAAATCAAAAATCCTAAATAACTAGAACCTTCTCTACTATAAAGACACAGTTCCATAAGATGTAGATCGGATCAATCGTTCTTTAGTTAATCCAGTTCCAATCAGAACCACCCTGCCATCTCCAGTAGTGGGATCCACCATCATATCCCTGATCTCTCCCTCCACCACCACCATGGCTGTAACCTCTATTGCACCTCCCACCTCCATGACCACCACTGCTCTAACCACCATCTCAATATCCACCCGGCACCTCAGATCCCCACCACTAGGATTACTCTACCTTAGCCTCCAAGATCTAGACTTTGGTTGACGGTGATGTTCCTACTGTCAAGGTTCTGCCCATTCTTAAGGTTTAGTTGTTGGTTTAGGTTTATTAGGTTTTAGGGTTTAGGTTTATTTTAAAATTTATTTAGTTTCTTCAGGTTTAGTGTTTGGGGTTTAGGGTTTAGAGTTTAGGGTTAGGGTTTAGGGTTTAGGGTTTATACTTTTAGGGCTTAGGCTTTATGGTTATGGTTTAGGATTTTAGGTTTAGAGTTTATGGTTGTAGGTTTAGGGTTTAGGGTTTAGGGTTTATAGTTGTAGGTTTAGGGTTTAGGGTATAGGATTTAGGGTTTATTATTATTTTTTTAAATTATGCAAACCGATAGGATTAGGTTTATTTAATTTATTGTTCATTTATTTTAATTTATTTTAATTTTTATTTAGTTTAGTTTATTTATTTTAGTTTAGGTTTTTTCATTTTAGTTTTTTTTAAAGTTTAGATTTAGGTTTAGGTTTATTTTTTAGTTGAATTTATTTTTATTTTATTTTTTATATATAGGTTTAATTTTTTATCTTTTTGGTTAAGGTTTTATTTTTTTTTTATCCTAAGAGCCTAATTGTATCCAAGCCACACATTAAAGCAGCAATCATTTAAGAAATAATGAAAAGCATGCAGTCTTAATGCATAATGTAAACATAACATCAAACAATTATAAAAACTATCATAAAAGAATAAAATGTCGGTGTAGTCAGGTACCACCGTACAACTCAAAGAGAGAAATGATGGGTACCTGAGCTCTACCCTTATACAACCTGAAATATGAAAGAGTAATTATAATTGTATTAAATGCTATTGGGGTCTTCTTTCTTCTTATCTCCATTTTTTATTTGGTTCCTTCTTTGATTTGAATGGTGCTTACTTCAAATGCATCACAGGGCACCCCAAGATAAAGTATTCTGACCACTGCTCATCCCAATCCCCCATAGCACTAATCCTAATTCCTATTACAAAAATTACATTTATGTGGGAAAAGTAAATCTAACTATACAGCAAAATAGAGGTTAGCTAAATATACATTATAATCCCAAGCGTTGTATTTATAATTTTTCTTAGCACCTTACATGGCTAAATAAGCCCTGTCTAACTTGGATTAAAAGGATTTAAGCAACCTACAAAAAAAAGCATTCACATTTATTTTTAAGCATCCTTTAAGCATAATCCCCTGTAGAAATCATGATTAGGCTATTATTGGCCTATCATCCAGTCTATGAAGCATACATCCTATCATCCAATCTAAAATAATATATCATAAAATAAAATATGCATCACATCATACACTACCCTAACTTAGAGCTAGAAGTGGTGACTTAATTCTAATGTTGTGTATTAAGGCTTGTGCGGTAAGTCTTGTTAGGCATTAGTGTTGTATTTTCTAGGTGTAGAAGGATTCAATTTAACATGAAAGGTTGATTTCACTTGAAGTAGTTTAATTGATTTTAGAATTTTAATTTGTGTTTTCTTTTAATTCATTTGATTACACTTAGCGACTAAGTGTTATAAAGAGAGGAAAAGAGGATTGCCCTCTTTCATCCCTACCTTAAGTCACTTTATAAAGTATATTAGCTTGATTTAGTTCTCTTTAGTGGATGAATTATTAAATGATTTAATTAGTCCTAAGTTTAGGTTTACTTTAAATAATCCTATTCAAAATCAAAGGCATCTTAAGATTAATTTAATTGAATTACTACCACATGAAATATATTAAATCATTCCATTCTATCACATGAAACATGCGTATGATTTAATCCTAAGTGTATCTATACATGCAACATATTTTAGGACATTTAAATGATGAATGTATGTGTATGTTTAGAATTTATATTTTATTTGATTGAATTATTTAAACATATTAATTTAAAAGTTTATCCAATTCTTATACAAAAAGGACATAAGAATGAAATTAAATAGGCATGTGCCATTGTTAAACTAGGGAAGTGAGGTAATAAAATGAACTCCTTGGAGCTAGCTAAAGCCTTGTATTCTCAGGATGTCCAGACTATATATCTATTTGCAATCAAAAATATGTAAATTCATAAACATGAACATAGGAAGTAAGCTCCAAATCATATGGATAATTAATTCAACCACTTAGTCAATTATGAATGCATGAAATTTTAATGCAAAATAAGATTTTCATTCAATAATCACATATACATATACATGTACAAAGATATAGGCAACTGTGTGTCATTGTTAAATAGGGAAGTGAGGTAATCAAATTACCTCCATAGGGCTAACTAAAGCCTTGTATCCATGGGTTGTTCAGACTATATACTTGCTTTTCTTGGACACACATGGATGTCTACACAAATGAGGGAAAGAATACCATGCAAAGATTGTATATGTTTTTTGATTGAATAATCTATATATATGAATTAAAACTCTATCTAAATTCTAATCTTGAAATACATAAAAATGAAATCAAATGGGTACATGCCATTATTAAACCAAGGAAGTGAGGTAATCAAATGACCTCCTTGAGCTAAAGCCGTGTTCGGGATGTCTATATACCCATTACCATTCAATCTTATATAAATCAACACATGAATAGAGGAAACAAAACTCAACATTCATACACCTAAGTTATAAGCACATGCATTTCTTATGTATTTATAACTAGCATCATAACACATTATTAATCATTTATAGACTTTAAAAAAAACATTTGGATTTAATAGTGATAATATCCACGCATATATTAAATTAATTCAATACATGCAAGCATACATAAAGGAAATCCATTTTATTTTACTAGATTTTGAAAGGATGGATGCATGGATTTAAATGACATACTAAATTTAACATGATTAGAAATAGGACAATAGAATATAAGCTTGTGATTCATTCAATCAAACTAGTTTTTAAGGATAATCAAATCAAATAAGATTTTTTCAAGTAAACCAAAGCTTCTTTGTTAATTAAGTTTTGGATTCGATTTGATTTAAAGAGGAGAAGAGAAATCATCACTTGTTATTTTAAACCCATTCCCACATTAGTGATTTGATTTAATTTAAGGAAATATAATTAAGTTGATTTTATGGGTTAATTAAGTTGAACCCTTAATTAGATAAATTAATTACCCATACCTATGTCACCTTAAAGTGATTAATTAAATAATTATGAGCCAACATGATATGCATGGAAAATAAACCTGCAATGATCCTAAGAAATAAAAGGGGCCTAATGCAATTGGCTCATGATTAATAGTTAATTAGATTAAGAGACTTAATTAATTACTCTTATGGTTTTCTCACACATGTGGACTAACCACAATTTCATTAAACTCCTTTAGGTTATTAAACACCTAAAGATGTACTCCACAATCTAATTAATTAAGGTCTAATGTGATTATGATTTCAATTTGATTAGGTGATTTAATTAATTAGATAAATCTTAATTAATTTCATTTTAAAAAAGGGTGAAATGAACTTAGTGAAAGGGGCCCCAAACCTATTCCTTAGTTCACTTATTATTGAATAATGATTAGTAAACTTAATTAACCAATTTATTAGTATTCATGGAATTAATTAATCATTAATTAACTTAAAAGAGTAGTTAATGTTTAATTAGTCAATTTTTCTAATTAAGTGAGCAATAAATCTCAAAAAAAATCATGGGAGGAAGAGATCAACCCATTAAATTAACACACAAAATTTGGGATTAATTTCTCAAGTAATTAAAGAGTAATTAAGCTAATTAATTTTGTAATTAAATCATAATTACTATTTAAAATTAGTTAGAATCATTTTTAATTAATTCTCCTCTCAAATACCATTAAAATGAGTATTTATTTGAATTTTTTTATTTATCTATTATTTTTAAAAGTTTTAGCCATTAAAAATGATTAAATAGGCCTAACTAAAGCCGAATCATGTTGGCAGCACATGACATGCTGATGCGATGCGCTTTCCACATGGCACCACAGGATTGGCTACTTAAAACTTATCGGACTTAGGGACTACATGGTGGCGGCGGACACGCTTTCTCTTCAACTGTACGATCTAAGATCGGATGTTTATGATTAATCCCACAACTTAATAGGACTAAAATAGATCAATCTAGTGGATCTAATCATGATCGTCCAATCTGATCATGTGGAACGGGCAGTGCATGATCTAACATCAAGTGAGTGAGCAAGAATGGAGTATGTTCGCCATTGCTCACTTAATCCAAGCTTACTGGAGCTCAGATCAACTCTGAAATGATCCACACCTTCACGACATTGATCAGAGGAGATCCAATGGTCCTGATCATACAAGATGCAAGTTTCTTCAAAAAGCTCCAACCCATTTTTGCTTAAGGATTGGTTTTGGAAGCATACCTCGCTGGAGCTCAAGACTGACAGCTTGAATGATTGAGGATGCTTCATCTAGTGGAGAAGATGCCTTGTTGAGTAGCAATTGGATCAATTCTTTGATGTTCGCTCGAAAGGCCATGAACCTATGATTTGGATCTCGGCTTTGATCGAAGTCCCATCTCCGATGCTTGAGAAGCTTGGGAGATGATACATTCTTGCTCGACGAGACCTAGGGAAGGTGCATTCAAAGTTAATTTGAGTTTGATGGATAAATGGGGAAGTTAGGTCAAAAATGGGAGTGTCCTATTTTAGGACTAACTAGAATGGCATTTTCTAATCGAGGAATAAACTTAAGAGCTTAGGGAATGGCTGTAGCAGCTCTTCTTGGGTAGCTAGGGCTATGAGGATTGATTTTTGTGTGTGTTTGAGTGGAAATGATAGGGTGTGTACCCCCTTTATCTTGTTCGAATGGCGGGATCAGGTTTGGCTTCTAATGGATGTCCGGCCATCTCAGGGAGTTATGGGTGGCAGGGAGGAGGTGACTTGGCTCGGCTTGGTTGGTTGAAGCTATGGAGGTGGCTGCCAAGGAAGAATCATTGGTGTCCTATGGGTTTCAAATGCTCCAATTGGGAGGGTGAGGTCATATCACCTCCCATCGATCTTGGCCAACCCAACCACCCCTTGGGTTAGATTGGGCAGTGTCTTAGGTGCCTAGGTGGACCATTGGGAGAGTACCAAGTGGCCAAGGAAAGGAAATGACCACTTTCATGGGTGATTTATCTCAAGTGATGCCTTTGACCCAAGGGTAGAATGATCATTTAGCATTGGATTTAATTTAGGCTGATTTTAAATAAGACAAAAGTGGGTTAGTCCAAATTTCAAGTCAATTGGAGTTGATTTAATTATGTTTGGCTCAATTTGACTCATTTAGGTCAAATTGGATTAGGTTGGTTCAAGTTGACCAATTGGTCAAATAGGCTCAAACCAAGGGTTGGGTCAAGTTCATATGATCATTTCGGATGTTTTAGTATAAATGGTTTTGTTTAATTTGTCTTAGATTTGATTTTGGTTCATTTGAATTCATTTGGGTCAAATGGGTTAAGTTGACCAATTTGACTAAATTGGCCAAAATTGGCTTGGGTTAGGTGTTGGTTTGGGTTTAGTTGACCAATTAAAGATGATTGTAGGCTTTGATTTCAATTAATTTGGATTTTGTTTTGATTTAAGCCAACTTGAACATATAGGTCACTTTGGGCTAGAATGCGTCAATTAGGTGAAATCATGGGCAGCCAAGTTCAATAATCAATTTGGAATGAACTTGAGCCATTGGTTGCAATCAATTTGGTTTATATTTTGATTTGACCCAAATTGGTCTTTTAGGTCAATTTGGGTCCAAAGGATCAATTGGGTTTGGTTTGACTCAATTAAAGGTCAAGTCATATCCAAATATTGATTTTGATTTGGTATGGATCATTCGTTTCAAGAGATTTGGCTTAGGTTGCAATTTGGCTAGTTTGGGTTCATATAGGTTAAGTGGTTGACTTGGTCAAATGACCAAGTTGACTTGGTTTGACCCAATTTGTGACAATTGATCAACCTAGGGTTATCAACAATCATGATGAGAGGTTTTTGATGGGTTTGGTTCAATCCAATTTAGGTAGGATTAGAACTTGGCTCAAATAGGTCAAATGGCCACTTTGGGTCAAGTGGACAAATTATGTTTAGTTGGCTTGAGTTTGGGTTGAGTTTGATTTAGTTGAGTTTATATATGGATTTGGGATTGATATATAAATTCAATTGCAATTGGCTTGGGTTCAAATGAGTTTTGGTTCATTTGAATATTTTAAGTCAAAAGGGTTAAGTTTGGTTTGACTTGGGTTGATTTTAGTTTGGTTTTATGATTGTAGATTTCATTTATATTTGTGAGTATTATTGAAGGTATGATTGATTCTTGAGAAAATCAATTGAATTTAAGTTTAGGAATGAAGGAATTTGGCTAAGTCCATAGAGTTGGGTCATGTGGCTTATGTTTGGATTTTGATTTCATTTGATTTAGTTTTGATGATTTAAATGTATATTTTATTTTAATTTGTGAAGATGATTGAAAATATGATTGATTTGTGAGAAAATCAGTTGAGTTTGACTTGATTTAGATTAATATTTGTCTTAGTCCATGGGATAGGTCATATGGCTTAGGAAGGGTTTTGATTTAATTTGATTTAATTTTATTTAGTTTGGATCATTTAAATGTAGAGTTTATTTATATTTGGGAAGATGATTGAAGATATAAATTGATTATGAGAAAATCAAATGATTTTATATTGATCTGGTTGACAATTTGGCTAAGTCCATGGGATATGTCATATGGCTTAGGAAGGGTTTCATGTTTGGATTTGATCATGGGCTTCAATCTATTGGTATTAGAATTTGGCTTTGGATTTGGATTTGAATCTGATGTTTGAATTGAATTTTAGGTTTGGTTTGAGAAAGTGAACAATTGGATTTCGGTTGTAAGGTAGGTGGAATATCCTAATCCCTAAGGCATAACCTAATTCTATGGTTAACCCTTCTATGTCTTTAGGCTTAGGTTAAGTGTTTACCTAATTGTTAGAAGTGTCTTATGGTTAGGGAAGTCTTAGTGTCTACAAGACTCCTAAGTCTAAGATGGGAAGATTGAATTCGAATTCCAAAAGTGAGGTCAACAGGCCTTAGGCTCCATAGTGTATCCCTTAGAGATAAATGATTGGAAGACCAAAGCCAAGTTTCACATTATTGACTCAAATACATATTTCAATGCTTTACTTGGGAGACCATGGATACATGAGAACACCATAGTTCTATCCTTTCCACATCAGTGTATGAAGTTCGTGAGAGGTGGGATCGTCTACTGTGTTAAAGCAGATCTCAAGCCATTTATAGTTCACGAGGTCAGCATATATGATGATGCGGCTTACTACCTCCCTCAAAATCAGCAAGTCTACTCTCACAAACTTGGCCAAAGTTTAAAAAAAAAGAAAATGAAAAAGAAAAGGAAAGAGAAAAAGAAAAAGAAAAGAAAAGAAAACATGAAAAAGAAAATAACAAGCAGAGGAAATAGACTTGAAGGAGGAAGTGGAGCCTGACATTAGATTCCACCCATCATTCATTACTCTATTCGAACATATGGATTGGATGACCTAACCTCCACTAGGTAGAGGAAGAGACAAGTTCAGAGGTAGTCCCAGGGGTGGAAAATCACTTTATTGGCCACCCAATAGAAGATATATCCTAGCTACTTGGAGTACACCTACTATCCATATAGACTTAGAATCTAGTTCATAGGATGAGTCTTATATAGTTAGCACACTAGCCAACTCTTCTCAATAGTATATTCCCTTAGAGGTGACACTTGAGCCAGAAAGCGATGAATACCGGCTCCAAAGCAAAGCATAAGTGTATCAATGTCTATATGTGAAACAGTTTGGCATCATTTGGGAACCTTAGCTCTAACCCCACTTTCCTCTAAAAAAAGCTGAGGGTTTGGTAGGTAATGAAGCCTCTAAGTCATCCATAGGTGTGATCAACAATCATGATGGTAGGTTTTGATTGGTTTGGTTCAATCCAATTTGGGTAGGATTAGAACTTGGCTCAAATAGGTCAAATTGGCCAATTTGGGTCAAGTGGACAAATTGGGTTTATTTGGCTTGAGTTTAGTTTGTGTTTGATTTAGTTGAGTTTATATATGGATTTGGGATTGATATATAAATTCAATTGCAATTGGCTTGGGTTCAAATGAGTTTTGGTTCATTTCAATATTTTAAGTCAAAAGGGCTAAGTTTGGTTTGACTTGGGTTGATTTTAGTTTGGTTTTATGATTGTAAATTTCATTTATATTTGTGAATATTATTGAAGGTATGATTGATTCATGAGAAAATCAATTGAATTTAAGTTTAGGAATGAAGGAATTTGGCTAAGTCCATTGAGTTGGGTCATATGGCATAGGTTTGGATTTTGATTTGGTTTGATTTAGTTTTGATGATTTAAATGTACATTTCAATTAAATTTGTGAAGATGATTAAAAATTTGATTGATTTGTGAGAAAATCAATTGAGTTTAACTTGATTTAGATTAATATTTGGCTATGTCCATGGGATAGGTCATATGGCTTAGGAAGGGTTTTGATTTAATTTGATTTAGTTTTGATCATTTAAATGTAGATTTGATTTAAATTTGGGAAGATGATTGAAGATATAAATTGATTATGATAAAATTAAATGATTTTTTATTGATTTGGATCAAGATTTGGCTAAGTCCATGGGATAGGTCATATGGCTTAGGAAGGGTTTCAAGTTTGGATTTGATAATGGGCTTCAATCAATTTGTATTAGAATTTGGCTTTGGATTTGGATTTGAATCTGATGTTTGAATTGAACTTGAGGTTTGGTTTGAGAAAGTGAACAATTGGATTTGGGTTGCATGGTAGGTGGAATATCCTAATCCCTAAGGCATAACCTAATTCTATGGTTAACCCTTCTAAGTCTTTAGGCTTAGGTTAAGTGTTTACCTAATTGTTAGAAGTGTATTATGGAGAGGGACGTCTTAGTCTATAGAAGACTCCTAAGTCTAAGATGGGAAGATTGAATTCACATTCCAAAAGTGAGGTCAACTGGCCTTAGGGTCCATAGTGTTTCCCTTAGAGATAAATGATTGGAAGACCGAAGCCATGTTTAACATTATAGACTCAAATACATATTTCAACACTTTGCTTGGGAGACCATGGATACATGAGTACACCATTGTTCCATCCTTTCTACATCAGTGTATGAAGTTCGTGAGAGGTGGGATCGTTTACTGTGTTAAAGGAGATCTCAAGCCATTTATAGTTCACGAGGTCAACATATATGAGGATGCAGCTTATTACCTCCCTAAAAATCAGCAAGTCTATTCTCGCAAACTTGGCCAATGTTTAAAAAAAGAAAATGAAAAAGAAAAGGAAAACGAAAGAGGAAAAAAAGAAAACAAAAGAAAAAATGAAAAAAAATAAAAGGCAGAGGAAATAGACTTGGAGGAGGAAGTGGAGTATGACATTAGATTCCACTCATTGTTAATTACTCTATTCGAACATATGGATCAGATGACCTAACCTCCACCAGGAAGAGGAAGAGGCTAGTTCAGAGGTAGTCCCGGGGTGGAAAACCACTTTATTGGCCACAATAGAAGATATATCCTAGCTACCGGTACACCTACTATCCATATAGACTTAGAATCTAGTTCATAGAATGAGTCTTATATGATTAGCACAACGCTCTTCTCAATAGTAGATTCCCTTAAGGTGACACTTGAGCAGATAGCGATCAATCGGCTCCATAAGTGTATCAAAGTCTATATGTGAAATAGTTTGGCATCATTTGGGAACCTTAGCTCTAACCCCACTTTCTTCTAAAAAAGTTGTGGGTTTGGTAGGTAAAGAAGCCTTTAAGTCATCCACAGGTGTGATCAACAATCATGATGGGAGGTTTTGATGGGTTTGGTTTAATCCAATTTGGGTAAGATTAGAACTTGGCACAAATAGGTTAAATTGGCCACTTTGGGTCAAGTGGACAAACTGGGTTTAGTTGGCTTGAGTTTGGGTTGTGTTTGATTTATTTTTGTTTATATATGGATTTGGGATTGATATATAAATTCAATTGTAATTGGCTTGGGTTCAAATGAGTTTTGGTTCATTTGAATATTTTAAGTCAAAAGGGTTAAGTTTGGTTTGACTTAGGTTGATTTTAGTTTGGTTTTATGATTTTGGATTTCATTTATATTTGTGAATATTATTGAAGGTATGATTGATTCATGAGAAAATCAATCGAATTTAAGTTTAGGAATGAAGGAATTTGGCTGTCCATAGAGTTGGGTCATGTGGCTTAGGTTTGGATTTTGATTTGGTTTGATTTAGTTTTGATGATTTAAATGTATATTTCATTTAAATTTGTGAAGATGATTGAAAATATGATTGATTTGTGAGAAAATAAATTGAGCTTGACTTGATTTAGATTAAGATTTGGCTAAGTCCATGGGATAGGTCATATGGCTTAGGAAGGGTTTTGATTTAATTTGATTTAGTTTTATTTAGTTTTGATCATTTAAATGTAGATTTGATTTATATTTGGGAAGATGATTGAAGATATAAATTGATTATGAGAAAATCAAATGATTTTGTATTGATTTGGATGAAGATTTGGCTAAGTCCATGGGATAGGTCATATGCCTTAGGAAGGGTTTGAAGTTTGGATTTGATCATGGGCTTCAATCAATTGGCATTAGAATTTGGCTTTGGATTTGGATTTGAATCTGATGTTTGAATTGAACTTGATGTTTTATTTGAGAAAGTGAACAATTGGATTTGGGTTGTAAGGTAGGTGGAATATCCTAATCACTAAGGCATAACCTAATTCTATGGTTAACCCTTCTAAGTCCTTAGGCTTAGGTTAAGTATTTACCTAATTGTTAGAAGTGTCTTTTGGCTAGGGAAGTCTTAGTGTCTACAAGACTCCTAAGTCTAAGATGGGAAGATTGGATTCACATTCCAACAATGAGGTCAACAGGCCTTAGGCTCCATAGTTTTTCCCTTAGAGATAAATGATTGGAAGACCGAAGCCAAGTTTCACATTATAGACTCAAATACATATTTCAATGATTTGCTTGGGAGACCATGGATACATGAGAACACCATAGTTCCATCCTTTCTACATCAGTGTCTGAAGTTCATGAGAGTTGGGATCATCTACTATGTTAAAGGAGATCTCAAGCCATTTATAGTTCACGAGGTCAACATATATGAGGATGCGGCTTGCTACCTCCCTCAAAATCAGTAAGTTTATTCTTGCAAACTTGGCTAAAGTTTTAGAAAAATAAAATGAAAAAGTAAAAGAAAAAGAAAGAGGAAAAGAAAAAGAAAAGAGAAGAAAAAAAGAAAAAGAAAATAAAAGGCAGAGAAAATAGACTTGGAGGAGGAAGTGGAGCCTAACATTAGATTCCACCCACCGTTCATTACTCTATTCAAACATATGGATCGGATGACCTAACCTCCACCAGGTAGAGGAAGAGGCTAGTTCAGAGGTAGTCCTAGGGGTGGAAAACCACTTTATTGGCCACCCAATAGAAGATATATCCTAAAAACTAGGACTACACCTACTATCCATATAGACTTAGAATCTAGTTCATAGAATGAGTCTTATATGATTAGCACACTAGCCAGCTCTTCTCAATGGTAGATTCCCTTAGAGGTGACACTTGAGCCAGATAGCGATGAATACCGGCTCCAAAGCAAAGTATAAGTGTATCAAAATTTATATGTGAAACACTTTGGCATCAATTGGGAACCTTAGCTCTAACCCCACTTTCCTCTAAAAAAGCTGAGGGTTTGGTAGGTAAAGAATCCTCTAAGTCATCCACAAGTGTGAAAACTTAGATGTTTTTTTTTGGGAGCATCATCCTCAAGTCAAGAAGTTGATTTAGAACTTGAGGATGATTCATATAATGATTTAATAGAATTACCTTTTGATTAGTACTTGCCTTGTGTTCATAATTTAGCAAAGAAAGGGCTAATCCCAAATACTTGGTCAAAGCACAGGGCAGACTACTTTGAAAAAATATTGAAGAATAAATTAAAAATCTCTCAATCAAGACAAGGACTAGGATTCAGTATAGTAGGTCCAATCGATGATGATGATTAGTGCTTAGTCATCACCAATCATTTGAAATCAGATAGGTTCTTTTCAAAGCACATTAACTCATATGAGGAGCTATGATTAAAAACTTCTGATGATCCAGATGACTTTGAAGTCAAAGATGCATTGCCAGTGTTCAAAGAAAAGATCAAATCAACCATCAATGAGAGCATAGAAATCAACTTAGGAACTGAAGAAGATCCATGCTCGACATACATCAGTTCTTTGTTGGATGAAATTGAAACCAATGACTTAGTTAGGCTATTAACTAAGTTTAAGGACTACTTTGCATGTAGTTATGATGAGATTCTTGGATTCTCTCTTGATGTAGCGATCCATAAACTAGTAATAAAGCCTACTGCTAATCGTATCAAGCAAGCTCCTAGATGCATGTGATTAGACATAGAACAAAAGGTCATTTATGAAGTCAAGAAACTAATCGATGATGGCTTCATCCGAAGAAAAATATCCACTGGTTGTGACATCATCCTAGTTACGAAAAAGAATAGCCTCATCTCATTCAGTCTTCTCTTTCATGGATGGTTCATCTGGATATAACCAAATAAAGATGGCCCCTGAAGATGAAATAAACAGTTCTTTTAGAACCCTGTTCGAAATCTATTGCTATATGATCATGCCTTTTATCCTTAAAAATGCCAATGCACATACCAACCGGCTATGACTTAAATCTTCGATGAACTCATTCATCATCAAGTTGAGTGCTATGTCGATGATCTCGTGATCAAAAGTAGAGAAAAGGTAGACCATCTCTTTGACTTGAGGGTAATTTTTGAACAGTTAAGACAATTTAACCTCAAAATGGACTCCCTTAAGTGTGCATTTGGAGTAACTTCAAGGAAATTCTTTTAGTTTGTTGTCCGACACCAGGGAATCAAAATTGATCCGGAGAAGAATAAAGTGATATTATAAATGCCACTCTCTAAAATTTTAACTCAACTCAGATCATTCTAAGGGTGGTTGGCTTATTTAAGATGTTTTATATCCAACCTATCAGGATGATGTCAAGCATTCTCAGCACTTGCCAAAAGGATGCCAAGTTCATGTGGGATGATAAGTGTGAGCATGCCTTCAAAGACATCAAGCATTACGATGGTTGTTGGTTAGCAACCCCTATCGCAAGTCTCATACTTTACCGCTATATTAGATGACTTCCTTGGTGCTTTGTTGGCCAAGGCGAAGGAAGGAAAATGCACTCGACTACCTCAGTCGTCATCTAATCTCTGTTAAGGCTAATTATCCACTCATTGAGAAATATTTCTTAGCTTTAATAATTGCATCCCAAAATCTACATCACTACATGCTTCCTCATAAGGTGAACTTAATCTCTAGGATCAATCCACTACAATATCTCATGACACGGTTGATGCTATCCAGATGGTTGGCATAATGGTCCATGATCCTCTCACAGTTTCACATTACCTTCGTACCCCTTTGCACGATGAAAGGACAAGCGCTAAAAGATTTATTAGAAGAACACCCACTTTCTACTGACTCTCTACTTAGTGATGATCTCCCCGATGAACAAATCATGAACGTATGGGATACTAGCATTCATCGCTGGGAGATGTACTTCTTAAAGAAAAGAACCATAATCTACTATTTCAGGAATGGTAGAAGTAAGAATAGTTCTCTTAACTCCAGACCACGATGTGTTGAGATTCTCATATCATCTGTCCAATCCTTGCACCAACAATGAAGCCGAATATGAGGCTCTGATTGTCGATCTGGAGTTATTCATTACTCTAAGCATCCAAAATATCAACATCTTCGAGGATTCTTAGGTATTTATCAACCAAATCGCTGGATCCTATAAGGTTATAAAGCCTAAGCTCCATCACTACCACAAGTACACCATGGAGTTGTTGGCCCAAATTCTAGAGGTTACCATTTATATGATTCCTCGAGGAGAGAATATTGTAGCATATTCTTTAGCCAAGCTTACCAAAGAGTTGGCATGTTTGGATGATGAGTTTATATCAATAAAGGTCCAAAATAGACAATTCTTATCCTTTATTGATATTGAACTCATCAAAAAGTACTCTCTTAAAGGGTAGGTTATCATTGCCAAGAAAGATGAGGACTTAGATTGGAAGCAACCATTCATGGATTACCTAAGTAAAGGCAAACTACCTCAAGAGAAGTCCCAAGCCAATTAGATAGAGCACAAAGCCCTTTCTTAAACTCTTATGGATGGTGTCTTGTACCGACGGTCTTTCAATCATATGTGGTTATGTTGTTTATACAAGCACAAAGACAGTAAGATCATAATCGAGATACACTCAATATTATGTGGAGCTATCTAATCCGGTCCGAAGATGAATGTCAATATCAAGAGATTAGGATACTACTGGTAGTCAATGATCAAAGATTGCATGGATACGGCAAGGCGAGGCCACTAATGTCAAATACACGGTGTGGACCTACACCAACCACCCAACATTCTACATCCTACATTAGCCTCCTATTTATTGGGGGCAGATATAGTGGGTTCAATTGATCCTCCTTCTTTCAAGGGTCATCAATTCCTCTTAGTTGCTACTGACTACTTTTCTAAATGGGCAAATGTGATTCAACTCAAAGAGGTCACAACTTAGCATGTGCTCTAGGTTTTTAGGAACCATATTGTATATAGGTTCAGAGAGCCTCGATGAATTATATCTGATAATGGTACTACATTCAAGAGCATTGAGATCAATAACTTTGCCCAGGATACAACATAGATTGGAGATATTCTACCATCAACTACCCGAGGAAAAATGGCTTAGCAGAAGCCTTCAACAAAGTTCTCATCCAAATACTAAAGACGACACTCGACAACAACAAGTGATAGTGGCTTGAGCAGTTAGTTGAAGCCTTATGGGTCTACCGCACCACATGTAGAACTCTAACTCAGTCTACTCCTTTCTCCTTAGTGTATGGGTTTGAATTCATTCTACCATTAGAATTCCAACTCCCATCACTAAGGATATCTTTGGGTAACAAGATCACAACAGAGCAGAATGCCAAGTTAGGGTTATAAGAGCTCAAAAGTTTGGAGGAGAGATGCCTGTGGGCATGCCAAAACTTAAGTTGTACAAAGCTAAAATAATTTAAGCTCACCAAAAGTTGGTCCATCCTAGAGCTTTTCAAGTAGGAGAGCCTATTTTAGTTCTAAGAGACCAATTATTACCCATCGTAAGATGGGAGGCAAGTTTGAACCCACTTGGGAAGGCCCTTTTCCATAGAGAAGGCCTACTAAGGAGGATCTTATTAGCTTATTAATTATAAGGGAGAGCACCCAATTCTTCCAATCAACATCCTCTACTTAAAGAAATGCTTTAAATCATGTTTAAAAATAATTAGCATTAATGAAAATTCTATTTCAAATTCAATCTCTTCCTTGTTGAAATTATTTTTGTTTGCAAATTTTCCATGATGTGTTTAGGGTAGGTGTAAGGAACCCAAGCAGTGTCCTATCCTTCATTGACACAACACAAACAAAAAGTACACACAAACATATAAAACAAACACATATCTTTTGTCTCGAGCTACTTTAAGTTGAGATAGTTCTCCCAACGACACTCACTCCATCGTTGCTCCAGGTCAGGCTGACGTGCTACCCAACTATTGTGTCACCCTATTGGTCTTCTTACTTTGTAGGATGTAAGTCTGACATGCTTTCCTTCTTTACTTGGCCACTGCACACTGACGAGCGTCTTGTTAGTTTGGAAGGCCTTACTACGTGGACAGTAAGCTACCACATGTTGGTTTCATTTAAAAGGATGTGATTCTGCTACACTTTCATCTTGGATTAGCCTTCGTACACTAATTGGGTCGAGTATATTTGAGGTTTATGATAAGTTCCCTATAACTCCTTCCCTCCTAACTATTTCAAGTCTGGGTCCGGTCCTTCCTCGAGGCTCCCTGCTTAGTAGTCGCTCTAGGTTAGATAGCATCTATCCTGCTGATGATAAATTATCTCGATGATCAGTTTTACTTGTAAAGTTATAGGCCTACATACTTTCTTTCTAGATTGATCATTTCACACCGATGGGTACCTTAGGTTGGTTGGTTCTCACTATGCTGATGGACAAACCACTCATACTGACGGATACATCTTAGGTTGGTTGGTTCTCGCACCTTAGGATACACCACTGATGGCAGATGTAAGTATGCTATGCTTTCTTCTTGAGTTGGCCACCGAATGCCTATAAGCTTTCTTTTCCAGGGCTCAGAATAATGCCCCTAGCATCACCTCCATTGTGGGAACTATATTTGGATCACGTCCATTGCGACCCCATTTAGACAGTACACAGGTTACTATCAGATTGGACAATTCTCCTTTCCTAGTAACCACCCCTGTGGTTGGAGAATCCATCTTATGGATGTGCAGATTCTCTCTTGGTCCAGTAAATCTGAGATAGTTCAGGGCCAAGATAGCCCCTTCTCATTGTGGTACTTTGCACACTAACAGGGTCCACACAAAAATATAAATAAAATATATATTCACTTGTGGATTAAGAGGATACCCCTAGCGGTACCTTTTCCCAAGCAAGCATCCTATATTTAGGTCAATGTCAACAAAACTCCTTGTAGGAATCACTTAACTTCTCTTGAGTTGATATAAGTCCCCAGTGAAATTCACACAGTAGTCGCCCTTAAATTAGGTTCTATTTGTTTTGCTACCAATATGTCACCCCAGTGGTTGTTCCCTGCTTTAGAAGATGTAAGTCCGCTACACCTTCTTCCTAGCACAACCATTGCATACTGAAAGGAAACCCCTTGGCTAGTAGACTATCCCATTAGATTTGTAAATTTGAGACAGGACAAGTCTGAGATAGCCCCTTCTTAGTGGGTCCATTGCATACCAACATCGTCCATAAATTAAATCTATCAAATTTGACGGAGCGCACATCTTTAGTGGATATGTCCTCAATTCGAAATAAAACTAAACCAAACAAACCATATTAAATCACATGAAATTAAGATAAAATTAATCTTGACTTCTTTTGAGTTGACATAAGTTCCCGACAAAATTTACTCAATAGTCGCCCTAGGTTAGGTTCGATTTGTTATGCATCCAACAGGTCACCCCAGCGGTTGTTCCTCACATTGGAAGATGTAAGTCTGCTATGCCTTCTTGCTAGCACATTCATTACACACTGAAAGGCAACCCCTTAGGTTGGTTAGCTCTACCCCACAGCTGGTAGATTATCCCTTTAGATTTGTAAACCTGAGATAAGTTAAGGCTGATATAGCCCCTTCTTAGTGGGTCCATCACACACCGACAAGGCCCATACATTAACTCAGATTAAATTAAACCCAATCTAATTTTACCCAGTGGAGTTAAATCACACCCTTCTCCCTAGTGGAGCCCCAAATCATATATAAAAAAGTTAAGAAAAAACAATTAAATTCAAAACCAACCTCCCTAGTGGAGCCAAATTAAACTAACTCCCCCAGTAGAGTCTAAATCAAAGCAATCTAACCAAACCCTTATATGTACTGGATACATCTCCAATCAAATTTATGAAATCAAACTCAAATCCCAATCCCCAACGGATAGCCTAAACCTACATCCTTAGTGGAAGGTTCATATACCAGATCCCTAGTGGACTCGAGCTCATATCTCTAGTAAATATGCCTCCACATCGATTATAATAAAAAAAATTAAATTTGATTCGCTCTTAATCCCTAGTGGATTATAGATTCTTATCCCCAATGGATCTTCTTTCCAAAAATCATAGCAGATTTTCTTATTCGATGTCATCGACAAAGACCCCTCACATGTCATGTCCAATGCATGTGTGATCCCCTAGCGGATCTCCCTCCTTGTCTTTGACATGGAAGTCTCATCAAATCTTATTTCTTCTCTTATTTCTTCAACCAAAAGCCTAATAATGTATTCTTTCAAATTACATCATCTTAACATTGTAATCAACATTTTATGATTTGTGAGGGTGCAAGCTCAAACTAACTATACAATGTCATGCTAAACATAATATAGTGTGAATTAACACACTATATTATATTATAATATATGATGTTATATTATAATTTGCTATAATATAATATATTGTCTAATATTACACCTCATTAGAATCACTTAAAAGGAACAAATAACAAAATTTTCTAAAAATAGGAATTATGTTCATTTTTGATGTAAAATTGTTAATTTTTATTAGAAATGGTAAAAAATAGCATAATTTGGGTGTTTCTTTCTGGTGTGTGTCATGAATTTGGCCAAATTATTCGTCTCAACCTTCAAATTAACATTTTTGTGAGTTTTGACCCAATGCATTATAACAAAAGTTAACAATACTAAAATGTACAATAACATTTAGTAACACACTACCACATTCATATATATATGAGAAGTTATATTGTTATGAACATTATATTTTAATATCTTTCATATAATATATTATCTTCCATTACACCTTAAAATGAATCACTTTAAACAAAAAATGTATAAAATTTGGTTGAAAAATTAACATTTATTTTGGATGCAAAATTTCATTCTTTTGATTAAATGACACACCATAGCACACCCCCAATGATGTTCTCTAAAGCTTACCTTAATTTGACCAAATCCCATCATCTCGGCCTATAGATCAGTATTTTTATGAATTATACCAGTACAAACTCTACTACATTATTCTATAATAAATTAAAATATGCTAAATAATAAGTAGTTATACATAATAGTATGCTATAATGCATGATGCTACACTATGTTATGGCATCCTATATTATAATACACTATAGCATATTATATTATACTATATTGCATATTATATCACAAGGGATTGCTTAAGATAAAAAATCATAAAATTAGTCTAAATAATAAAAAAAATTATGTTTTATTCGTATCACTTACATGTTTTAAATTGAAATAGTATATTATTATGCCATGCTCTACCTATTATGAATTTGGCCAAATTCCACCATTTTAAAGTCTAAATCAACATTTTTATATGTATTTCTAGTGTCGGCTCGACTACATGATTGTAAAATACTAAAAGAATTTCAAATGCACATAATAATATATTATGATATATGATGCTATAATATGCTACAACATATAATATTTTTTTTGAACATAAAATCTTACTTTTTAGAGTACAAATGGTGTAGCACACCTTTGGTTCTACAACCTAATTCCCATTTCAAATTTAACAAATTTCATCATCTGATTATTAAATCAATATTTTTATTTTTTATATTAATATAGACTATAGGGCACAATACCATAATATACTAAAACATTTTAAAATATCATATAACGTTTGAAAACACATCAATACATACTCAAATATATGATGCTACATTATACTATAATATATGGTATTATAATATGATTTAGAGTTAGGGTTTAGGGTATTCAAATCTCTAATAGTTAAGGGAAAGTCTCTTGAAGACAATTTCTTTAGCTACCAAAACTATGTTAGGATTAGGTCATTCTTTGGATCTACTGCTAATGATATCTTTATTCAAGGTTTAAGGTCTAGGGTTTAGGGTTAGTTTAAGGTTTAAGTTTAAGGTTAGTTTAGGGTTTAAGGTTTAAGGTTAGTTTTCAGTTTAGGGTTTGGGGCATAGTGTTTAGGGTTTAGGGTTATAGGTTTAAGGGTTTAGGGTTTAGGGTTTAGGGTTTTAGCATTTAGGGTTTAGGATTTTATGTTTAAGGTTTATGGTTTAGGGTTTAAGTTTTTGTTTAGGGTTTAGGGTTTAGGGTATATGGTTTAGGGTTTAGAGTTTAAGAATTTTTTTTAATAGAAAATAAATTCATATTCAACATTTCTTCTTTTTGATTTCATCAACCAAGTAGCACCCCAAGTTTTCTAAGACACTAGCGATGACATAGATAAAATATGAGCACCCATAAAGCAAATGAAAAACCTTAGATTAGTAGAACCATTTCTACTGTGAAGATAGTTCCATAAGTAGGAGATCAAATCAGCCGTTCTTTTGTTTCTCTAGTTCCCATCAGAACCACCCTTGCCTCTAGGGTAGCAAAATATGCCATCATATCCCCGATCTCTCCCTCCACCACCACCATGGCTGTAACATCCATTGCTCCCCCCACCTCCATAACCACCACTGGTCTGACCACCACCACAATATGCACCAGCACCTCTAGATCCCCCTACCACCACAGCGATAATCACAATATGCACCAGCACCTCTAGATCCCCCTACCACCACAGCGATAATCACCTCCTCTGCCTTCACCACCATCACCATATCTATACTAAGCTTAGTTGATGGTAATGTTCCTACCGATAAGGTTCAGCCCATTCTTAGGGTTTAAGGTGTAGGGTCAGTTCAGGGTTTAGGGTTAGTTTAGAATTTAGATTTTAAGGTTAGTTTAGGGTTTAGGGTTTGGGGTTTAGGGTTTAGGTTTTAGGGTTTAGGGTTGTAGGTTTTAAGGCTGAGTCTTTAGGGTTTAGGGTTTAGGATTTAGGGTTTATGGTTTAGGGTTTTAGGGTTTAGGATTTAGGGTTTAGGGTTTTAGTGTTTAGGGTTTAGGGTTTAGGAATTAATGTTTAGGGTTTAGGGTTTACGATTGTAGGTTTAGGGTTTAGGGTTAAGGATTTAAAATTTAGGAATTTTTTTTAAATTAAGTATAGAGGTTGGTTTAGGTTTATTTAGTTTATTAAGATTATTTTAATTTATTTGAGTTTATTTATTTTTATTTTTATTTAGTTAATTTATTTATTTTAATTTAAGTTTTTTTTATTTTACTTTATTTTTTAGGTTTAGGTTTATTTTTTAGTTGAGTTTTATTTTTATTTTATTTTTTAGGTTTAGGTTTTATTTTTTATTGTTAGGTTTAGGTTTTGGTTTTAGGTTTTTATTTTAAGTTTATTTTTTGGTTTTATTTTTTAGTTTAGATTTAGGTTTAATTTTTATTTATTTTATTTATTTAGTTTAGGTTTAGGTTTAGTTTATTTTAGTTTAGTTTAGATTAGTTTAGATTATTTTTATTTTAGGTTTAGGATTAGGTTTTTTTTAGTTTAGGGTTTAGGTTTTTTTCTATTTATTTTTAGGATTAGTTTTTATTTAGTTTTTATTTTATATTATTTTAGGTTTATTTTATCTTTATTTTATATTTAGTCTTTATTTTATTTAGGTTTTTTATTTTTAGGTTAGTTTTATTTTTTGTTTAGTTTAGATTTTTATTTATTTTATTTTATATTTTATTTTATTTTTAGGTTTAGGTTTATCTTTTAGTTTAGGTTTTTCTTTTATTTTATTAATTTTATTTTATTTAGGTTTAGGTTTATTTATTTATTTTATTTTAGGGTTGTAGTTAGTTTAGGTTTAGGTAATTACGATTTTAGGGTTTAGGGTTTAAGGTTTAGGGTTTGGGGTTTAGGGTTTGGGGTTTAGGGTTTAGGGTTTAGTGTTTAGGATTTAAGGTTTAGGGTTTAGGGTTTTAGGGTTTAGGGTTTATGATTTAGGGTTTATGGTTTAGGGTTTACTGTTTAGGCTTTAGGGATTATGGTTTTGAGGGTATTAGGGTTTAACTTTACTTATTTTTATTTTAAATTTTAATTATTTTATTTTTAGGTTTTATTTAGCATATGTTTGGCTTTTTAGGGTTTGTGGTTTTGGGTTTTTGGTTTAGGGTTTAGGGTTGTAGGTTTTAAGTTTTATGGTTTAGGGTTTAAGGTTTAGGGTAGGGTTTTATGATTTAGGGTTTAAGGTTTAAGGTTTAGGGTTTTAAGATTTAGGGTTTAGGATTTAGGGTTTAGGCTTTAGGGTTTATGGTTAGTTTTAGGGTTTAGTGTTTTGGGTTAGGGTCTTTTTTGTTTTTGTTATTATTTTTCATTTATTTTTTAAATTATGTAAACTGATAGGTCTAGGCTTATTAGATTATTTAGTTTATTTTTTATTTATTTTAGTTTATTTAATTTTTTATTTATATTTAGTTTTCTTTTTTACTTATATTTAATTTAGTTTATTTAGTTTAGTTTAAGTTTTTTTATTTCTTTTAGGTTTAGGTTTAGGTTGTGATTTATTTTTTAGTTTAGTTTTATTTTTATTTTTATTTTTTTAGGTTTATGTTTTTATCTTAGGTTTAAATATAAGTTTTATTTTTTAGTTTAGGTTTAGGTTTATTTTATTTTATTTTAGGTTTAGGTTTAGGGTTTAGCTTTAGTTTATTTCTGATTTAGGTTTAGGTTTTATGTATTTTAGTTTAGTTTAGATTAGTTTAGGTTTAGGTTTATTTTATTTTTATTTTAGTTTTTGGTTTTTTCTTAGTTTAGGGTTTAGGTTTTATTTTTTATTTATTTTTTAAGCTTTATTTTTAGGTTTACTTTTAGATTTAGGTTTTTCTATTTATTTAGTTTAGGTTTAGGTTTTTAGGTTTTTAGGGTTTATGGTTTACAGTTTAGGGTTTAGGTTCATAGGTTTTAGGGTTTGGGTTTAGGGTTTAAGGTTTAGGGTTTATGGTTTAGGGTTTGGGGTTTTACGGTTTATGATATTTGGGTTTAGGTTTTAGGGTTTAGGGTTTTAGGTTTAGTGTTTAGGGTGTAGGGTTTAGGGTTAGTTTTATGTTTTAGTGTTTAGGATTTAGGGTTTAGGTTTTATGTCTAAGGTTTAGGTTTTAGTTTATGGTTTAGGGTTTTTGGTTTTTTTTAATAAGGAACAAATTTAGATTTAATATTTCCTCTTTTTGATTTCATCAACCAAGTAGCACACCAAGTTCTAAGACCTGGCGAAAACAGACAAAAAATGAAACACACATAATAATAAAACCTAGATACTAGAATGTCTACTATATAGACATAGTTCAATAGGCAGATGGTCGGATGTTCTTCAATTTCTCAGTTCTCAGAACCAGGCATCTCTGGCGGGATCCCACCATCATATCCCCGATCTCACCCTTACTACCACCATGGCTAACCTTTGATGCTCCTCCATCTCCGCCTTCCCTTTGACCACCATCTCCATATTCACCAACACATTGGATCCCCACCACCCATTAGATAGTTGCATTTACATTTGCCTTGGATCTAGACTAAGGTTGATAGTGATGGTGCATGAGTTACGCCATTCTTAGGATTTAGGTTTATTAGACTTTAGGTTTTAGTTTTATTTTTAAATTTATTTAGTTACTTTAGGTTTAGGTTTTAGGGCTTAGGGATTACAATGTAGGGTTTAGGGTTTAGGTTTTAAGGTTTTAGGGATTATGCTATTGGGGTTTAGGGTTTAGGGTTAGGGTTTAGGATTTAGGGTTTTAAGGTTTAGGTTTTAGGGTTTTGGGTTTAGGTTTAAGTTTTTAGGCTTTAAGGTTTAGGGTTTTGAGGGTTTAGTGTTTAGGGTAAGCTTAGGGTTTAGGGTTAGTTTAGGGTTTAAGTTTTTGGCTTTAGGGTTTAGGATTTTTAGGGTTTATGGTTTATGGTTTATGGTTAGTTTAGGGTTTAGGATTTAGGGTTAGAGTTAGGTTTTAGGGTTTAGGGTTTAGGGTTAGGGTTTAGGGTTTATTATTTTTAGGGTTTAGGGTTTAAGGTTTTTTACCTTTATTCTTTAGTTCGGCTTATTTTATTTTGATTTTTATTTACCTTTATTCTTTAGTTTTATTTAGTTTAGTTTATATATTTTAAGTTTTTTTTATTTTTATTTAGGTTTTTTATTTTAGTTTATTTTTTATGTTTAGGTTTAGGTTTACATTTATATTTTTTAGTTTTATTTTTATTTTATTTTCTAGGTTTCATTTTTATTTTTTATTTTTAGGTTTAAGTTTAGGCCTTTATTTTATTTTTTTAGGTTTAAGTTTTAGATTTATTTTTTAGGTTTATTTTTAGGTTTTATTTTTTAGTTTAGGATTAGGATTATTTTCAGTTTATTTTATTTTATTTAGTTTAGGGTTTAGGTTTAGTTTATTTTAGGTTTTGGTCTAGGTTTTATTTCTTTTAGTTTAGTTTATTTTAGCTTAGGTTTAGGTTTATTTTATTATGTTTATTTTAGATTTAGCTTTTTTTAGTTTAGGGTTTAAGTTTTATTTTTTAGGTTTAGGTTTTTATTTAGTTTTTATTTTATTTTATTTTAGGTCTATTTTATTTTTGTTTTATGTTTAGTTTTTATTTTATTTAGGCTTTTTATTTTAGGTTTGTTTTATTCTTTTAGTTATTTTAGGTTTTTATTTATTTTATTTTAGTTTAGTTTTTTTTTATATTTTATTTTATTTTTATGTTTAGGTTCAGGTTTTAATTTTTTTTATTTTATTTATGTTTATGTTATTTTATTTATTTTATGTTTTAGTTTTATTTAGTTTAGGTATAGATTTTTAGGTTTTTAGGGTTTAGGGTTTAAGATTTAGGGTTTAAGGTTTGGAGTTTAGGGTTTAGGGTGTAGGATTTAGGGTTTAGGGTTTAGGGTTTATGATTTGGGGTTTTAAGATTTAGGATTTATGGTTTAGGGTTTACGGTTTTGGGTTTAGGGCTTTAAAGTTTAGGGTTTAGGGTTTAGGGTTAGTTTCATGGTTTAGGGTTTAGGGTTACAATTTTTTTATTATTTTATAATTTAAATTTTTTACTTTTTTTTAAATTAAGTAAACTCATAGGTTTAGGTTTATTTAGTTTATTTTTTATTTACTTTACTTTATTTTATTATTATTTTTATTTAGGTTAATTTTTATTTTTATTTAGTTTAGTTTATTTATTTTGAGTTTTTTTATTTTAGTTTAGGTTTTTTTATTTTAGTTTATTTTTTAGGTTTAGGTTTAGGATTAGGTTTATTTTTTTAGTATAATTTTATTTTTATTTTATTTTTTAGGTATAGGTTTTATTTTTTTATTTTTAGGTTTATGTTTATATTTTCATTTTATTTTTTTAGATTTAGGTTTTAGGTTTATTTTTAGGTTTTATTTTTTAGTTTATGTTTAGGTTTATTTCTAGTTTATTTTATTTTATTTAGTTTAAGGTTTAGGTTCAATTTATTTTAGGTTAAGGTTTAGGTTTTATTTAATTTAGTTTAGTTTATTTTAGTTTAGGGTTTAGTTTATTTTATTATATTTATTCTAGGTTTATGTTCTTTTTTAGTTTAAGGTTTAGGTTTTATTTTTTATTTATTTTAGATTTATTTTTTAGGTTTAGGTTTTTATTTGGTTTACATTTAATTTTATTTTAGGTTTATTTTAATTTTATTTTTCATCTAATTTTTATTTTATTTTAGTTTATATTTTTTATTTTATTTTATTTTATTTTTAGGTTTAGGTTTAGGTTTAGGTTTAGGTTTTGATTTAGGTCTAGGTTTAGTTTAGGTTTTTTTATTTAGGTTAAGATTTATTTATGTATTTTATTTTTAAGTTTTATTTAGATTATGTTTTAATTTTTAGGGTTACGTGTTTAGGTTTTATTGTTTAGGGTTTGGGGTTTAAGGTTTAGGGTATAGGGTTGTAGGTTTTAGGTTTTAGGTTAGGTTTAGGTTTAGGTTTAAGGTTTAGGGTTTACAGATTTAGGTTTAGGGTTTAGGTTTAAGGTTTAGGGTTATTTTTATTTGTAGGTTTGTTTAGAGTTCAAAGTTAGTTTTTAGTTTTTTCAATATTTCTTCTTTTTCATACATGTACAAAGTTTCTCAGCGATGACATATATAAAAATAGCACACATAGTAAATAAGAATCATCTCTATAATGATATAGTTCCATAATTAATTCTTCTTATTTCTCTAATTCCCATCAAACCACCCAGGCCTTTAGAGTGGCGAGATCCATCATATCCCGATCTCTCCTTAGCTATAACCTCCATTGCTCCTCCCATCTCTCCAGAACCACCTATTCGACCACCACCTCCATATCCACCCGGCACCTCTAGATCCCCACCACAGTGCGATAACCTCATCCCTTCACCTCAACTCTGGGAGCTTGGTTGATGGTGATGTTCCTTTCATCAAGGTTCTGCCCATTCTTATGTTTAAGGTTTAGGTTTGTTAGGCTTGTTTTTTTAATTTTTTTGTTACTTTAGGTTTAGGTTTAGTGTTTAGGATTTAGGGTTTAAGATTTAGGGTTAGGGTTTAGGGTTTAGAGTTTAAGGTTTAGGGTTTAGGTTTAGGGTTTAGGGTTTAGGGTTTAGGGTTTTAGGGTTTATTCTTTTAGGGTTTAGGGTTTAGGTTTAAGGTTTAGGATTTAAGGTTTAGGGTTTAGGGTTTAGGGTTTAGGGTTGTAGGTTTAGGGTTGGAGGTTTACAGTTTATAGTTTAGGGTTTAAACATTAGGGTTTAGGGTTTTAAGGTTTAGGTATTTTGTTTAGGGTTAGTTTAGGGTTTAGTATTTAGGGTTTTAGGCTTAGGTTTATGGTTTTTGGCTTAAGGTTATAGTTAGGGTTTAAGGTTTAAGGTTTAGCTTTTAGGGTTTCAAATTAGGGTTTATGGTTTAGGGTTTAGAGTTTAGGGTTTAGGGTTTTAGGGTTTATGCTTTTAGGGATTACAATTTAAGGGTAGGGTTTAAGGTTTAGAGTTTAGGTTTAGGTTTTAGGGTTTAGGGTTTATGGTTGTAAGTTTAATGTTGTATGTTTAGTGTTTAGGGTTTTGGGTTTTGGCTTTAGGGTTTAGGGTTTTTAAGGTTTAGGGTTTATGATTTATAGTTAGTTTAGGGTTTAGGGTTTATAGTTTTTTAGGGTTTAGGGTTTAAGGTTTAATGTTGTAGGTTTTGTGTTCACGGTTTAGGGTTTCTTTTAGTGTTTAGGGTTTAGGGTTTAAGGTTTAGGGTTTAAGGTTTAAGGTTTAGGGTTTAAGGTTTAGGGTTTAGAGTTTAAGGTTTATGGTTTAGGGTTTATTTTAAAATTGAGTTAACAAGTAGGTTTAGGTTTATTTTTTGTTTATTTAGTTTATTTTTTATTTATTTTATTTTATATTTTTATTTAGGTCTATTTTTTATTTTTATTTAGTTTATTTTAGGTTTATTTATTTTTGTTTAGGTTTTTCTATTTTAGTTCTTTTTTGGGTTTAGGTTTAGGTTTAGGTTTATGTTTATTTTTTAGTTTGGTTTTATTATTATTTTTTTTAGGTTTAGATTTTTTTATTTTTAGGTTTAGGTTTAGGTTTTTATTTTATTTTTTTAGGTTTAGATTTTAAGTTTTTATTTTAGGTTTATTTTTAGGTTTTATTTTTTATTGTAATTTTAGGTTTATTTTTAGTTTATATTATTTTATTTAGTTTAGGGTTTAGGTTTAGTTTATTTTAGCTTTAAGTTTTATTTATTTTAGTTTAGTTTATTGTAGTTTATGTTTAGGTTTATTATATTTTCTTTATTTTAGGTTTTGGCTTTTCTTCTTTTGTTTAAGGTCTGGGCTTTAATTTTTATTCATTTTTAGGGTTTTCATTTAGTTTATTTTAGGTTTATGTTTAGGTTTTATTTATTTAAGTTTAGTTTATTTTAGCTTAGGTTTACGTTTATTTTATATTGTTTTTTTAGATTTTGGTTTTTTTATTTTAGGGTTTAAGTTTTATTTTTTAATTATTTTTAAGTTTTATTTTTAGGTTTATTATTTAGGTTTACGTTTTTATTTAGTTTTATTTTATTTTATTGTATGTTTATTTTATTTTATTTTTTTGTTTAGTTTTTATTTTATTTAGGTTTTTTATTTTTAGGTTTATTTTATATTTTAGTTTTATATAGGTTTATATTTATTTATTTTAGTTTAGTTTTTATTTTTATTTTATTTTATTTTTAAGTTTAGGTTTTTATTTTTCATTTATATTCTAGTTTAGGTTTTTATTTTATTTATTTATTTATTTTTAGGTTTAGGTTTTTTTTTATTTTATTTTTATGTTTTACTTAGATTAGGTATAAGATTTTAGGTTTTTAGGCTGTAGGGTTTACGGTTTAGGGTTTAGGGTTTTTGGGTTTAGGGTTTAGGGTTTTAAGGTTTAGGGTTTAGGGTTAGTTTTAAGGTTATGGGTTTTTTTTATTATTTTTTATGTATTTTTAGGGTTTGGGGTTTAGGTTTAAGGTTTAGGGTTCCAATTTTAGTTTACGGTTTAGGGCTTTTGTTTTTTTTAAAAGAGAATAAATTCATATTCAACATTTCTTCTTCTCGATTACATCAACGAAGAAACACTCCATGTTTTCTAAGATAGAAGCGATGACATAGAAAAAAAATGAGCACACATAGAGCAAATTAAAAACCTTAGATAATTAGAGCCATCTCTACTGTAAAGACATAGTTCCATAAGTCATTCTTCAGTTTCTCCAGTTCCAATCAAATCCACCCTAGCCTACCTATTTGAGGGATCCACAATCATATCCCCGATCTCTCCCTCCACCACCACCATGACTGTAACCTCTGTCACTCCTCCCACCTCCATATCCTCCCTTCTGACCACCATAACCACGGCACCTCTAGATCCCCACCACCATAATGGTCAACATTCAACTCCACCCTCTAGGCTGAGTGCGATTGATGGTAATTCTGTCGTCAGCGTTCATTCTTAGGGTTTTGGTTCAAGTTTATTAGGTTTTACTATTTAAGTTTATTACTAAATTTTTTAGTTACTTTAAGTTTAGGTTTAGTATTTGGGGTTTAGGGTTTAGGGTTTAGGGTTTAGGTTTACAGTTTAGGGTTTTAGGGTTTATGCTTTTAGGGTTTAGGGTTTAAGGTTAGGGTTAAAGGTTTAGAGTTTACGATTTAGGGTTTAGGGTTTAGGGTTTCGGGTTTTCGGGTTTAGGGTTTAGGGATTAGGGTTTAGGGTTTAGGGTTAGTTTTATGGCTTAGGGTTTACGGTTATGATTTTTTTAATTTTTTTAATTTTTTAAATTTTTAGAGTTTACGATTTAGGGTTTAGGGTTTAGAGTTTAGGGTTCATGTTTTGGTTTAGGATTTAAGGATTTTAGTTTTTTTTAATAGAGTACACACTCAAATTCAACATTGCTTCTTCTCGATTTCACAACCAAGTAACACACCAAGTTTTCTAAGACACAAGCAATGCCATACATCAAAAATGACCACACATAGAACAAATCAAAAGCCCTAGATAACTAAAACCATCTCTATTATAAAGACACAGTTTCATAAGTAGCATACCAGATCGGCCTTTCTTCAATTTCTCTAGTTCCCATCAGAACCACCAGCCTCTCAGTAGAGGATCCACCATCATATCAGTCTCTCCCTCAGCCACCACCAGTTTGTAACCTCGTTGCTCCTCCCACCTCCATAACCACCCTTTGCTCGACCACCTTAATATCCACGAGCACCTCTAGATCCCCACCAATATCTGATTACCTCTACCTTAGCCTCCTTCTAGATCTAGGCACGGTTGATGGTGATGTTCCTACTATCAAGGTTCTACCCATTCTTAGGGTTTAGGCTTAGGTTTATTAGGTTTTAGTGTTCAGGTTTATTTTTTTAATTTATTTAGTTACTTTAGGTTTAGGTTTAGGGTTTGGTGTTTAGGGTTTATGGTTTACTCTTAAGGCTTAAGGTTTAGGGTTTAGGTTTTTTTTTTAATTTTAAATGCAAATGATTCCATAACAGACAAATAAATCAAATAAGATATCTCTAACTAATAAAATAAGATAAAATAAAATGTAATTCAAAAATTCACAAAAATAGTATTTCAAAATTTGATTTAACTCTTAGAGATAATAAAATTTTATTTTATAGAAGGACAACAAAGCTTAGTTGAACAAGCAGAAACCCATATCATCATCAGATTGCTCAGCAGGCTCTTCCTTCTTCTCTTCCATTCTGACAAGGATCGATGGCGGTAAGAGTAATAGAAGCGGCAGACATCAAATTTACTAGGATCTTTTCATACACCTTATATGATGTGTCAATGGTGATGGTGAGGACATTCTTGTAAGCATTGATGAACAAGTGGGATCTCTGACAAAGGTGGGATAAGGCGGGCGGTGAGAGAAGTGATCATTTAAATGGCTGCCAAAACCTTCTCGATGAGATCATCTTTAGTGAGGTCAAGCACACCTGGGGCGAACCCTATCATACAGGTGAGCGATAATGCCATAAGAGAATGCCTAGTCCCAACTTAGTGAGGAAGCGGTCTCTAAAGATCCCACCTTATAAGCCTTTTTTAGTATTTCAGCAGGGTGATAATTTCATGGGAAGAAAGAATTGTGAAGGATTGAAACCAATGCTACATGGGGGAACCATAACATCAAAAGGTGCAACAAGTCCAACATGGGCAAGAGCACCAACTTTTTATTTCTTAACCTCGTCACTGACTTCTTTAAGATCAACTTTCATAAAAATTAGCTCAATCATGGTTTAGGGTTTAGGGTTTAGGCTTTTGTAATTTATGCTTTTAGGGTTTATGGTTTAGGGTTAAGGTTTACGGTTTAGAGTTTAGGGTTTACGGTTTAGGGTTTAAGATTTATGGTTTTGGGTTTATAGTTTTTTAGGGTTTAGTGTTTAGGGTTGTAGGTTTAACGTTGTATGTTTAGGATTTAGGGTTTGGGGTTTAAGATTTATGGTTTAGGTTTTTTTTTTACTTTTTAAATTAAGTAAACTGGTAAGTTTATGTTTATTTAGTTTATTTTTATTTATTTTAGTTTACTTTATTTTTTATTTTTATTTAGGTTTATTTTCTTTATTGAATTTAGTTTATTTATTTTTGATTTATTTATTTTTAGTTTTGAGTTTTTATTTTACTTTATCCTTTTGGTTTAGGTTTAGGTTTACTTTTTAGTTGAGTTTTATTTTTATTTTATCCCTTAGGTTTAGGTTATATTTTTTAATTTTAGGTTTAGGTTTAGGTTTAGGTTTATATTTTATTTTTTTTTGTTTAGGTGTTAGGTTTTTATTTTAGTTTATTTTTAGATTTTATTTTTTAGTTTAGGTTTAGGTTTATTTTTAGTTTATTTTATTATATTTAGTTTGGTTTAGGTTTAAGTTTAGTATATTTTAGGTTTAGGTTTAGGTTTTATTTATTTTAGTTTAGGTTTTGGTTTATTTTATTTTATTTATTATATTTTTATTTTAGGTTTATTTTTTTTAGTTTAGGGTTTTATGTTTTATTTTTTATTTATTTTGAGGTTTATTTTTTAGGTTTAGGTTTTTATTTTATCTTATTTTAGGTTTATTTTATTTTTATTTTATATTTAGTTTGTATTTTATTTAGGTTTCTTATTCTAAGGTTTATTTTATTTTTTAGTTTAGTTTAAGTTTTTATTTATTTCATTTTAGTTTATTTTTATTTTTTATTTTATTTTATTTTTAGGTTTTGGTTTAGGCTTTAGTTTAAGTTTTTATTTTATTTCATTTTTTTATTTTATTTTCTTTTAGGTTTTTTTCTTTATTTTATTAATAGGCTTTATTTAGTTTAGGTTAAGGTTTTTAGGTTTTCAGGGTTTAGGGTTTGGGGATTAGTGCTTAGGGTTTTAGGGTTTAGGGTTTTAGGGTTTGGGGTTAAGGTTTAGGGTTTAGGGTTTAGGGTTTAAGGTTTAGGGTTTGGTGTTTAGGGTATAGGATTTTGGGTTTAGGGTTTGGGGTTTTGGGTTTTAGGATTAAATGTTTAGGGCATAGGGTTAAAGGTTTAGGGTTTAGGGTTAGTTTAAGGGTTTAGGGTTTAAGGTTAGTTTTAGGGTTTAGGGTTTAGGGTTAGTATTTTTATTATTTTTTATTACTTTTAATTTTTAGGGTTTAGTGTTTAGGGCTTAAGGTGTAGGTTTTAGGTTTAGGGTTCAAGTTTCAGTTTTAGGGTTGTGGGTTATTATTTTTATTTTTTAACAAAGAGCACATTCAGATTCAACATTTCTTCTTTTAGTTTTCATCAACCATGTAACAAATAAAGTTTCTCCAGTTCCATCAGAACCACACCGCTTCTCAAGTTGTGGGATCCACCATCATATCCCCGATCTCTCCCTCTGCCACCACCACGGCAGTAACCTCTATCATAGTTCCATAGGTTTTTTTTAATTTATTTTATTTTTAGGTTTTATTTAGTTTAGGTTTAGGTTTTAGGTTTTTAGGGTTTAGGGTTTAGGGTTTGGGGTTTAGGTTTAGGGTTAGTTTTAGGATTAGGGTTTTTTTATTGACTTTATATTTATTCTTTTTTTATTTTATTTTATTTTATTAGGGTTTAGGGTTTAGGGTTTAGGGTTCAGGTTTTAGTTTAGGTTTATATTTAAATTAAGTAAACCTATTTGTTTAAGTTTTTTTGTTATATTTTTAAGGTTTAGGGTTTAGCTTAGGGTTTAAATTCTTTTTTAAATTTAGTAAATCAGAAAATTTCGCGTTATTTAGTTTATTTAGTGTATTTTTTATTTATTTTAGTTTATTTTATTTTTAATTTTTATTTATGTTTATTTTTTATTTTTAGTTAGTTTAATTTATTTATTTTAGTTTATTTTTTTAGTTTTAGGTTTATTTTTTAGTTGAGATTTATTTTTATTTTATTTTTGAGGTTTAAGTTTTATTTTTATTTTTTTTTATGCTTAGATTTTTATTTTATTTTTAAGTTTAGATTTTAGGATTTTATTTTAGGTTTATTTTTAGATTTTATTTTTTAGTTTAGGATTAAGTTTATTTTTAGTTTATTTTTTTATTTAGATTAGATTTAGGTTTAGGTTTAGTTTATTTTAGGTTTAGGCATAGGTTTTATTTATTTTATTTTAGTTTATTTTAGTTTAGGTTTAGGTTTATTTTGTTTTTTTATTTTTTTTATTTTAGGTTTAGGTTTTTTTGTTTAGGGTTTAGGTTTTATTTATTATTTTTTTAGGTTTTTTTTGTTTAGGCTTTTATTTAGTTTTTTTAGGTTTATTTTATTTTTATTTTAGATTCAATTTTTATTTTATTTTATTTTATTTAGTTTAGTTTAGGTTATTAATTATTTTATATTAGTTTATTTTATTTTTTTTTTAGGTTTAGGTTTAGGTTTTAGTTTAGGTTTTTATTTTATTTTATTTTATTTATTTTATTTAGAATTAGGTTTTGTTATTTATTTTATTGTTAAGTTTTATTTAGTTTAGGTTTAAGTTTTTAGGGTTTAGCGTTTAGGTTTTGGGTTTTTGGCTTTAGGGTTTTAGGGTTTAGGGTTTAGGGTTTAGGGTTTTTAGTTTTTGGGGTTTAGGGTTGTAGGTTTAGGGTTAGCTTAGGGTTTAGGGTTAAGGGCTTAGGGTTAGTTCTAGGGTTTAGGGTTTAAGGTTTAGGAATTAGGGTTTCGGGTTTAGTGTTTAGGGTTCAAGGGGTTCTTTTTTAAAATTAATTAAACCAATAGGTTTAGGTTTATTTAGTTTATTTTTTTTCTTTTAGTTTATTATAATTTTTTACTTTTATTTAGGTTTAGTTTTTATTTTTATTTAATTTAGCTTATTTATTTTTGGTTTATTTATTTTAGTTCATTTTTTACGTTATAGTTTATGTTTATGTTTATTTTTTAGTTTAGTTTTATTTTTATTTTATTTTTAGTATTAAGTTTTATTTTTTATTTTTAGGTTTAGGTTTAGGTTTAGGTTTAGGTTTTTATTTTAGGTTTTATTTGTTAGTTTAGGTTTATGTTTATTTTTTGGTTATTTTATTTTATTTAGTTTAGGGTTTAAGTTTAGTTTATTTTAGGTTTAGGTTTAGGTTTTATTTTTTTTTAGTTTATGTTTAGGTTTATTTTATTTTGTTTATTATAGGTTTATTTTATTTTTATTTTATGTTTTATTTTTTAATTTAAGTTTTTTATTTTTAGGTTTATTTTATTTTATTTTTTTTAGTTTAGGTTTTTATTTATTTTATTTTAGTTTATTTTTTTTAGTTTATTTTATTTTTTTAGGTTTAGGTTTAAGTTTAAGTTTAGGTTTAGGTTTAGGTTTTAGTTTAGGTTTTTATTAATTATATTTTTTTTAATTTATTTAGATTTTGGTTGTTTTATTTTTTAAAATTATTAAGTTTATTTAGTTTAAGTTTTGGTTTTTAGGTCTATGGTGTTTAGGGATTAGGCTTTGGGGTTTAGGGTTTTGGGTTTAGGGTTTAGGGTTTGGTGTTTTGGGTTTATGATTTAAGGTTGTAAGTTTTTGTATTTAGGGTTTAGGGTTTAGGGTTTAATAGTTTAGGATTTAAGGTTTAGGGTTTAAGGGTTTAGGATTTACGGTTTAGGGTTATAGGTTTAGAGTTAGAGTTTTTTTTATTTATTTTTTATTTTTTTATTTTTTAAGTTAAGTAAACTCATAGGTTTAGTTTATTTAGATTTTTTTTATTTATTTTGTTTTTTTATTTAAATTTTGGTTTATTTTTATTTTTATTTAATTTAGTTTATTTATTTTAAGTTTATCTATTTTAGTTTAATTTTTTTTATTTTAGTTTAATATTTTTAGGTTTAGTTTTATTTTTATTTTGTTTTTTAGGTTTCAGTTTTATTTTTTATTTTTAGGTTTAGGTTTAGGTTTTTATTTTATTTTTTTAGGTTTAGATTTTAGGTTTTTATTTTATGTTTATTTTGAGATTTTACTTTTTAGTTTAGGTTTAGGTTTATTTTTAATTTATTTCATTTTATTTAGTTTAGGTTTAGGTTTAGGTTTTGTTTATTTTATGTTTAAGTTTAGGTTTGATTTATTTTAGTTTAGTATATTTTACTTTAGGTTTAGGTTTATTTTATTTTTGTTTTAGGTTTTGGTTTTTTTTAGTTTAGGGTTTAGGTTTTATTTTAGGTTTATTATTTAAGTTTTGGTTTTTATTTAGTTTTTATTTTATTGTATTTTAGGTTTATTTGTTTTATTATTATTTTAGGTTTAGTCTTTTACTTTATTTAAGTTTTTTATTTATTTTAGTTTAGTTTACCTTTTTATTTATTTTAGTTTTTATTTTTTTTTATTTTCTTTTTCGGTTTATGTTTAGGTTTAGTTCTAGGATTAGGTTTTAGTCTATTTTTTATTTTATTTTAGTTTATTATTTTCTTTTAGTTTAAATTTTTTTATTTTTTTATTTTTACATTTTATTTATTTTAGATTTCAATTTTTAGCTTTTTAGGGTTAGTTTAGGGTTTAGGGTTTGGGGTTTGGAGTTTAGGGTTTAGGGTCTAGGCTTTTTTGGTTTAGGTTTTATGGTTTAGGGTTTAGGATTTAGGGTTTAGGGTTTAAGTTTTAGGGTTTAGAGTTTAGGGATTAGGGTTTATGGTTTCAGGGTTTAGGGTTTAGGGTTTAGGGTTTAGGGTTTAGGGTTTAGGCTTTATATTTTAGTTTAGTTTTTATTTTATTTTATTTTCTTTTTAAGTTTAGGTTTAGGTTTAGGTTTAGATTTTAGTTTATGTTTTTATTTTTATTTTGTTTAGATTTTTTATATATTTTATTTTTAGGCTTTATTTAGCTTATGTTTAGGGTTTAGGGATAGTTTAAGGTTTAGGATTTAGGGTGTATGGTTTAGGGTTTGGGGTTTAGGATTTGGGGTTTTTGGTTTTTTTTTTTTTTTTGAATTTAGGGTTTAGTGTTTAGTGTTTAGGGTTTAGGGTTTAGGGTTTATGTATTTAGGGTTTAGGGTTTTTAGGGTTTTTAAGATTTAGAGTTTAGGGTTTAAGGTTTAGGCTATAGGTTTAAGTTTCAAGTTTTAGTTTAGTGCTTAGGGTTTTGGGGTTTTTTTAATAGAGAACAAATTCAGATTCAACATTTCTACTTTTATTTATTTAGTTTATTTTTTAGGTTTTTTATTTTTAGGTTTATTTTATTTTTTTAGTTTAGTTTAGTTTTTAAGGTTTATGCTTTTGGGGTTTATGGTTTAAGGTAGGGTTTAGAATTTACAAATTTGGAGTTTAGGGTTTAGGGTTTAAGGTTTAGGTTTTACTGTTTAGGCTTTAGGGTTTCGGGTTTTGAGGGTTCAGGGTTTAGGGTTAGCTTAGTGTTTAGGATTAGTTTAGGGTATAAGTTTTAGGATTTTTAGGGGTTATAGTTTAGGGTTTAAGTTTTAGGATTTTTAGGGGTTATAGTTTAGGGTTTATGGTTAGTTTAGGGTTTAGGATTTAGGGTTTAGTGTTTAGGGTTTTTTTTTAATTAAGTTAATCGATAGGTTTAGCTTCGTTCAATTTATTTAATTTATTTTGTTATTTATTTTGCCTTAATTTATTTTTTATTTTTATTTAGGTTTATTCTTTAGTTTTATTTAGTTTAGTTTATACATTTTAAGTTTTTTTTATATTTTTTATTTTAGTTTATTTTTATGTTTAAGTTTTGGTTTATGTTTATTTTTTAGTTTAGTTTTACTTTTATTTTATTTTTTTAGGTTTCAATTTTATTTTTTATTTTTATGTTTAGGTTTAGGTCTTTATTTTATTTTTTTAAGTTTAACTTTTAGGTTTTTATTTTAGATTTATTTTTAGGTTTTATTTTTTAGTTTATGTTTAGGTTTTTTTTTAGTTTATTTTATTTTATTTATTTAGGGTTTATGTTTAGTTTATTTTAGGTTTAGGTTTAAGTTATGTTTATTTTAGTTTAGTTTATTTTAGCTTAGGTTTAGGTTTATTTTATTACGTTTATTTTAGATTTAGGTTTGATTTAGATTAGGGTTTAAGTTTTATTTTTTATTTGTTTTTAGGTTTATTTTTTAGGTTTAGGTTTTTTTTAGTTTTTGTTTTATTTTATTTAAGGTTTATTTTATGTTTATTTTTTAGGTTTATTTTATTTTTTAGTTTAGTTTAGGTTTTTATTTATTTTATTTTAGTTTAAATTTTATTTGTTATTTTTATTTTATTTTTATGTTTAGGTTCAGGTTATTATTTTTTTTATAAGTTTATGCTATTTTATTTATTTTACTTTTTGGTTTTATTTAGTTTAGGTTTAGATTTTTAGGTTTTTAGTGTTTAGGGTTTAAGATTTAGGGTTTAGGGTTTGGGGTTTTGGGTTTATGGTTTAGGGTTTACGATTTAGAGTTTTATGGTTTAGGGTTTATGGTTTAGGGTCTACAATTTAGGGTTTAGGGTTTTAAAGTTTAGGGTTTAAGGTTGTAGGTTTAGGGTTTAGGTTTAGTTTTAAGGTTTAGGGTTACTATTTTATTTATTATTTTATATTTTTAATTTTCTACTTTTTTTAAATTAAGTGAACTCAAAGGTTTGGTTTATTTAGTTTATGTTTTTTACTTTATTTTATATTATTATTTTTAGTTTTATTTAGTTTAGTTCATTTATTTTAAGTTTATTTATTTTAGTTTAGGTTTTTTTATTTTAGTTTACTTTTTAGGTTTAGGTTTAGGATTAAGTTTATTTTTTAGTATAGTTTTATTTTTATTTTATTTTTTAGGTTTAGGTTTTATTTTTTATTTTTAGGATTAGGTTTATATTTTCATTTTATTTTTTTAAGTTTAGGTTTTAGGTTTATTTTTAGGTTTCATTTTTTTAGTTTACGTTTAGGTTTATTTTTAGTTTATTTTATTTTATTTAGTTTAGGGTTTAGGTTTAGTTTTTTTTAGGTTAAAGTTTAGGTTTTATTTAATTTAGTTTAGTTTATTTTAGTTTAGGTTTTGCATTATTTTATTTTATTTATTCTAAGTTTATGAACTTTTTCAATTTTAGGTTTAGGTTTTTTTTTTTTACTTATTTTAAGGTTTTACTTTTAGGTTTATTTTTTAGGTTTAGGTTTTTATTTGGTTTTCATTTAATTTTATTTTAGGCTTTTTTTAAATTTTATTTTTTGTTTAGTTTTTATTTTATTTAGGTATTTTATTTTTAGGTTTAAGTTTAGGTTTAGGTTTTGATTTAGGTTTAGGTTTTAGTTTAGGTTTTTTTTTATTTAGGTTAATATTTATTTATGTATTTTATTTTTAAGTTTTATTTAGATTATATTTAGGTTTTTAGGTTTTTAGGGTTTAGGGTTTGGGGTTTAGGTTTTATGGTTTGGGGTTTGGGGTTTAGGGTTTAAGGTTTAGGGTTGTAGTTTTTAGGGTTTAGGGTTTAGGGTTTTAAGGTTTAGGGTTTAGGATTTAATGTTATAGGTTTAGGGTTTAGGGTTTAGGGTTAGGGTTTTTTTATTTTTTTATTTTTTTTTATTTTTTGGGTTTAGCTTTAGGTTTTAGGATTTAGGGTTAACATTTCTTCTTTTTGGTTTCATCAACCATGCAACACACCAAGTTTTCTAACACATAAGCGATGACATATATAAAAAATGGGCGTGCATAGAGCAAAATAAAACCCTAGATAACTAGAATCGTCTCTATTATAATGACATAGTTCCATAAGCAGCATATCGGATCGACCATTCTTTTGTTTCTTCAATTCCCATCAGAACCACCACGGCCTCTAGAGTAGCGAGATGCACCATCATTTCACCAATCTCTACCTCCGCCACCGCCACGGCTGTAACCTCCGTTGCTCCTCCCACCTCCATTACCACGACTATTCTCACCACCACCTCCGTATCCACCAGCACCTCTAGATCTCCCAACACTAGTGCAATAACCTCCACCTTCCCCTCCACTGCCAACTCTAGATTGAGCATGGTTGACGATGATGTTCCTTCCATCAAGGTTCTGCCCATTCTTATGTTTATGGTTTAGGTTTGTTAAGTTTTAGGGTTTAGGTTTTTTTTTTAATTTATTTAGTTACTTTAGGTTTAGATTTAGGGTTTGGGGTTTAGGGGGTTTAGGAGTTTAGGGTTTAGAGTTTAGGGTTTAGGGTTTAGGGTTTAGGTTTAAGGTTTAGGGTTTAGGGTTAATTTAGGGTTTAGGTTTAGGTTTAGGGAGTTTAAGTTTGATTTAGGTTTAAGTTTAGGATTTTAGGAGGTTTAGGTTTTAGGGTTTTAGGTTTAGTTTTAGTTTTATAGTTTTGGGTTTAGGATTACAGTTAGAGTTTAAGTTTTAAGTTTGAGTTTTAGGTTAGGTTATATAGTTTAGGTTTTAGGTTTAGGGTTTTAGACTTATACTTTTAGGTTTAATTTAGGGTTAGGAGTTTAAGGTTTAAAGTTTAGAGTTTAAGTAATAGTTTAGGGTAGTTGTAAGTTTAGTGTTTAGGGTCTTAGGTTTTAGGTTTTAGCTTTAGGGTTTAGGGTTTTAAGTTTAGAGTTTGTAGTTTTGTGTTTGTTTAGGGTTTAGGGTTTCAAGTTTAGGGTTTAAGGTTTAGGTTACCATTAAGGGTTTAGGTTTAGGGTTTAGTTTAAGGTTTAAATGTTGTAGGTTTAGTGTTGTAGGTTTATTGAGTTTAGGGTTTTAGGTTTAGGGTTTTTAGGTTTAGGTTTAGGATTTAAGGTTTAGGGTTTAGGTTTATGGTTTAAGGTTTAAGGTTTAGGATTTAACATTTAGGGTTTAGGGTTTAAGATTTAGGGTTTAGGGTTTATTTTAAAATTAAGTAAACTAGTAGGTTTAGGTTTTTTTTTGTTTATTTAATTTATTTTTTATTTATTTTAGTTTATTTTATTTTATCTTTTTATTTAGGTTTATTTTTTATTTTTATTTAGTTTATTTTATTTAGTTTAGGTTTATTTATTTTAGTTTAGGTTTTTTATTTTAGTTCTTCTTTAGGTTTATGTTTAGGTTTAGGTTTAGGTTTATTTTTTTGGTTTAGTTTGTTTTTATTTTATTTTTTAGGTTTAGGTTTTTTATTTTTAGGTTTAGGTTTAGGTTTTTATTTTAATTTTTTAGGTTCAGATTTTATGTTTTTATTTTAGGATTATTTTTTAGTTTAGTTTTAGGTTTAATTTTAGTTTATTTAGTTTAGGGTTTAGGCTTAGTTTATTTTAGGTTTATGTTTAGGTTTTATTTATTTTAGTTTAATTTATTGTAGTTTATGTTTAGGTTTATTATATTTTTTTTATTTTAGGTTTTGGTTTTTTTTTTCTTTAGTTTAAGGTCTAAGCTTTATTTTTTATTTAATTTTATGGTTTTGGTTTAGTTTATTTTAGGTTTAGGTTTAGGTTTTATTTATTTAAGTTTAGTTTATTTTAGCTTAGGTTTAGGTTTATTTTATTTTGTTTATTTTAGATTTAGGCTTTTTTTTTTAGTTTAGGGTTTAAGTTTTATTTTTTTATTTATTTTTAGGTTTTATTTTTAGGTTTATTTTTTATGTTTAGGTTTTTATTTAGTTTTATTTTATTTTATTATATGTTTAGTTTATTTTTATTTTTTATTTACTTTTTATTTTATTTAGGTTTTTTATTTTTAGGTTTATTTTATATTTTAGTTTAGTTTAGGTTTTTATTTATTTATTTTAATTTAGTTTTTATTTTTATTTTATTTTATTTTTAGTTTTTATTTTAGTTTAGGTTTCTATTTTATTTTATTATTATTTTTAGGTTTAAATTTATTTATTTATTATTTATTTATGTTTTATTTAGTTTAAGTTTAGGTTTTTAGGTTTTTAGGGTTTAGGGTTTACAATTTAGGGTTTATGGTTTATGGTTTAGGGTTTAGGGTTAGGGTTTTGGGGTTTAGGGTTTAAGTTTTTAAGGTTTAGGGTTTAGGGTTTAGGGTTAGTTTTAGAGTTAGGGTTTATTTATTA